>JARHVA010000024.1:5037500-5637500 GCA_037957365.1 Torreya grandis
TGTAAATTATTTTAGATAGAAAAAATAAAAAGATTATTTTGCTCTTTCATATCAGTATCAAAGCTAGTGTCTAGGTTGAACATGTTGAAGTAGTGTAGTGATTGAGCATCAAGTAGATGGAAGTAGGCAGAAGCCCAATTTCAGAATAAAAAGTAGGCTAGTTGTAGGAGAAGAACAACTAAGGGATAAGTTGATCATGGGAAGACAGGTAAAAGTGTTGGGAAGAGAAGTATAACCACAACACTTGGCCATTGAGATTTCCATACTGCGATCACAAAAATAATAACAAATAAGACAAAATAATGGATACAAACTACCATCAAATCAAAGATAATTTAAAGTTTTTAATAAGTCAAATTTGAAGAAAAAACATATCAAAAAATCATGGAAACAAATAGAAGTTTCATAGAGCCATAAATTCTAATGATTTTGGTCTATAAAGATGAAAATGTTGTTTTATTCACATGATGTATGGGATTTAGTGGAGAATTGATTTGTAGAGCCGACAAATTAGGTAGCCAATTAGGGTTTGACACAAGCAAAACGTTACCAACTTAGATAAACTAATAAGGATGTAAAAAACTTATTTATATTCAATAAGTAATGGATAAGTCCATTTTTCCTAGGGTTAAAACATTAACTAGATCTAAGAGGGCATGGGATATTCTAAAAAAAATTTATCAAGGAACCACCAAGGTAAAAGTTGCTAAATTATAGTTTCTTAGAATAAGATTTAAGAATGTGTAGTTGAAAGATTTAGAGTCTATAGACCATTTTTTGAGTCAAGTTATGAATGTTGTTAATCAAATCACAACACATGGAAAAGAAATATCTGATCAGAAGGTTACAGAAAATATTCTTAGGAGTCTACCTAGTAAGTTTGATTTTTTTAGTTGATAACAAAGAATTAAAGAACAAACACAACAATCTATAGATGATTTTATGGGGTATCTATTATCTCACAAATCTAGAATGAATTAAAAAAATGATCTTTGGAGAATTCTTTTAAATCACAAGTTTCATTTACTAGAGGTAGAGGAAGGGGAAGGTTAGATTCATAGGCAAAGATAGAAATAATAATCAAAGAGGTGGAAGGATTAGTCTAGATCAAGGTGAAAGGACAAATCAAAACTTCAATACTCATAGTTCCATAGGATGCAATCAGTATCATCAGTATTTTTTGAGGTATGATAAATCCAATGTTTAGTGTCATTATTACAATAAGTTTAGTCATTATGCTTATGAGTGTTGGAAAAATAAGTAGATAAGGGTAAACAAAACACAATTTTTTTAGATGTATCTAAAAGAAATTTTGGGTCTTCATTCATTACATGCCATGTTTCTTAAGAGAGATCTAGTGATATTTGGTTTTTAGATAGTGGGTACAGTAATCATATGATAGGAAACATAGATTTATTTATAAGTTTAAATAGTTTAGTGAAGTTAAAAGTCAATCCACACAATGATAATAAAGTATCAGTGATTGGTAAAGGTGTGATTAACATTATTAAAAACATAGTGAGATAAAATATATTCCAAATGTTTATTTTGTGTTAGGTTTAAATAAAAATCTCATGATTATTGGTTAGCTTGTGAAAAAAGGGTATATAGTATCATTTAAAGATAATGTGTGCACTAGAATAGATAGATTTCCAAGTGAATAGTTGATTGCAAAGATTGGGATAACCAGCAATTAAATGTTCCCACTTTGAATCAAGAGTGAAAATTTAAGCTAAGAAGATTCTAAGATAAATTATAAGGAAACCCATTTAGATCTAACATGGTTATGTCATATAAAGTATGGACACATTAATGTTGGAGGTTTGAGTTTATTGTATAAGAAGTAGATGGTGAGAAGATTACAACCAATTGAGTAGCCAACAAGTTCACGTGAGAGTTAAATTTTTGAAAAATAACATAGAGAAAATTTTCCAACATGAGTGTCTTATAGATCAAATGCACCATCAAATATTGTTCATACTAATATATGTGGACCTATGCAATCTCCAACATTAGGAGGAAGTTTATATTTATTAACTTTCATTGATGATTTTAGCAAGAAAACTTGGATATATTTTCTCAAGTAGAAGTCTAAAGCCTTTGGAATATTCAAGGATTTCAAAGCAATGGTTGAAAAATAGATTGACATATATATCAAGTACTTAGGTCAGATAGAGGTGGTGTATATAATTCAAATGAGTTTTTATATTTTTGCACGTATCATGGAATTAAGAAGTAATTTACTACACAATACCCACCACAACAGAATAGTGTTGTATAGAGTAAAAGTAGAATAATTATGGATATGGTTAGGCTAAGCTTGAAGTCCAAAGACTTGTCTTATGAATATGGGGCAAAAATAATAACATGTATAATATATATTCTAAACAGATGTCCTACAAAGAGTGTCAATGATAAAATTCCATATGAAGCATGGAGTGGCAGGAAACACATTGTATCTCACTTAAGATTTTTTGATGTGTGGAATATGCACATATGCTAGAATAAATAAGAATAAAATTGAATGATAGAAGTGAAACTTATATCTTCATTTGTTATATGAGTAGATAAAATCCTACAAGTTGTACAATCCTATTACCAAGAAGGTAATCATCAGTAGATATGTTAAATTTGAGGAAGAGAAAGCTTGGAATGAAAGTATTGACATATTAATTATAACTATTACACCTGAAGAAGAAGAAGAAGAAGAAGAAGAAGAAGAAGAAGAAGAAGAATTAATAGAACAAAGTGTGCAAGGTAGTTATCCAAGTTCAAAAGCAATAGGTACTCCAACAAGAAATCTACAAGGAGATAACTCAAGAGATCTAAAAATACCAATAAAATTCATACAAGGTGAATCATTAGTTCATTCAAGTCATCTTACTCCCAATTCACAAGGAAGTAATGAATCAGATGCTGCACTTTCTTCATTAAGATTAAGGTATAGAGGTAATAAAATAATAATATCTAAAGAGATTTATGATTAAGGAGAAGATAATTTATATTTACATTAAAAAAATTCTTTATTCTCTCATAATCTTGTATATTTAGAAGAATAACAATGAGCTTATGTTATGTACAAAAATCAGCAATCAAGATCAGATTTTGATTGTATATTTATATGTTGATGACTTAATCTTTACTAAAAATTTGTTTGTAAACATATTTAAATCAGTTATGAAAAAATAATTTAAAATAATAGATTGATGATTGATGAGATATTTTCTGGGCATCAAAGTTTTTCAATTAGATAATGGTATATTTATTCATCAATCTAAGTATGTCAAATATGTGTTGAGGAGATTCAATATGATAAATTTTAATTTAGCACCAACTCTAGTTACAACAAGAATAAAACTCAGCAAAGAAGATAAGAGATCCAATATTGATCAAAATATGTTCAAAAGACTCATTGAAAGTTTGATGTACCTCACAACTACAAGGCTAGATATTATGTATGGAGTTAGTTTAATTCCAAGGATTATGGAGTCACCAACAGATTCACATTGGCAAGTTGAGAAGATAATATTTAGATATGTAGTGGGAACAACAAGATATGAAATATTATATTCCACAACTAATAATTTTAATTTGATTATTTATACTGATAGTGATTTTGTAGGTAGCACAAATGATAGGAAGAGTACTTTTGGATATGTTTTTTTCTTTTTGGTATATGTCTAGTTTTATGGGCATAAAAAGAAGCAATATAGTTATAATTTTATCGGTTGAAGCAGAGTATGTAGCAATAACATCAACAACATGTCAAGTATTTTGGATGCGGAGGGTGTTTATAGATCTTTTACATAAGCAAAAATATCCTACACTAATATTTTGTGATAATAAATCAAAAATTGCACTGTCAAATAATCATGTTTTTCACAATATAAGCAAACATATTGACACTGAGTATCACTTCATCAAAGAGTTGATGAACAATGGAAAAATTCATTTAGAGTTGTACAAATCTAAAGAACAATTAGCACATATATTCCCAAAGACATTAGTTATAGAGAATTTTGAACACCTGCAATAAAATTTGGACATTATGAATGATGAAGCAACTAGTGGTATAAATTAAGGAGTGTTAGAATAAATTGTTAATTTGTACTGCCAACTATAGAAAAATAAAAGTCTATTTTAAATAATTTTTTTATGCAAAATTTTCAATTGATTTAAAGGTTTTATTTTTAGGCTATTCCATCTATTTTAAATTGTTTTAAAGCTCCTGTTTGAAATCTATTTGAACCGTATATATTTGCCAAAGTCCTCTATTTATAGAGGTAGTTTAAAACTATTTTAGATAACAGAAATAAAAAGGTTTTTTTTTTCCCTCATAAATATATATATATATATATATATATATATATATATATATATAATTACAAAAATAATTTACACCCAAAATTAAAATCCAAAAAATATATATATTATACGAGTTTTAGATTTAATAAAGATTTTAAGCTATATTAAAACGATTACCATATTGTTGTGTTTTGTGCAAATGTTTCACTATATTAAATTCCTTTATATGTGTATAATTTTAAAATTTAGATAAGGTAGTGATGTTTAGAAGTTGCAGGTGGGGGCCTCCTCTCTTTACCAGTGATTTATATCACATTTACGTGTTGTTGCCAAATTTATATAAACTTACGAACGTGAATTAGGTAATATGGTAAGCTATTATAGTGTCTAACATGATGGTGTAGGTAGTGTTAAGAAAAATATTGCATTTTTAAAACCTAAAGTCTAATACATCATGCCATATTCACATTCGATGTAGCTTTTTATTTAGATTTTTAAATATTATCATACAAAGCATATCAAAATGTTCCAACATCTAGTACACTTCATCATTAATGCAAATATTAAATCTAGACTTATTTTAAACCTGGTAAATACGAGTATAAATGTAACATTCAATGAAATTAAAATTACAAGGCAACTGCATGCGAACACTAAATTTTCAATGCTAATCTAAGTAAAGCATGCCATTGGGCTATTATCATTGTGACAAATTGGAGTAGAGTGCAAAAAATACATTCTAGGGAGCATCCTAACCCTAAACCTCCACCACTGAGCTTCCAGAAAATTCCATTCGCCAATGCAGACGGTATGGTGCAATGGGACAATAATCTTCTACTCAATATTACAGGTGTAATGGAGATAATGCTTCATACACCAAAAAGTAGCCGGGGATGAATCAACGACGTGCTAACTTCTTAAAATGAGAAAAATGTATATTTATATTCATCTCGTAAGAGAAGGGACACCTGCAATTCAAGTAGTTGATAGTCAGAAAACAAAGCAAATAACAGAGAAAACAAGAACTGAAACAAATTGCTACAGCAATTCTTGAAAAAGAATTTTTTTATTGATCTTCCTTTTTCTTGCTTTACAATGTTGCGATGTTTTTTCTTCTACGACCTGTCGCTCTCCTGCCCTCGGCTCTGCAGTGCGTCGACCAAGTTTCCAGCGAACTGTTTGGGTGCTTGGCCTGGGTTGACTGCGCCTGCTGTGATCTGCTGTCTGCTTCTTTGGCTGCGACTCTTCAATATTCTCCAACGTGGCTGTGTGTTGACTGAAAAAGCGCTTTTCCTTAGACTTCTGCTGTGCGCGCTTCAACACGTCCCTGCGCTCTCACCTTTCTTGTTATGCGCCTCTCCTTGGCGTTCCCAACCTGCTGGCTCCTTTCCTTACCAGGCTCTGATACCAGTTTGATAGTCAGAAAACAAAGCAAATAACAGAGAAAACAAGAACTGAAACAAATTGCTACAGCAATTTTTGGAAAAAAAATTTTTATTGATCTTCCTTTTTCTTGCCTTACAATGCTGCGATTTTTTTTCTTCTATGGCAAATAGAAACATATAAAAACTGAAGTCAAGAGGAGTTAATTTCTCCACTCCTCATACATGAAGCAGTTAACAATCAGTTAGAGATCAGTTAGTTAGACAAACAGTTAGTTCAAGCAGTTAAGCAGTTTGCATGTAAAGATTAAAATTAGTCTTGAGTTTGTTTTTTAATTATTGTTTGTTTACAAATCTATTTAATAGACCCATGGGGCAGTATTGTAATTTGAGCAAGATAAACAAGATCAAAAACATCTGCAAGATTCAAGAAGATTAATAAAAATCTTGTTCCATGATTACTGTAGCAATCTGTGTATTCTATTTTCTGTTTTTAATATTGTTTTTATTTTCTAACTGTAGTAACGTGATTTCAAAGTATGTCCGAATCTAAAAAAGAGTCTTCGTCTGGATGGATTATGTCGGTATGCATTTTGGACGGTGAACTCTTTTTTCGGCTTCTGTTGCCTTTGAAACTTGTGCTCGGGTCTCTTATATATACATGATACAATATATCCTCTTATTCCCAAGATTTTTTAGTTTGATTGTGGGAGAAACGAAAGAAAGACTAGAATGATTCAGATGGCATACCGTCGTGGTTGTGGAAGGCAGTGTGTGTGGTGGGTTGAGAAGTATTTGAGGGACAGTGTGTGTGAAGTTAGAGATTATGTGTCTGTTGGTTTTGAGTTCATCAGTTTGTTCACCTGGGCAGTTGCAGAAGTGCCTCAGATTATAGCCAACTTCAAGAATGGATCCGCAGAGGCTGTCTCACCTGGCTTTCTCATAATATGGTTGGTGGGGTAAGCAAACAATCCATACCTTTCAATAGTTTTTTTTTCTTCGTCTCCATGTGTTAAGACTTTTGGTTTATCTGCTGCTAATAGATAATTTCTTTATCTTATTGAGTGAAAATTCTATATATTAACCTGAACCTGATCCTCACTTAACAATCTGATTTCAGGGACTTGTTCAATATTATTGGGTGTTGGCTGGAGCCAGCAACTGTTAGTCTTTCTGGCCTTGCCCCTAAAAGATTAAGATTATGATTATTATTATTGTTATAATTTTTTTTGTTTTCGAAAGGTGAAAATTAATGTTAAATAACAGAGTTCCCTTGTTGAGTTTCACCTGCTATTGCTATATTAGTTCGCTCTATTTTATTTCGGATGAGAATAATGTTTTTATTGTACTTAAACCGACAGTTACACATTTCAATAAGTTCAAACTTGAATCATGTAAAATGATGTTGTCTCGGTGACTTCAGAGAACCAGAGTCTGAAGAAATATGAACTTAACAGTTTTTTGAGTTGACAAGATTAAGTGTTAGAACAGGAAATTTGGACGGGCTTGGCACTGTGTTATCTTCAAAGGCAGTTAGGGTGGTGTTTTTGTATTAAGAAACTTTTTTTTTAATTGACTAAACGTGCTTTGCTGGGCCCTTATACATTTGGATATAATCTACACCCAATCTTTATACAATCAATTACGTAATTAGTAAGGAGTAAATGGGTTTGTCCTTAACAATGTATTCAGTTAATCATTTTATTAAACGTGGAGATATTTGTATTATGAAAGTTATAAATATTATTAAATTATATAATGATAAAGACAATTTACTTAATATGTTCCATATTTTGACTTCTTGTTCAAGACACTTTGAAACTATGTTATGTTCCATATTTTGACTTCTTGTTCAAGACACTTGAAACTATGTTACTGGTGGGTTGAAAAATAAAATAAAATATGTTTGTTGATTGTTTATAAACTAATATATATAAATATAAAAATGTATTTTATATACAAATGATTTAAAGTTGACCTAATTTCAACATACTAACAAAATAGTGTCATCCCCTTCTACTATTCTTATACATTGTTTTATAATAACAATTAGTCTGTCTCAACAATTTTCAACCCTTATACTACACACAAAATTGATAAACAGTCAATGATTGAGCCGAACGTGACCATATAAGCTCTTTGTTCTCAAGAGGTTCAATTACAACTCTAACATGCTGCTTTTCTATTAACTTCTGCATTGCTTTAATTGCTGTAAATGTGTGCTGTTTTTGTCGACAAAACAAACTCTTGAAATAAAATGGGAACAATTGTTTTTATTAATTTTAATTTTTTTTTTAAACATTAGTTTGGTCTATGGGCTGAAAAATGTGCAATTTGTTTTAAATTGTTTAGTATTTTAGTCTTAAAGGTTGAATGGATTGGTAAGTTCTTGGCATTTATCAAAAGGAGATTTAGGTTCAAAATCTTAAAAGTAAATTATGTTGGGGTAACGGGAGTAGACTGCCTGATTTTGTTGAGTATGCACCAGCTTGAACTATCGGGGTCTCCCTCACGGCAGAGCCAAACAAAGTGAAGCATAAAAATGGATCTGCCGAACAAAGTGAAGCATAAAAATGGATACAAACTACTGGAATATAAATAGAAACCTAGATGAAAATAATGAAAAATTGTAACTAATTCCCATATATCATCAAAAAAAAAAAAATCAAATCTAGTGTTTCACTTTTACCTCTTAAATTGTCTGCTATGTCTGATTTTAATCCTGTTCTTATGTTCCTGATTGTCATTTCATATTTATAATGTATAATCTTCTATTCAAGACTGCTATTCTTCCTAAAACTATTAATTGAATTTAGTCTGGTGCAGTTTTTTTGGTATTGTATATTCAGTACTTAATTAATTAAAATATCTATACAACACTTTTGTCATTTGACATTAGTAAAAATCATTCTACACTTAGCTTGTATTATTTGTGAAATTTGAAGTTCACTTTGTTTATATTTGAATTCCTTATTTTTGAAATTGTGAATACGACCCTTTGAGTACCTCATCTCTCACTAACAATGTTATTGCTATGACTGTGCAGCTACCTACACAGTTGTATACGGCACTGGTAAGAACACGTTTCTGTCAGGAAATAAAAACATATAAAAATAGAAAATAAAACACACTCAGATTGCTACAGCAATCATGGAACAAGATTTTTATTAATCTTTCTTGATCTTGCAGATCTTCTTGATCTTGCTTCTTGATCTTGTGCAAATTACAATACTGCCCCATGGGTCTATTAAATAGATTTGAAAAACTAACAATAATTAGAAAAAACAAACCAAAGACTAATTTTAGTCTTTACATGCAAACTGCAACTCTAACAGTTTAACTAACTGATAGTTAATTGCTGCATGCATGAGGAGTGGAGAAATTAACTCCAGTCTCCAACACTTCCGCTTAATTTCTACCACAAACTATTTCAGCATTTACAATGCCTAAATTTTGTCTACCAGCTTCAGCTAGGATGGGTTTCTTTTGCAGAATACACTGCCTCTCATGTGGAATACACCGCCTTGTCTTCATACAAAAAAAATACAATTGCTCAATGAGCGTTCATTCAGCATTTAAAACTGAGGAGTAGCCTATCGAAAGGCTATCAATGGACATGCTTATGTCCAACACTGCAAGCTTCCTACTTGCTTACCTTTCTTTCAGTTTCTAGCATTTCTGCACTCTCACCCGTAGTCTTTGCTTGGCTCAATTGGTCAACTGCTACAGCTACGCTCCTATGCTACGACTGGGAGATATGTGCTTCTCCTTAACCTGAGGATTATGCTGCTGCAGCAGCCTTTCACCTTGCTGGATCTTCCTTGGCACAAGACCTCTGCTATTCCTTCCTTCTCCCTGGATCTTCTCTCCAAGGATACCATTTGTCAGACCTCTGCTCTGATACCATTTGTCAAAAAATAAAAACATATAAAAATAGAAAATAAAACACACTCAGATTGCTACAGCAATCATGGAACAAGAGTTTTATTAATCTTTCTTGATCTTGCAGATCTTCTTGATCTTCTAATCTTTTTGATCTTGCTTCTTGATCTTGTGCAAATTACAATACTGCCCCATGGGTCTATTAAATAGATTTGAAAAACTAACAATAATTAGAAAAAACAAACCAAAGACTAATTTTAGTCTTTACATGCAAACTGCAACTCTAACAGTTTAACTAATTGTTTGTTAACTAACTGATAGTTAACTGCTGCATGCATGAGGAATGGAGAAATTAACTCCAGTCTCCAACAATTTCAAAGTTTAAGTCAAAACATAAGAATCAATTTCTCTCTCTCTTTTTAATAGTTTTGTATTCATGTGGTGCAGCTGCATACAATTAACACAACAGTTCTAATTTTCCAATTGATATATTATGATCATATCTCCAAGTGGTGGAAATTGAGAGAAGCGAAATCTCAATACAAGGTGGTGATTTTGATAGAATTAATCCACTTTTCTTTTTTTTTTTTTTAAAGATAATTACAATGGTGCTGTGTTCTTCTATAAGTAGACACATGGTATGTTCTTTACTTATTAAATTTCAGATTGAACCTATGCAAATCTCGAAATGTGAGCAAAATGATCATAAAACGGCACAGCCTGTGAAGATGCCACAGAGCATAAAATATTCACACGAAATTCCCAGTGCAGAGTCTAATAAATCCCTTCATGGGACACCTTTCTCCAGTTTACATATACCTACAGTTTCTCCTGGACAAAGGCCCAATACTGAGAGGGACCTATATTACACGTAATGCATTTGTATTCCCTTCCTTTGATATTGTTTTTAATGAGTTGTTGCTTAATATCTCATAAATCATGACCATGGCTTCATAGCAGGGAAATCATGTTTGTCAGGTCTGCAAGATCTCTAGCAAGAAGTGTCCCTCATACTCCTTGTTCATATCTGTCACAATCTCATGGGTCTTGTAGAAGTGGTTCGAGCTATATGTTTAACCAGTCATCAGTTGATAAGGAAGGACTGATCACAAATCTTATATCTCCAAGTTCTAAGAATTCAAACACCATACTCCGCTCTGTAAGTTTTCTAAAAATATATTGCAACACACTTGCTTGAATCCAAAGCAATTATATGAGTGCCTACCATTATAATGGATTTCTCCTTCCGTGCCTCTTAACAGGTAGCTTCAGCAATATTATTTATTTGTGCGTTTAACTACTTGGAATTGCCTACTTGCATCAGCATTGCCTCATATTCTTACTCTGCCCAAGCAGAAAGGAAATCTGTTATTATAGTAACAGGAAGGAAACTTTTGCAGGTTACCATAAAAAACCTTTTTAGTGGGTATCTCTGAATGTTATCTCACGATTCAAATTGTCTTGAGGCTATTTATTTATGGCGGGTTTGAAAATCTAGGGAACAGGTGGGGCTGCATCCAGCAGATCAATGATGCAAGTGGAGTCCTCAAGTCAATTAGGAGCTTGGTTGGGGTGACTCATGACTGCTGTTTATACGGGTGGACGACTTTCTCAAATCAGTTTAAATGTGAGTTCTTATCAATCGCATACCAATCTTTGTAAGATCTAACTCTCTATAGATTGTACATGTTTTATATAAATTCTCGCTAACTATCATACAACTATCACATGCATTTGTATGGTACGCAGTTGGTCGCTAATTTATAATGACGAAGATGAAAATCGAAGTTACATAGCAGTTAAGATGTAATACATTACATCAGAGATGAGATTTTGTGACCATTCCGAGCATTTGTTAGTTTTTTTTTCACATATTATATCAAAGATGAGATTTTGTGACTGTCCCAAATAATACATGTATATTAGGAAAAAACTTTAATTAATGTTTTTTTTTTAATCAAATACGAATCAACAAATAATTCAGTGATGTATTCTTAAATCTAAGTTAATCTGACATTCAGTATGTCAATATTGATGTATAAATTGAATTTGAATTTACAATTCTATGCAGTCAAATATTTGATAAAATTTAAACGATGGCAAGAAAAAAAAAACCGCATCATTAAACTTTCGTTGATGGTAAAGGTTAACCATCAAGTCTCATATATTCACCTTCAAAAGCTAGTTTTATAACGATACATTTTTTATTGTTTATTTTTATTTTTTCTTGAGCCAACTAAAAGGTGCATGGTTTTTAAATGTAATTTGATATGACACTATGGGTGGTGGTATTATGTGATAAGTACATTATATTTATTATCAATCATTATTATTATTATTATTATTATAAAGAATAGAGTTGAATGTAGTTATATAATAGTTTTAATATTTATTTTTACAATATTTAAACAGTAAGTATCTAATTTAAATCAATTTTATTGTTATTGTTTTAAAAATAATTATTAGAATACAAGTTATTTAAATAAACATAAATTATAATATATTGTTTAGATGAGAGCTTATATATTATAAATATTACCTAAATATTATGATAAGTAAAAACTAGCATAAATTATCTATTTTAAAGATAGAATATTATGTATAATAAAATTTACAACAACACAATTTATATCATAATAAAATTGTACTCTAAAATTCATAATAGATAAATTATCAATAATATTTACTGATCAAATGAATTTAATTATTTTTATATGTATATATAACATGAATTAAAATAATAGAAAGATTCATACATATGTTGGCTTCTTGAATACAAATTAAATTCGTTTTAATAACATTTTTCTTTCTTAGTTCCTTTTTGCACATTAATCCCCCTAAATGTATACATTCACTTACAACAAAATTAGGGTGGGCCAATATCAATAACTTTGTGAGAGATGTGTTGTGGGTATCCTTCTTACTTCCACCTTTATATCATTAAGTTTATCATCTTATTCTACCTATAATCTTTTTGTTTATATGGCCAAGTAATAGCTAAAATTACCATCTAACTAGTGATGTGTCCTTAGCATCCATGTTTTGGCTAACATCACTACCCAAATCGATGTTGTATGATTCATTTATACATCATTAACAAGGATGATAATATATGATTACACTTAATCTTGATTTGTTAATCCATATCAATATTTATGTGCTGCCTAATATAATTTATATAAAAAAAGACTACTCAATTTACTTGCATTCATAATTCCATTTTAGGAAAAAAAGAGAATTAGTGTCAAAGGACCTTAAACAAAGGAATACAAACTATCTATAAATGTCTTAAATATTTCAAAAATAGTATTTGTACCATCGAGGCATACCAAGTGTTTAGACCCATAAAATATGATCTAATAAGGGTTTATTATATCCATATTTACTTCAACTACAGCCATATCTCATAAAGTGCTCAATTCCAAGTGGTAGATTAATTTATAGAAAATTCAATTTGAGACAAACATCCCTTACTATATATTTTATATAAAAGTGGACTAAGCACATTCCATTAAACAATTAACTAGAGCAAATTACACAAGGCTAAGTATATGATAAATCAATAAAAGTAGAACTTATAATTAACCTTATGTATTGAAAATAGTAAACATGCATACGGAAAATGTTGAATTCACAGTTGAATGTAAAATATAAATGAATTGTCACACCTCATATGAATGTATGATATTACAATGTAGATTTGGACTATGCAGGTATGTAATTAAGTGTGTAACAAATTAGAATGTTCAATTCCACAAAAATAAGAAAAAATATTCCAATGTTTGTGCCCATGGAAAAATTAGCACTTATTTGTTTTGGTCATCATTTGTGTCCTCATGTGTCCTTTTTTTTTACTCTACTCAATTTAAATGTATAAATTTTCCTACATTTCTCCACTAATATATGTATTTCTTAAATGTTCTTCTGCACTATAAATTTTATGGAAAATAATATTATATTTTTCCCTTTATTGAATTTTATCTAGTTTAGCACAACAAAACCTAGTACAAAAAGTGATTGAAAGAAGTAGTTGGGTTTAGAAAATATATAGAAGTTGTAATGTGTGTTTTAGAATCAAACCCATTTTAGTTTGTGTGTAGTGTGAATGGGTAAATGGAATAAATTCCTTAACATCATCTTCTTTAGGTAGGATATGCAACTACATGTGCATTCTAGTAGACCTTATTTTTCATAAGAAATAATTTGGGTCTTTCAATTGGGATAAATTAATGTAGAGTGTGTCTAGGCTTGAAAAATAAATTCCTAGCATGTTAATACTATGAGTGATGATGACACAGTAGTTGTAACACTTGGAAAATGTTTCCCCTTGTTGAGGCATCCATCTCACATGGTATGGAAGAAGGAGAGGTGGATTTTTAGAATAAAAACAAATAGATTGGACCTAATTTGAATTAGAAAGAGGAAGCAAGATTGGCTGATGGCCCCAACAAGATGAGTAAGGATAACTTGGTGGTCCTTTTATTTCTTTGTACTTAATCCAATTCACCTCAAGAAACTAATAATTTAGAGGGCATGTGATATACATTGCCTTGAGCTGACACAGGGCCGAGTGCTAACTATGAGCACAAGTGCAATATGAAACTATCTTTTGAAGATCTTAGTATTGACATAGGGATATCTATAGTGGATGAGGATCCTTTCATTGAATGAATAGCTATTTTAGATAGTTCTCTATCACTTATTCCTAAATTCTATGGGAATAAATTATCTTTAGATTCTACACATTGGGAAAGAAGAGAAAAACTACTATGTGTTAGCCTTCATGTTTTGCAAGTTCTTATGAGTCATTTTTTTCCATCTCCTTTTTATTAGTCTTTATTCTAAATTGGATTCACTATATTTATTTCCCATGACATTTTTTTGAGGTTTTTAATGATCAAACATCAACCTTTTCAACATTATTAGTGACTCTAACTTCTTTCTTCTTGATTTACCTAAACATTATCAAGATGAAAAATACACCAATAGGCACAATACATGTAAATTATGAAACAATACTATGTATGGATTATATTGAATAAAAAAATCATATACAAGTGCATAAATAAAACTCAACTCAAAATTAGATTTGACATGCAAAATTTGAAAATCTTAAAAAAAAAACTTGCCTTGCTATTTTTAGCAACTATTATTCTTAATAAGTTTTGCATGCAAGCTCAAGCATACCTAATAATATCCACATATCTCCTAAAAACTAAACTTAACATAATAGACAAATTTTAATTGAAGTGCATGTTCGGTTAAAAAAATATGCTAATTCTAAAAATAGAAAAATCTTATAAAACTATGAAAATTCAATTTCAAACCCTTAAATGGTCATGTATGGATTGTAAAAAGTTTTGAAAACGTCCCTAATTAGATAGAATGAGTTGTGGCTGTATAAAACTTTTTGAGGTGGTCTTGCTGGCTTAAATGATAGTTCAAAAAAGATTATGGATCAAAAGGTATGGCCTCTGAAAGTTTGGACTCCACATCATTCTCCTATGGTTAAAAATAACTTAGCTCTTGTCAATTACTTTGATTCTACTCCTACCATTTATTCTTGTCACACTTACTTAGATCCCATTTTAAAATCCAAATATTATCTGGTAGGGAATAATTACCCTCACATTAATTTGTATGTCGTAATGTGAATAATTACAAGAGTAATAATTCACTATTACATATATTAGTTTCTTAGATATATTTGGTCAATAATTAGTTGATGTAATATTGTTTCATGAATATTATGATTATAGGTTAGTTGTTATTTGGTTAGAATATAGTTAGTTATATATTATTACTCATATAGGAGATTGAGTATTCGGGTGAGAGATTAGTGGAGATATGTTCTTCACAATTATAGGAAAGAGTTTTCCTATATAAAGTTTTTATAGATTATGATAAAAGCAAGTTTTGAAGGGACCCCGAAACCCTTTAACAGAATCAAAAAAGATAAAGCATTAACAACCACCAGGAAAAGCAGTCTTTGAAACCTACTGAAGAGCAGCATCAAAAGCAGGTTTTACAGGGACCTGAAACCACAAACATAGTCCAATAAAAGTACCCAGGTTTTATAAGGACCTGAAACCTCAAATAAATTTTTAGACCAAGAACCAAAAACAAGAACCAGTTACAACAACCAGCAATAAGGACCTGAATAGGAACAAAACCAACAAAGAAGACCCTAATCTTCTATTGCAGTTCCATGATCATCTTGACAGCCTCCTTCCTAATCATAGCAGTATTCTGGATGGAGTTAGTAGCTGAAGTAGCACCAGCTTGCAAGGATTTCTTCCTCAAACTCTACCTTGTCCTCTTACTTGGACCCTTTGATGATATTGTTTCTTCATTTGCTCTTTTACTAAGGCTAGCTGCAGCAGCATAGATGCTTGATGTTACCTGCTCCATCTTTGTTCCACTTTCCTTGATGAGCATTTACTAGCAATCAGAATAGTTTCAAAATAATAATTCATCTTCCATAACATCAGAGTTCCCCCTGATGCACCTTCTGAACTAATGGCATCTATAGAATAATTTTAAAAATCTTTAATCTATTTCGCTTTCTCTTTATTCATCTTAGTTTCTTGTAGCAAGAGAAAATTAGGGTTTTGTTCTCTAACAAAATTCCTAACAATATCCAGTTTATGAATACTATTCAGCCCCCTAATATTCCAAGTAATGATTTTCATATCTATTTTTTAGGGGTAAAATCCAGAATAGTTGCCTACCTACCATCAGCAATATTCTGAATACTTTCTAACTCTCTGGTTTTTTTAGTGGATTTTCTTCTAGGTTTATTCGGGGAACCAACATCTGATTTCACCTTAGAATGTTGTTCATCTCTTTTTCTAGATTTATTCAGAGTAGAAGTAAGAGGTTTCAACTTAGTTTGCTGATCTATTTTGCTACTTCTAGTTTCTACCCCCTTAGTATTGATCTTTTTTTCAGCCCTTTTTCTTTGGTTTAGTTTATGCTTTGAGTTTTCTCCATTATCTTTCACAACTTCTAGGGGAGGAGGCTCATCCAAAGGAAAGTCATTATCAGCTTGAGATAACACATGGATCTCCCTGGACTGAGAAAAAAGAAGATCTCCCTCCTCTGATTTATTTCTAGCTTCAGCCAAGAATTCACCTTCCTCTAGCACAATTTTGTCATCTACATCTCTCCATTGATCTTCTATTCTTTGATAGAAAATGATTTGTTTTGATAGATCTGTCAGATCATCTATTCTTTGTTCAGGTATTATGGTATCTGATTGAAAACAATGTCCTTCTTGCTTAGAGTTTACTTTCTCAAAAGAAGGCTCTTTAACCGCCTCAGCATGTGGAGCATTAGAATCTTCAAAAGAAGGATCTTTATCCACCTAAACATGTGGAGCTTTAGAATATTCATTATTATTTTTTTCTTGGTGATGATCTTATTTGGGTTTTTATACTTTCTTTTGCTGGACCTTGGTCTTTTTCCCATCTGAAACACTACTAGGATGATTTTTACTTTTGGAGGGACAATTTTTAACTAGATGCCCCTATTTCTTACAAGCATAGCAAGAGTTGGGCAAATCTTCAAAAAAAAATTCTTGAGTTTTTTTACCAAGCTTGGATATTAGTTCCACCTTTTCTAGGAGATGATTCAGGTCTGCCACTTTAACATAAAGTCTGGTACTTTGAAGTCTGGTTCTAGAAGCTGTAGCATTATCCAATGCCACAAGTTCACCAAATGAACTGGCAATACTTTTTAAAAATGTCCTCATGCCAAAATTCTAAAGGGAGACCAGGAAGTCTAGCCCAAATGGGAGTGGTTAAGAAAAAAGAATCTGAGAGATCCATGTTAGGCTCCCATTTTTTAATAGTGAGAGAGCATTTACCAAAAGACCACGGTCCTCCATAAAGAACTGTATTCATGTCTTCTTTACAGTTGAAGATAAACGAGAAGAAACCATTCGACATTGGTGCAATATCTACCTCTCCTCGAATAACCCATTTCCTTTTAACCATTTTTCTAAGAGATTCTAGATCTAGTCTTGCTCCTAAAAATTTGCCCACTAGGGTGAAATCCATGAAGGACACAGAAAAATTGACTAAAGGATCTAGAATAAAAACTTGAAACTCACCTTTCTCCCAGTAAGACTTAGCAATCACCAGCGGGAAAAGAGATTTTCCAATAGGTTTCTTTCCAAATAGAGATGACCAAGTCCTTCATTCTGAGAACCCTACCTTCAGCCCTTCTGAGGACTTTTCCTTGTTAGAATCAACATTATCTTTCTCCTTTTCGAGATCCTGCCCCAACACATAAAAAGCGGAAGGGGAATCCAATGGGGGGACACGGACCCCACAAAAAGGATCAGATACGCATGAAGACTTTCCATTATCCACATCGGCCAAAGATTCTGACCCAACATTCTTCTCAACACCCCCTACAGTTCCTCCAGGGTCTGTACCTCCTGCCAGATTCTCCCCAACTAGTTTCCCACCTGCCTACAAACCAGCTAATTCAAATTCTGAAAGAGCACCCATTATGAATGAAAGTTGTAATAACCTAAATGAATAATATATTGAAAATATTCATGTTGTAAGAAATATAATTTTCTTTATTATTCTCTATGTTTAGCTTTGTGTTAAATCATACTCGGATCTAAACCAGTTCCATTATCTGTATCAGAGCATGGACATCCTACCTGTGATGGATTAATAAGCATGAAGGGGCATCTATTTCTTCTACTTACCCTTATGGATGAAAGATATATTTTTTGTATATTTCTGTAGCTTTCTATACAAGATTATGCTAGCATAAATTTTATTTCAAATATTAAAAGACTTTTATGCTATTCGAGATTAGTTGAACATGGTGTTCTACTCATGTTCTAAATGATCACACCACCCCATAATATACATGTCAATTCTTCTACCTGGTATGATCAAATACATTCAATAATAGAATTTATCTATTCCTTAATAGATCTACCTCTTTGTTTTCAATGCATTGGGTTCAAATTCATTGATGTTTCAGCTACTATGCATCACCATTAGTCAATGACATAATTAATTTCAGTCTTTGGGATTGCAATGATATTTATCATAACTATGATAACCAAAGTGATGGATCCATTTAAAACCAAGTCAAAAATTATAGAATAGTTGTCACTCCATTTGTGTAGTTCTATTTTTCTTTTCTTTTTGTATATAGTGCATCTCTAATATGTTGGCAGTTCATTTGAATACATCTTCATTGTGCATTACCTATTTTGAAACATATTTGGTTTCTCTATCCAATAAAATATTATTAGTGCATCAAATATTTGAGTTCATATCCACTAAAAATTAGTATTATAAAATTGTATTGTTCTCATTCACATAATTTGTGCAATTATGTACTTGATGGTTCTACCAAATGCATCATGATCTTCTCTACCATCCAGTTGAATACATCATTTAAGTCATCAACACATCTATAGACCAATTCAATCCATCGGTTGTCAATTTTCAAAGGCCAACACTGCTATATAACATCCACATCTCCCATTAGCCCACTTTTTAAACTACCATCCATTTAAATCTTTTATGTCATTTCTTGTATCATATCCTCTATTATGCTATTCATTACCATTTTCCATAGCATCATGCCATTTTAGTGATTTGGTATGTTTTATAGCTTTAGTAAGTTTGTTTAGATATATTTTATAATTCAATGGTCTTTTAATAGTAAGTCCTAACTTTGAGTAATGTCTTTTGTCTATAATCTTAATAGTTTGTGTAGTGGTATAAATCATAGTCTAGTCAAAAGCCAATATCATTTGTCATTATAATTAAGTCATTTAATTTTATTTGTTGCTTTACAGTATCAATCATCAAAAGTGTCCAATTGAGTTATTCTTCCAAAATTATGGAGTTATTGTGAGTATTTTTAAGTTAGATGTCCATTTTTTTTTTAATGAATAAAAATTCAAAAGTGTCATATGTCATAATAGTTTATCATCCTATAGTTAAAAAGGTATTTTTTGTGTCAAGAGTGTTTGAGTCATCATAAATATCATCATTTGTAAAAATCATTTATGTCATCCTGATTCAAAATTCAAAATTGTAAAAAAATAAAATTACCTCACGAACACATTTTCATTTGTATGTGATGTTCAAACTATGGGGGAATTTCTCCTCAACAAATTCATGCATCTGAGCTTCATGACTAAGTAATAATATTCACCTATTGGATGTTGGAGGATACTGGAGGATAGAGTCTTTCTACACCTCTTATTAGCAGCTAATGAGGGGGTGTTTCTTTTATAGTGATGCATATATATGTATGTATGTATTTTATACATGTGTGACAAATAAGATGTGTATTTCCTATTTTTCCACATAGTGTACTATATAAAAAAGGTGTTTAAAAGAAACAAGAGTGTGGAAACAGTTAAGAGAGAATTTAAATGTAGATAACTTCTAATTGGCTTACTTATTTATGAAGATGATTGGCTAGTGAAACAACCATTATGATTACATGGAGTAAATGTGGGATGCATTCTTTGCATAGTATTTGTCATATGCATCAATATTAAGATAGTAGTATGTAGACCTAAGATTATGTGTTGGCATAAAATTATATTCGAGCCAGATCTTGGAGAGACAGGACTGAAAGTTGAACAAATGATTCTTGCTCATGGTTCCCACACTATATAGGTTGATACGGTTCCCTCAATGAATAGTTGATGGTAGATATACTTATTCAAATTTACCACACTGATTTAATTGATGTGCTCTCAAAAGTGAATGGTTGATAAGAAGTCTATGTGTTCCTTCTTTACTTTCATTAAGTCCTATGAAACACAAATTACCATGCAAGGCCTAAGGGGGGAATCTTAGGCAATAATTAGCCCTCATATTAATTTGTATATTTTAATGTGAAAATTATGAAATTAATCATTCACTATATATATATATATATATATATATATATATATATATATATATATATATATATATATATATATATATATATATATATATATATATATATATATTTTTGTTAGATATATTTGGTTAGTGATTAGTTGATGTAATATTGTTACACCCATATTAAAATTATAGGTTAGTTGTTATTTGGTTAGAATATAGTCAGTTGTATATTATTACTCATAAATGAGATTGATTATTTGAGTGGAGATATGTTCTTCATAATTATAAGAAATTTTTTTTCTATATAAGGCTATAATATCCTGAATGAATAATATATTGAAAATATTCATGTTGTAAAAAATATAATTTGTTTTATTATTCTCTGTGTTCAGCGTTATGTTAAATCATACTCAGATTTGAACCAGATCCATTATTATCTTCTTATTTTAATATTTTCCACTATACTAAATACTTTTTATAACTTCATTGCCTTGTGTATACTATCTTCTTATCCAAAACCTACACTATCTCTTCTTTTTTCTTATTTGATACTTATTGTTGCTAATATAATTATTCATATTCTTCCCCTTCACCATCTTCTTGATGTAAATCATACAAATATGAAACATTAAATACTAAAGAGAGATCAAAATTTTATGGTAAACTCATCTCATTAACATTGTTATTGATTTTACTCACAATTTTACATGGACCAATCTTCTTGTACTTCAACTTTTTATATGTGCCTACTATAAATATTTCTTTCTTCAAGTAAAACATCACCAAATCTCATTATTTAAATACCTTGGACCTTATTTTAACATCTACTACAAATTTATACTTCTCATTTTTTTGCTTTACAAATGCTTCTACATCATCACTAACTCATTATGAAATTGGTAACTATACCAATTCTAATACACTTATATGATTTCTTCCATAAACAATCTAAAATAGTGATCTTCCTATTTATCTTTTCATTGAACTATTATATCTAAACTCATCCTATGGTAAATCCAATTCCCATCATTTGAGACTCTTTCTAACTATGCATCTCAACAAATTTCTTAAATTCATGTTTCCAACTTCGGTCTATCCATATGTTTGTTGGTACTATGAAATACTCAATTATAGCTTAATTATCATCTTCTTATATAAATTCATCCAAAAATAACTAATAAATTTTGTGTCCCTATTTGATGTAATAGTTTTTAGAACACCATGCAATCTCATAATATCTTTAAAAATAGTTTTGTATCTCTAGTGGGATCATTGGTTTTATTACATGCAATAAAATGAACCATCTTAGAAAACCTATTTACAACTAAAAAAATTAATTCGCTCCTCTTTGTGTGTTTGGTAATCCCAACATGAAATCCATACTCAAATCTATCCATGGTCCTCTTAGAACTGGTAATGGCATGTACAACCTTGTATTTTGTGCATGTCCTTTGTCCACCTAACATGTCCTACACCTTGAAACATATCTAATCATATCTCTCTTCATCTTTGGCCAAAAATACTTCTCATTGACCAAATTTATTGTCTTTGTGTTACCAAAATGTCCAACCAAACTACCACTATTCAACTCTCTTATAAATTAGCTTTTAAAAACCCAAATGAAGTGATAATTATTTCCCCTTGAAGAGATAACCATCTTATATAAGATACTCATAATAAACATTGCTTGTCTCACCTATTAATAGATTCTATTATTACTTAACTATCTTACCAAAATTTGTATTAGTATTATATAATTCCTTAACAACTTCATATCCAAATACTTCACTCACCATAGTAGTTAAAAATGCCACTATCATATTCAAAGCATCAGCTACCTAATTCTAATTTCTTGATTTATGCTTCAACATAAAAATCTATCCTTACAATAAAGACACACACTTTACATGTCTACTATTTAACTTCTTTTGAGTGTTCACATACTTTAAGGCTTCATGATTTGTAAATAATTTTAACTCCTTAGGCATCAAATAGTGCATCAAATGTCTTAACACTTGTACAATGACATAAAATTCAACATCATATGTAGATTACTTATTTCTTACCTCATTCAATTTTTTATTGAAATTGTAATGCCCAAAATTTTCATGCTAAAATTTTAGTAATTTTTTTTTAAATTTCCCATAAACCTAGATGATTTTCTCTATTTTCATTGTTCTACATATATATTTATATGAATCCAATTCTCTTATTCCTTAATTTTATCTTTTTGGGACACTTATTTATTATGTGCCTTCCTCCTTTCAACATGATATATTTAATACTAATGTTAAATATTTATTTAATACTATGTATTGTTATTACCACTTATAAAACCTTTTATTATTACCCTTAATTTTTTAAATATATTTTAATCATCCTCACTCTACTTTGAGATATAATTGCAAATGTTTTCGTATCATGTTGTATTCACAAGTGTCTGTTCAAATCACTCTTTTTGTTATCTTCCTCCTATAATTTTACTAATCTCTATAGTCAAATTAGTTGTACCCCTATTGAAAACATAATTTACAAAATTATCCATGTTATATCCTAGAGTACTCAATTATAGCTAAATTCATTTAATATGCATATTTAATTTGTATTACATTTACTTTTAATACATTCATTTATGTCTATAAAAATCTAAAAGCATATTTAAATGTTACTCATTATTTGAAACATATCACATTACGAATAGCTTACTTATACAATTATAACATTTATATTATGATAATTATATTTAATTATTTATTAATATTATCCCAAAAAGAGTCCTTATCTTTATCATTATGAACTATTATTTATTATGCTATAGAGTCAAACATACTCTATATTTAATTTGTTACAAATCAATGATTACAGATAACATATATCATATATACACTTTTATTTCACTTAGTAACTTGTTTACTTAAGTACATCATAACTCGTTTGTAGTCAGTTATTTTATTTTAATATTTTTGTCTCTGTGATTTACCAAAATTTATTCTTCTAATTACTTTTCAAAGATACCCTTATTGGTATGGAGATTATAACACTTAAATATACATTACTTTTTATAGAAGAATTTGATTATTAACTATTTATTTTATTAAATCATAGAGAGTAATAAAGAAATTTCATCTTTAATTTAGATTGTGGGGGTGGAAATCAACTTTTTATTTAATGATCATTTAATTCTTAAATTAGATAAAAGTAGATTAATCACTTATTGATAATAGTTTACAAGGAGTTAAATTATCTTTCTATGATTAATCTATTATTGGCACTCCAAGAACCTAACATAAATCATGGACTAAGAAATGTAAACACACTCTCTCTAAAAACTTCATATCTCCTTCCATTAAACCTTAGACCTTTTGATTTTTACAACTCTTCATAAATGTAACATAATTTAGAAGAGATTACATTATGAACAAATTTAAAAATTGTCACATAATTTATTTAAGTGTAAATGCAGTTAACTTGATTAGTTACTAAAGTAACGTTCACTATAATATTTTAATAGTCTTGAATCATTTAATTAATCTTCATTATTATCAAATTTTCTCTTGTTTAAAATTAAAATATTTAAATTACAAAAATATTAACGTAAATTCATTTATAATCAATACAAAATCATGCTAAAGCTACTAATGTAAAGATTAAATGCTTACGAATACAAACAAGACTTACAACTATATTCACTTTAACTTATCAAAAAAAATTGTTATAAAATTTTGGATAGAAAACTAATATAATGAAACAACTCAATTTTACTCTATAATCATATCTAACAATAGTATTAAATTATCTCACTGACTACAACACTAAAATTCTTCCACCTGCATAAGGACATGGTCAACAAAGGGGGTCAGTTAAAACGCTGAGCAAGGAATTTCTACTCCTTAAATTATTTTATTTTTCCAAATTAATAACAATTTTAAATATTAGATTTAGTGACTAAAGATAATATACATATGAGTAATTAGTAACAACATATTATTACACATCAATCTATTAATTGTAATTATTGTTAAACTAGTAATAACAACTTATCAATGTAAGTAATTACATAAATCTATCAGGTCAATGAGTTAAACTGGGGGTCTTATGCAATGTATAACTTGTTACTCTCTAAACTTTCATCAACTATGAAATCAATAGGAATACTATTGAGATTGTTTGCAATACTTCATGGGTTGTAAATTATAATGTTAGATCATTTATAAATTTACTAAGACAAGACCTAGTTTTAACATTGTTATAAAAGTTATCTCAAACAAACTAAATCATCACAAATTCAATAAGGTAATATTATTGAACTTATGTAATTGTATAGTTAACAATTAGAATAAAAATTTTAAATTTCTCATTGATTAAAATTCATATCTAATGATAACATAGGAAGGTCCATATACAAATACTTTACACTAAAATAGATAAGTGTTTTAACTATATAATGTAATCTCATTTTGACCAGATCTCTAAACTTATAGATATACAAGTTTATTTCCGTATCAAACTTCTGTTCCACATCAAAAAGTAATTTTACATTTATGTATACTTTCAAATATAATACCAATATTTTGAAAATATGAACATATGAACATATATGTGCAATCATCCATTTAATATTTATATAAAATTATCCAAAATCGTATAAAATATTATTTTATTTATCTATATATGTGTATATGAAAATTTTGATTTTAGACACACGTTTAATATCACCTAGATTATTAACAAAGAATAATAATAATAATAATAATAATATTATTATTATTATTATTATTATTATTATTATTATTATTATTATTATTATTATTATTATATATATATATATATATATATATATATATATATAATTAAATATTTTATCCATAATTCATTTTAATTTTGCTTGACATATAAATACATAAATATATATAATACATAATTTAATAATATAAAAATATTTAATATATAATATATTACTTTTATTTTAAAATATCACTTTAATAATATTACTATAATACAATATCACTTTTTCTTCATATATATATATATATATATATATATATATATATATATATATATATATATATATATATATATATATATATATATATATATATATATATATATATATATATATATATATATATATATATATATATATTTCATTTCTTTTTTTTAAATAGAAATAATTTTTTTGTGAAAACCCTATCTTAAGGTTCAACTGATCGCTCATGGCCATAGGCCTATCATTCCAAAAGGGGATCAGGGCTAGGATGGCATAGTCATGCCCACACCCCCCTCCCCCACCATAATGTAAAATTAAAACAACAAGGATTTATTTATTTATTTATTTTTAATATATATATATATATATATATATATATATATATATATATATATAATACCAAATAAATTAATATTTGCAAACATATATATTTTTACACACACACACACACACACACACATATAGTTTTATTATTTTATTTATATGCATACAAATATTTATATATACATTTCTTTTTAATAGAAAGAAATAAAAATTTATTATATTTGATTTAGGGATAAAAGAGATAGATCAAGAGATTTCTAACCATTAGGATTTGTATTTTTGTCTATTTATTATTTATTTATTTATCTTAAAAACAAAACATTCTAAGACACCTTTCTTATTTGTATTTGTTATTTATTTAGAAAAACAACAAGGTTTTCGAGAAGAAAAATCCATTTCCTATAGGTAGATCTCCATCTTCCAATATTCCTCTTTCTTTCTCCTCCATCTTTCTTGGTTGCACCTGCAAAATGAATTTATTTTTGTTTGGCTTTAAATGAAGAGATGTATTATTTTATCATCTTATTTTAGGGTTAGGGTTTCACACTTTTCTTTTCTTTTTATTATTATTATTATTATTAGTATTATTATTCACACATGGGTCTAATATATATATATATATATATATATATATATATATATATATATATATATATAAGTTATTTACTTTGGCAAGTTAAGTTTTACATTGAGATAATCAAGTAATCAAATGCATTAAATATATTCTAAAAAAATTATGTTATTCTAATTTTTATTAATCTCTTAATACGTATATTAATATGTACATTGACAGAAAAGATAATATTTGAAACCAATCATATATTTATTTAAAATTATGAATAATAAATTTGTTTATCTATAAAATATTATTTTAATGATAATTTATAGAATTATTTACAAATACATTTATATTTATTAATAAATATTACTTAGGTTTAGATTCAAATGAAACAAAGTTATTATTTCTGTCTTAAACAAGGTTTTATTATCAAAGTACCTAGAAGATACAAGTCAACTATTTAAGACCAAATTAACATAATCCAGCGCTACAATGGGTTCAAACTAGCTGCTAGAATAAATATATAACCAATTTTAACAATATGAAACTATCAAAATAACACATCGAGAAGAAAACCCCTAGAAGTCAAAGTGACTAATGCATAGATATACAAATTATTACAAGAGTCAACATGAAAATTCCTAGGTGGTCCTATAAGAGAAGCAATAAACCTTATACTAAGTTAACATAACAAAATGGCTAAAACAACATTAACCACTTGTTATAATATATTGCTCACAAGTCACGCTCAGTGACACACTTGACAGATTGGTCGTCCACATGATGACACATCTTCAAGAACATGTTGAGGAACTTGAGAAGGGTATTACATTCACCTCTTCTTAAAAGTAATCATCTTCGATGCTACTAAAATAAAGTCATGTAGTGTAATCCATCACATTCTCTAATAGTAATAATTTGTTATTGGATGAATCTTTATGATATTACAAAACTCAAATACTCAATCCCCATATAGTCATAGAGGTGATAACACCCAAACCCTGCTATCAATACTCTGATATGCCAAAACATAATTTCTCGCTCGAAATGACCCTTGTACAATCCCATGGTATAATAGGAATAAGAAAAATAGTTTCAAATACAGAACCAACATAATCATTGTAACACCCTGAATGCTAAACTATGTTGAACCAAACTCTCACACTGAGTGATATTATCAAACTATGCTATATTAATCAATATCATAATGTGACAAGTGACACACAATTAACCTCTAAACTAAGCAAGTGAGAACAAATTTCATTCCAATATAAGTCATGTTGTTATTTACATCTGTCACTAGCCAATTGAAGCACACAATCATAAAAGCTCAAGTATCCAGCTAATGTAATGTCATCTAAAGTTAACTAAATAACACTATACCATATTGGACCATGCTAAAATAAACAATCAAGGTATATGTCAAAATAACAAGTAGTCACTGCATACCAAATCATTTGTCTAGGCATCCCATCAGTAACATAGAATGATACCACTACTTAAAGAAATAAGAAACACTATGCTCTATCATAAAAATTCTTTAGACCTCCCAAAAATAATCATAACCCATGCAAGGATCACATATGTATATATATAACCACCATGTTTGGTGGGATGGGAATGGTGGTATCACAAACCATCATGATTAGTTGCCATCATGACCTACTAGCTATATTCCAAGCTACTTCTTCTCCCCCATATCATGCCATAGGCATACTATTTATGCACATACAAACACTGATGAAACTAGCACCAATAATCATCAAAATAATACACAAGAGAATCAACCGATCATGTAAGGGCAAAACCAAAAAAAAAATGAGACTAAGTAGTCTTGGATGAAAAATATAAATTCAGAAATCCAAAATAAATTTCAACAGCAATGTCCTTGATCAGTCATTGAAAAAAAATTCAAAAACAATAAAATTAAATGCTAGTTTCTAGTCAACTTAAAAACAAAATTCAGTCAAATATAAATAATTTCAGTAAAACATAAAAGAAAATAGATCACATCACAAACACTATGTGACTTTTTAAAATCACTAAAAGTCACCCAAAGGGAGAAGAAATAAAAATCATCTTAATTACCTCCCAGAGGTAAGAGGCATCTTGATTACCTTTCATAGGTACAAGGAATCTTGATTACCTTCTAGAAGTTTGATGCATCTCAATTACATCCCAGAGGTATGAGGCATCTCAATTACCTCCCAGAGGTATGAGGAACATTGTCTATTATCTCCCAGAGGTAAGAGAAATACCTGTAAATTACCTTCCAAGGTAATATAATAAATTTACAGCATCATATGTAATAGTGCCACCACACAAATCAACTGAGAAAATCTCATACATAGCATCTTACTTCTATAAAAGTATCAAAATTAATCATATTATCTCACATCTCCAACTGTCAAGTAACCAAAATTTTGTCAAATAGCATTATTTATAGAGTGTAACCATGTCGAACATATCAAAAAATAAATTACATTGATACAATCAATGCCACAATGTCATCTCGAATGACATTTCCAACATATAACTTCATTTAAAATCTCATGAGAAATATTTGAGTCTCTATGTGTATAGGAATACAATGTCCCAAGGTAACATGTAGATATTTTATCTATTATCCATCACTAATCATCACTAAAGAGACTAAATAACAACCCATATCATAACAAAGTGCTACTAAAAGTAAAGTATCTAATGACATTTGACCATAACTAACCATCATGACAACCAATTGATATAGATGAATGAGAATAAAAACTATCAACTCTCACGCATGGCATCCTAGTGCCAAAAAAATACCAATGTAGATATACTATCTCATATCTCTAACTGTAACTACTCCTAAATAACATATCTCATAGGTAATATTATTGTCAAACATAGTTCACTAAAATTCTATTGAGTGAAAATTGTATGCATATTCGAGTGTTGATCACTAGAAAAATGATATCTATTGTAAGTATTAGAAGCATCCAGATGGCCTAAGAAATCATTATTGAAATGAAATAGGACATCAACTTCACTAATCATCAAACCATACCTCAAATGACCAATCTTTCACCATTCTCAATTAGGATGTGATAAGATGAAGAAAATAGGATTCTATAGATCCTGACGCATGCATCGAATATGGTATCACAGGCTACTAGATTTTTCATGTGTTAGAATAACATGAACTATTAAAAGGATGTAATGGTCAATGCAAAAGATAAGGATCACCTAAAAGGTCACCACTCATAAAATTTTGAAAACCACAACCAATGCTAAATATGTGTTGTATACAACTAACATATATACTACCAAATCAAGGTGTACCCATATCACAAGCTTGTTGAACAAAAGGGATGAACAAACATTTAGGGTTATTATTACCTAAAGTTCTAAAATACAATATCTTATGTTAATGTTATTAACACTCATAGAAATTCTATCATGACTAAAATATTAAACTACTCTTAAATAAGTATTCCTTCGTTTATAAAAAAATACATAATATTTATGTCTTTACCACTTTTATTTTAACACCATAAAGCTATTTACAGTTTCACAATTGGTTAAGTTACATAAAGCCAAGCTTGGATCTAAGTATAAATCATTTCAACACATTTACTATAACTTCAGATTTATCTATGTAATACACATGTAATAAAAATCTTATTAATCTTATTAATTTACTTCTACATACAATCAATTGTTATACTTATTAGAGGTATATAACATTTCTTCACCATTAAATAACATTATTCTCACCAAACTACTTGGGCAATATCATATTTTTATACTTAAAATCAATAGCATATCATATTATTATTCAATAAATATACTTAAAATCAAATCAATGAAAGGTAAATGTAACAACTCTAACCTTAACATCCAGGGGAATTAATAAGTCTAAACTATCATGTGCACAATAAATTCTTAACCGAAAGTAAACAATATGTTTGGATGTTAAAAACTCAAGCAAGGTACACCAAGGTAAGTTTTACATTCATACTTATATTCAAATTAAGTATATGTAGACATCCAATTCCTAACACCATTTGTGTTGAAATTATCAATCTTACTCGAATTTCACTCAAATGCATATTCTAGGTCAAAATCCATAAAACGTGCTAAATGGTTCGAACTTGTCATTTACAAGTGCCAATTTAGGTCAAGGTATCCTTAAATGTGGAATTGTAATTTATGGTCCAGCTAACTTTGATCAATTCATTTCAAGTCAAAATGATAATTTTGTCTTTGTACTCTGGATCACTCTTTTCTCCTAAATTCATTAGTACACATCATGTACCTTTTGTTACTTTGTGTTGCAAACATCCTAAATGGAAATACGGTTCTGACACAACTAACGTCACCTTCTAATTCTTCTTGAGTCAAAATTACAACTCAGTGATATGACTTTCTGACCATTTTGATTGATTGAGGACCAATTTTCAAATAATTACACAAAAGTTGATTAACCTTGTTTAAGGTTAATTAATCCAAATCAAGATATTAAGTAGATTTTCCATGAGGTTTATTGAATATTTATTTTTGAAAATTGATTCCTATTAACTGCATCTTTAGGTGACATCATTTCTTGGGAAGACATCCCTAGGCCATAAATGCCACAAATATCAGGATTATGGGTCACCCATGCCTAGTTAATGCTTCCCATGACTCTTCAAAGCCCCTTATTCTAAGGTCATGATGAAGATAATTGTGGATTTAATTCCAAATATTAGGATTATCCATGGCCACACATCTCAATCTTGAGATGGACGGTCATGGTTGATCCTGACCAATCTCAAAAATATATAAATAGAGAGGCCATGGACATGAATAAAAAAGATTAAATATTGCAAAGTTATAATGTTAAATTGTTTCCACAAGGATTTGCATTTGATCATAGATTTTGTTTGCAAGCTTCATTGATAATCTAGTTTAGTAATTTGAAATCATGAACCTAGGTTTTATGGAGCTTACCACCACTGTTGACAAAGACAAGGATGTTTAATCAAGGGAGAACATACTTTTGAGCCACATGGGTATGGTGAATCCATTTTGGAAGGTAATATGATGTTACTTTTTTCATTTATTTCTTGCTATCCTTTGTAATTCCCATAGGAATAGATAGGTTTGGTTAGTTAGTTCTTTATGCATGTTTCATTATTTATGGACTAATACTTGACTTACTTGATTTGTAATCCTCTCTACATCTTGGCATGTCCAATGGGATCAGACGCATCTCACACCTGAATAAGATCATTTTTCAACTCTAAAATATTCATTTGGACCCTTAAAACTCATGCAAATTGATTTTCTAACTTTATTTTGCCATTTTTGTTTGTCATAATTTTACACAATAACCAACATCGACAAGTAATACCAACATTGATTACCTGGCTTAACCGACGTCGGTTAGCAAAACCAACATCAGTTAGATCTAGTTTAGCCAAAGTAATTATCATCAGTTGTAATAACTGATGTCAATCACTGTGGTTTTCTTAAAACACAGACCCAAGAGCTAACTTTCCAAGGTTCATTGTTTCAAGCTAAAAAGAGCTTCAAAGCTAAAGGACATTCTAGCATTTTTGTTGCAGAACCAAACTTGATATTTGCTCAAAACATGTTTAAATCACCTTTGTATGCTTAAAAATTAATTAGGAACTTTGATTTTAGTGTTTAACAAAGAATTTAGATGTTTATGGTGAATGTTTTCAAATTTTACAACTAAGACCAAGGGGTCAAATGAACACCGCCTCACTTTCCTTTTGGGCTTAAAATTGAACACACTTGTCAATTCTTGTTTACAATAGTTGATTAGATTAATTTTTGTTGGGAAAAAAGAGGAATGTTTCATGTATGCTCTTCCATTTGTCTATTATAGGGAACCCTTGGAATCCAAATCACCATTCATATTGCAAATAGCCTAGTCTAAGGCTTAGAAATAATGTCGCCTAAAGCACTCCCCAAAAACTTGCCAAAGTTTGGGTGATCTTGAAAATGATCCTAAAATCTTTTTATTTTATGCTTTCTTTATTTTCATACAAACTTGGCTTGTGAGGGTGACATCATTACCTCCCATGAATTCTTTAGGGAAGATTTGACTTGGGGTTTAACCTCCTGGCATTGACTTCATTTGACTCCTTTAGAGTTGCACATGAGATGTATCTGCATTTAGACATTGTACTACACTAAGTGAATAGTAGGATGTAGTGGTTGTAAAAAGGACTAGACCTTTTTATAACTAGCCAATGCCACAGTCACCCAATTTTTGTGATTATATTTTACATAATTTGATGTGAAATTCATTGTGCAATTGATTCCCCTAGAATGATCGAAACTTTGCTAGTTTAGTAGACCCCACTTTGCCATACCTTGTCAATTTTAGACTTAAGATGTTCATTTTTGTCATTAGCTTACTTGGTCTTGATTTGTGTCTAAAACTTCTTGTTAACTCAATGAACTTAACCAAAACACATTTTCCTCAATTTTCTTGAGCAAGGGAGGTGTTACACTGTCCAAATGGAAAATTCATCTTTTCCTTGTTCAAATTGTTATCAAAAGCTTTGTGTCATGTCATCCACTTTGGTATAGTCATGTTTCCCAATTGAGTCTAGATATTTTACCCAATTTGTTCAAATCCTTCATTTATAATCCATATTCAAAATTGAACCTTTCTGAGTTCTAAGGGTTGGTTTGTCAAAGTGGGTTCGCCATTTGTGTACTAAGCTTGTTTTAACTTGGGTTTAATATTTTATTTGGATTGAAGGTCATTTATTAAGACTCAAAATCACATATCATCTTGGTAGACTCAAGTCATCTTTCATATTTCTCACACTTTGAGTCTTAGAACATATTTTATCCTACTAGAATCATGTGGTAGTGTTATTCTACATATTTGGTCCTAGCTTTATACTTAGTGATTCACGTATGTTTTAACATCTTGAGTTGCTTAATTTATTTTGTCTTCTTCGTAATCTAGAGTTTTCCTCTAAACTTCTAGGGTCAACTTGTCAAAGTTGAATCTAGCTTTTACAGTGTGGGTGTATCATAAATATCTAGGCTTTGGTGTATTAGTTTTCACCTTGCGTCTTTGAGTTACCTTACTCTCTTCCAATATATATGATTTCAACTTTACCAAAGGTTGAGTAAACTCGTGAACTGAATCTTCTATAAAAAATGTGTGGTTTAAAACCACCCTCCCTTATAGTCTCATTAGTACCTTGGTTACATGTTTAAAAAAGAGCCAAAGCATACTTTGATTGGTTGCCGAACATTGGTCCAAAGTTAGTCAATACATAGAGAAACTCTTTTTAGACATGACTCAAAGGTTCACTCGTAATGGGAACTCTTATGGCCTTAGTTATGAAGATGAGAAATTTTATGATGGTCAAGATAACCTAATTTTTTTTATGATATCCTCACAATAGTAGGATTTGAAGATAATTATAATGGATATCAACCCCAAGAAGATCAAGATGAAGCCCTTCTTAGATTGATAGAATCAGGTGCTAGACTACGTTCTAACTTTCCTATAGAAAAATTGCATACCTTAGTTAGAGAAGGATAACAATGATGACAAGAACAATAATTTGCACAAACAGACATACCTTCTTCCTATAACAAAGGAAAGGAAATACAAATAGAGTCAAAACCCAAAAATATAGATCTTCTAGCTAAGATCAAGATAATAATTCGATGACATGTAGATCAACTTATCACAGACTTAACTAACTCCCTAGTTTCCACTTCAATTTACAATAATGCTTCGAAAGAACAAGGAAATGTGGTTGAAAGTATGTAACAAATATTAGATGAGAACATTACCATACTGGATCAAGGAAATCTAAATGAATAATTAAAGACACAAGAGACCTTACAAAGTGTTCTATTTGATATAGAACATACATTCTTCAATCATCAAGAACCCCTTGTTACTTTACAAACTTAAAAACCCAAAATTTTAGTTTGAATTGAGGAAATCCCTCAAGACAATTTGGCTATTTTTTTTCAACCAACCCAAAAATTGGTAAATAAACATAGAAATTTCCAAAATCAACCAAAGTATAAAACAACCAAATTTAGGGAATGTTTTACAATCCAAAAATCAATGGCCTATGTTCTCAACTCAAGGGTCAAATCAGAACCAAGTCATAGATCTAAAGGTATATGCTCCCTATATATTCATACAAAACTAGGGGCACATTCCACCCCAAAACCAATAAAACCAAGGGCACATTCCACCCCAACAACAATAAAACCAGGGGAACATTCCACCCCAATAGTAACAAAACTAAGGGCACATTCCACCCCAACAACACCAAAACCAAGGGCACATTCCACCCCAACAACAACCAAACCAGGGGCACATTCCATCCCAATAGCATCTTATTCAATCCATAAATGCACCAAACATGAAAGAATGGAATTCTATGAAGGAAATTGTTCAAAAATTGGAGATGAATAATAGAGTCAAAAAGTACAAATTTGATGAGATATGCCCATATCCATTTGATTTATCTATTCTCCAAAACCCCTTTCCACCTCATGTTGAGGCATCCAAATTTGATAAATACAAAGGAAAAGGAGATCCATGCAAGCACATACAGGTATTCTTCATCTTATGTCAAGAGGTTGCTTACAATAGAGAGTACTTATTATGACTATTTCCATGAAGTTTAGCAAGACAAACTCTTGATTGGCTACTTAAACTACCCAAGGGATTAGTTATAGATTGGAAAAACTTATCAGAAAAGTTTGTTAACCAATTCTCATACAACAAAGAACATGAATTAACCATTGTTGACTTATGCAAAGCTAAGAAACAAGATGGTGAAAGTTTCATTGCATATATGCAAAGGTGGACAGCATTGGCAGGCCACTTTCAACATAACTTGCCAAACAAATAGTTGGCTAATATCTTTGCATAGAATTTACATCCCAAAGTTGCACATAATCTATAGTTAGCTTTTGCTAACTCATTTGAATAAATATTGACAAATGAGTGCAGATTGAGAAGGTTCTTATTGTTTAGGGGCCTTGTTAAGATTTTTTCCCAAGGACAAGTGTCTAATCAGACTAAATCACCAGCGCAAATAGTTATGCAGGATAAGCCTAAGGGCTTTAACAAAAATAAAAACATGGTTGGAAATTGGGTGATAGAAATAAGACATGTACAAATGGTATAGGCTATGCCTCCTTCAAATGTAAAATTAACTCCCCCAAATCCACTACTTACTTTGCAGAGATAACCTCCATGAAGGACATTTCATAACAATTTTAGAGTCTTTAGAAAGTTAGGAGAATCAGTTGAAACATTGTTATAAAATCTCATTGTAGCTAATTTAATTAGATGGCCAGTATCAAGGCCATTTCCTCAAGATCATCCAAAACCAAATTAGTACAAAGAGAATGAATAGTGTAACTTTCATCATGTTGTTGGTCACAGTGCATATCATTACATTCAATTACAACATATTATTGAGGACTTTATTGAAAGTGGTGAACTAGAAATTAAGTTGGCCCCTAATAAAGACATAAATCAAGATATGGGAATCTATAAAGACCCCTTTCCTTGACATGATCCACCACCACCAAGAAACAATCAAAATGGTCACAATCAAAGGTAGAGGTAGAATGAGAACCAATAATAAGGTCAGAATCATAATGACCATAATTTAGATCATAATGCCCACACTAATAATGTGGCATATAACAATGTACCTTACAACTATAATAATACTATGGGATGCATTTTCACAACCCACATTACCACTGTTACTATAAAACCATGTGACCAATCTCATATTCATCACAACATGAGATCCATCATTATAGGGTCAGCACCCTCTCCCCCTAATAGTACCATGATGGGTTCACATCATCATGTTGCTACTCCATTTGCATGGGTTACTAATCCTGAACAATAGTACCTTTATTCTAATTATAAAGGCTCTTCACTGACCCGAAATTGTCATAATATAGTTAATCACCCATGACTCACCATCCAAGGCCTTTGCCTCCCTCTTCTAATTATAATAACTCCTTGCCACCTCTAGGTTGTGAAATCATAACTAGACACCTTCGAGTTACCATCCAGGGCCCTTCACCCACTTCTCTTCATAAACCTAATGAGAACATTGTGCCAATGGTTCCAAAGCCAAATATTGTCCCAACAAAGACTAAACTAGTTCAATCCATAGTGCAAAGGCCTTATAGTCTAATGGATCAATTAGATAAAACCTCTACATAAATTTCCATATTAAAACTCTTGCAGACATAAGATGTCCATAGAACCATGTTTAATAAACTTTTTCCAGAGTCTATTTTGCCTAATGATATAAACCTTGATCAATTATATAACCTAGTTGGACATTTGTCTTAATTTTGGCAAATCACATTTGATCAAAAGGACATGTCCACCCTCGATCTAAACCACAATAACCCACTATACATTGAGATAATCATTTTGGATCAAAAGATCAAGTGGGTTCTTATAGATAATGGTTCAAGGTTGAACATCATATCTCTTAAATTGTTATGATGATTGGGTTACATGGATAAAGACATTCAGCTAGAAATTATTACAATCAAGGCTTATGATAATATCGAGAGGGAGTCATCTAGTACAATTTGGTTTCCAGTCATAGTTGGGTCTATTTATCATCACACATTATTTCATATTGTGGATATTGAGCTTACTTATATTATAATTCTTGGTCATCCTTGGATCCATAAAGTATAGGGGGTTCCATCTACTCTTCAGCAATGCCTTAAGTTTCCCCATGATGGGATCGAGGTTACTATTCTTGCTAATCAGCATCCATATCAATACTGCAAACATATTGAAGCAAAGTTTTGTAATTATAACTATTACCCAAGTTTGGAATTCATTACAAAGATGGACAAAGCCATCATTTCTCATCTAAATCCATTTAATTATATAGACCCTAGTGACCTAGCCCCCACTTTAGCTGATCCATTTCCTGTAGCTCTGGCTAAGAAGGTTATTATTAAAGACATAGGCATTTCCATGTACCTTTTGAAGGACATCCTCTATATTGAAAAATTACCAAAATCCCCTTAAACATTTGGTCAACTTAAAAATTCATAGACTCCTAACATAGGTGATTAGATTTGTAAACCAATGAAGAAGTAACCAAAACCTCATGTGGTTTTTGTACCAATAATTGCACCAAAAAAAGATTGAGAGGCTTTTACTACATGAGATTGGTTATATTTTGAAGGCCTTGTTGATTGTTTTCAGAATCTAAAGTATCCTATCCCTAACAGGATAATGGATCTTGACTATATAAGGAAAGACCTTAGCCCATAGGCGTAAGGAATTTTAGAACCCTTTTCAACTGGAGTCATCAATTAGAATCATGGTCTTGGATTCTAACCACTAGAGGATGACCTCATGACATTTGATAGTGACTCTTCTAAAGTGACTAGTAATGAGACTCCTAGCAGTGACACAACATCCCATTATAGATTTTTTGATGTGCTTACTGACTCAAATTTTTTTGATTCAAATATTGTATCAACCATAACACCTATTGGAACTTCTTGTCTTGAAGCAAAAAATCATCCTAGTGGTGCTTCCCTTCTTGAAGTAGGACATTACATCTTTACTATTGGAGCTTCCCATCCTCAAGAAAAAATCCATCCTACTGGTGTTTCCCTTCTTGAAGTAGGACATTCTATCTTTACCATTGTTACTTCCCATCCTAAAGCAAACCCTAACTGTAACTTATGCCTTTGACACCCTAAACTCATAGATTGGGATTAGCAAAATTTGGTCATATACCTTAATGAGTTTCAAAATTAAGAATATATTCTAGAATGCATGGGCCTACGAGATGTATTCCCCATTGGTGATCATAAGTAGGGTTTTGATTTTTCATTGAATTCTTCTACCTACTTTGGAGAGCAAGTAAACTTTATTTCTCATAATAAATAAAAAATATCTAGATCTTTAGGTGAAAACCTCTTTGAGGCACTTATTGATCAGGTAAAAAGTAAAGAAAAAGACAAGCCTTTGAGTGAAAACCTATTTTAGGCACTCCCAAGTGGGAAAGTTTGTTTATCCCCTCAGGATGTAGAAAGCCCATCTAGCCCAAGTTCCATAGCTAGTACAAGCATCTCTTAAGAACAACATCAAATATTTGAGCATCTTGATCTGGAGTTTCTAGAGGTTTTTGCCAATTGACCTTTACCTAAGAAGGCAGATTTTGATTCTTCATATTATCCATATCTTTGGGAGGAACAACAAGAAGATGTAGCAGAGAAAGATGATCATGACCATATATTGCCTACAATTCTAGAAGATGGATCCACACTCCTTATGGAGGGTGCAATAGAAGTGAATTTGGGAACCCATGAGTATCCTAAAATTGTTTATCTTGGAACTTCCCTTACTGAAGTAGAACATGAATATATTATATCCATTCTTAAGGATTATATAGAAAAAATTTCATGGGCATATTCTAACATGCCAGGATTGGACTCAGATTTAGTTATGCATTTTCTTGTTGTTCACCCTAATGCTAAACTAGTCAAGCAAAAATTGAGAAAGATGCATCCACGCATTGCCCTTTTGGTTAAGGCTGAGTTGGAAAAGTTGTTAAGAGCCAATTTTATCAGACCACTAGATTACTCTAAGTGGATTTATAACATAGTACTAGTGAGTAAAAATACCCCAGGCATATGTGTTTGTACTGATTTATGTGATATCAATAAAGCATGTCCCAAAGATGATTTTCCTTTGCCCAACATTGACATGATCATCGACTCAACTATTGGGTATGAAATGATATCCTTAATGGATGGATTTTTTTGTTATAATCAGATTAAGATAGCCCCTGAGGATCAACATAAGACTGCATTCACCACTTTGTGGGGAACATTATATTACCAAGTCATGCCATTTGGTTTAAATAATGTTGGAGTCACATATTAGCAAGCAATGACTATCATCTTCCATGACATGATGCATGACATTATCATAGACTATGTTGATGATATACTAGAAAAATCAAGAATAAGATCTGGACACCCTGACATTCTATGAATAATATTTGAGAGGCTTCATACATATAAAGTCCACTTAAATCCTAATAAATGTGTCTTTGGATTCACATCAAGAAAATTGATAGGGTTCATTGTATCATGATGAGGGATCAAAGTTGACCCTACAAAGGTCAACACTATTATAGAAATGCCTCCACCAAATAATCTTAAATTGTTACGAGGTATACAAGGAAAGATCCAATCTATATGCAGGTTCATTTCTCAAGTGGTAGATAAGAGCCACCCATCTCTTAAAGAAAGGGGTAACATTTCAGTGGGATGAATATTTTTAGATAGAATTTGCAAATCTTAAAACATACTTGGCCAATCCACCAGTCTTATGACCTCCAACATAAAGAAAGCCACTTCTTCTTTATATATCTACCATAAAACATGTAGTAGGGGTACTTTTAGCTCAGCATGATGATCATGGTAAGGAACAAATTATTTTTTATTTAAACTACACATTGGTATCCTATGAACATAATTATATGCCTACTGAGAAGGCCTGTTTAGCTATGGTGTTCATCACTTAGAAATTGTAACATTATATGCTAAATAAAAAAACTATTGTTATCATCAAGGTAGATCCTCTCAAATTCTTTTTATTTAAAACATCTCTTCAAGGATGCATGGCTAAATGTATTATGCTCCTCAGTGAGTTTTATATTGAGTACCAAAATCAAAAGGCAATCAAAGGACAAGTCCTTTCTAACTAACTTGCAGAAGCTCCTATTAGGGCCACTTAACCTCTCAACTTTGACATACCAGATGATTCTATCATGATGATAGAACAAGCATCACAAGAACCTCAACAATGGACACTCTATTTTGGTGGATAATTCACATCTTGAGGGTTTGAAGCTAGCATATTTTTTATCATGCCACAGGTGGATTTGATCCCCAAAGAATTTCATATATAATTTTGGTGTATAAATAATATGGTTGAATATGAGGCATTGGTTGTAGGGCTCCATCTTGCTATACAGTGGGCTATTCAAAACTTAAAGGTCTATGGATATTCACAGTTAATCATAAATCAGACAACTGACTAGTATCAAACAAAGGATGATAAGATTTTTCCTTACAAGCAAATTGTTGATAACCTCAAAACACATTTTAAATCTCTGTAATTTGAGCATGTTCTGTAAGTCAATAGTTGATGCCATGGAAACAATTGGTTCCATGATTCAAATGCATGATAGTGCTAAAGAGTATCAGTTCTTGATTAAAAATCTTCTTTAACTAGCATATATTCTATTAGATTTAGAGAGGGTATGCACCATTGCTAATCCTAATCCCTCACTTGAGTTATCATGGTACCAAGATTTTTATAATTATTTCCATAGCCATGTATTTCTGACCAACCTTTCCAACAATAATCATAAACTATTCCTTCATTACTTAAAATGTTATATCCTCCTTGAAAACATGTTTTATCATAAAGGCTATGATGGAATGCTTCTTTGCTATTTATCTTTGGGATAATCCAAGCTGACACTAAAGGAGGTTCATAAAGGAATGTGTGGGGCCCATACCAATGGTGTATTCCTAGCAAGGAAACTTCTTAAAACAAGCTATTATTGGCCCAAAATGGAGATAGATGCTTGTAATTATGTAAATAAGTGTGTTCTTTGTTAGCAGCATTGCAACTTGATACATGCACCTTCCTTACCATTACAGTCAATTATAACATCATGGCCATTATCAACATGGGGTCTCAATCTCATTAATAAAATTAACCCAACATCTTTAGATGGCCATAAGCACATTTTGAATGCAACTGAGTACTTTACCAAGTGGATTGGGGTCATTCCTCTCACTTATGTTACTGGGAAACAAATAGCCAAATTCATTTATTACCATATCATCTATTGCTATGGCATTCCAGCCCATATTATATCTGATAATGGTGGAATCTTTGTGAACCAAGATGCAAAATATCTTTGTACAAAATTCAAGATCAAGCATAAAAAATCCACTTCATATAACCTACAAGGCAACAGACAAGTTGAGGCATCAAATAAAACCATTCTAGCCATCTTAAAAAATATTATCAATGATGTTGGCCATAATTGGCACTTGCAACTCTTTTTTGCCCTCTGGGCTTATAGAACCAATCATCACACCCCAACTAGAGATACTCCATACTTCCTTGTTTTTGGCACTAAATCTATCATCTCGATCAAGATTGAGATCCCATCATTAAGAATATCATTGAAGCACATTGAAGATGATGAAGACTATAGCACCTCATGGCTATAAGAACTAAAACTTCTTGATGGTAAATGTTTGGCTACCCTAGAAAACTTGCAGGCCTATCAAAATAGATTATGGAGAAGTTACAACAAATTCATTCTCCCTTAAGAATTTGAGATTGGTGACTTAGTTATGAAAGAGAACCAAAATAACATGAATGTTAAACCCACAAAGAAAGGTGAGTTTCATCCTAATTGGTTAGGACCATATATTGTCACAATGAACTATTGACTAAAACTAATGGTGAAGAACTTTTAGATCCCATGAACATCATACACCTTAAGATGGTCTATGCATGAATAGCTTTGAACCATTATCTATAAGACCCCTGACTTGGGGGAAACTTTTGATATCATAATTTTATCCCACCTTTTTATCTTGCCTTGAACACATTTTATATTACCCTGGTCCAATTTTCATGATTCCTGACAGTAAAGGCTTTCAATCCTTGGCACTCTGAACACATTCTTCATCCCATTTTGGATTGCTCTCTTTGAGGGGCATATTCTTCATTATGTCTAAGGCATGTTATAAGCTTGAACACTTTTTGTCCCTTGACCAATTACGATCTCAATTATGTCTCTTGAACATTATGAACATCTTCAGCAGTGGTTCCACAAAGCAGTTCAGCTAGGACAATCTTGTGCAGCTTCAGATAAGTGAAGCTATGAATCTTCTTAGTTCCAGCATTTGCTACTCTTTCTTATTTTATCAATAATCTCACTCTCACTGATTTATGAGTATGGGATATTACAGCTAGCTTAGCTATTTTATTGGAACCTCTACTCTCAGGACGTGCATCTCCTCGACTAGATGGTCCCATCTTGTACATATTTTATCCCAAAAACACCAAAAATCTTAGAAATAAAATACCAAAAATATTATAACATGATCCACAAAAGAACAAAAAAATATCTCATGCTTCTTTACATTTTTACATTCCCGTTCCACCATCCAATGCTCTCACCATTTTATGAGCAACTGTTAAGTTTCAATGCTCTTGCCATTTTACAAGCATAGAAGCACCAATTCATTTCATCTTATTCTACGCCCTTACCATTTTGCAAGATCATCTTTTCTCATCTCATCAACATCTTGGTTGTTAAAACATTCTAGTTTGTTTATCATATCTTCCATTTCTTCTATAAATCATTCTAGTCTGATCACCATTTTTCTTCTATCCCATTTTTTGAGAGAACTACATTTGGCCTAAAGTTCATATTGGAACATGCATCTATAGAACTATACAGGTAGCATCCACTTGTCTTAGACATCTGGAGTCAGATCAACCAAACCTTTTCTTTTTTCTCTTCCCTCATTTCTTCTATCATTATTCCTCTTTAATTAGGGAACAATTGTCCTTGTTCTTTGTTATGATGTGGTGGAAAGTAATGCCTCTACCACATATGTATGAACATTTGTGTTTAAATTTCACTAACTTGGTTTTTATTTGTGTTTGTTTATTTAAGTTTTCTTGGTGCTTTTTTGTTTTTTTGTACTTGTTTTGTTGTGCTTTCGCACCTCTCAATTTATTTCTTTTCTTTTTCTCTTTTTTATCTCCATTCTTGGTCTTGTGTTTCTTTGATTGTTTTTTTGCTTATCTCTTTTGTGTTTTAGAACATCTTGATGATTCATATGGATCTTGATTTTTTATATCTGGATCCTATGTTATTATATTGTTCTTGGACTATTTTGTTCATTTGATCATTTTTGGTGTCTTGTTTTTCTATTTGATTTTAATTTTTTGTGTTCAAGAATGCCTTGTTAGTCCACATAGATCTTGATTATTCATATATTAGTCTCATGTCATTAAGATGTTCTTGCCTTTTATTTTTAAACATTTTTGTTCCTACTTAAGTCTTGATAGATCATATCTTGATTTCAAGTTAGGTTCATTTAAGTTTATCTTTTTCTTTGTCGTTTGTTTTTTTGTTTAAATGTAAATTGATGTAACTCTAGTTTTGGTCATTGTTTTATCATTATCCTTAGTTATAGATATTCACATTTGAACTAGCTTAGTGCAATTGGAATCTTATGTCATTATAAGTTATTCATACTTATGATGCCTAATTTATTTTTTTATAGCAAGCACTTTGTGCTTAGGTCTCAAAGTCTTAGCATCAACATCAGCTCCAATGAATGATTCTCAAGAACACTTTGTAAAACCTAAGCTCATGATATGAAATTAGGCTTCTAGGTAGCATGCATTTTAGGCTTATTTATCTATGTTTAGACATGCATCTCTTTACATACATTTTCATTCTAATCAATTCTTGGTCATTTTTCATCATTCTTTATTCCATTCGCTCCCAAACTTGGGTGAGCTACATTAGCTTGAAGTTCATGTTGGAACATGAGTCCATGTAACTATGTAGGTAGCGCTAAATTTCTATTAAAGTCAGCTCAACTATCTCCATTCTTATTTTCATCTCTCTCATCACTTTGGCCATTCTCATATTCTTGGTTTTATATGTCATTCTAAGCCATTATACTATCACATGTACATTTGCACCCGCTCACTGTAACCTATTTTTTTGGTTATATCCTTGAGTTATTTTTTACTTTCCAATTTCCCATGCTGGGGCCCAACATCTGAACCACACCTGAATCAAATCAGCTCTATAGGGGTAAAATCATTCTTTATTCTTTATCAATGATCAAGATTCACCCTACTGGGGAAAAACTATTTTATCATGATCACATCTACTCTACTAGAGTACTTCTTATTATATTCTCTTTGGAGACCATGATCTAGTGGTACTTCCCTTCTTGAAGAAAAATGTTCTCCCTTTTATTCTAATTCCAGTCTCTCCACATGAAATCCCATGATGGAAATATTTTATGTGTAACTTGTCTTAAGATTGATCAATGTCGTAAGTGCGTAGTTTGTACTCTCAAATTGGGTACATTTATAGTGTGCCCCTTATATTTATGGATTGTATCTTTCCCATTCCACCCATCTCTGGGGCCTATTATACTTCTAATTATATTTTGATCATTGATGATAATCACGTGTACAAGCATTAACTCATCTAGATGTGATCTATTCCATGGGTTAATCCCTCACTTTCTCTCTCTTTTCGAGAGTCCATCCTTCTCTTTCATCCTAGTATGTCCTCTCGAGAGGGCATCATGGGTCTATTCCAATATCTTCTTGAAAACTATTTTCTTTGAAAAGATGTTACTTCACCTGAATGTTTTTCTATGCCTTCTCAAATAGGGTCAAAATGTAGACATCTAATTCTTAACATCATTTGTGTTAAAATTGTCAATCTTACTTGAATTGTACTCAAATGCATATTTTAGGTCAAAATCCATAAAACGTACTAAATGGTATAAACTTACCATTTACAAGTACCAATTTAGGTCAAAGTATCCCTAAATGGAGCAATGCAATTATGGGCCAACTAACTTTGATCAATTCATTTCAAGTTTAAATTATGATTTCATTTTTTGTGCTTTGAATCACTCTTTTCTCCTAAATTCATTGGTATACATAAAGTACCATTGTTATTTTGTGTTGGAAACATCCTAAATAGAAATATAGTTCTAACACATCTAACGTCACCTTCTAATTCTTTTTGAGTCAAATTATAACTCAGTAATATGACTTTCTGACCATTTTGATTAATTAAAGACTAATTTATAAATAATTACACAAATATTGATTAACCTTGTTTAAGGCTAATTAATCCAAATCAAGAGTTTAAGTGGATTTTTCATGAGAGTTATTGATTTTTTTTTTGAAAATTGATTCCTATTAGCTGCATCATCAAGTGACATCATTTTTTGGAAGACATCCCTGGGCCATAAATGCCACAAATATCAGGATTATGGGTCACCCATGCCTAGTTAATGCCTCTCACACCTATTCAATGCCCCTTCTTCTAAGGTCATAATGAAGATAATTGTGGATTTAATTTCAAATATTAATTTTATCTATGGCCACACATCCCAATCTTGATATGGATGATCATGGTTGATCCTGACTAATCTCAAAAATCTATAAATAGAGAGGCCATGGACATGAATAAAAAAGTTTGAATATTTCAAAGTTATAATGTTATATTTTTTCCACAAGGTTTTCCATTTGATCATAGATTTTGTTTGCAATCTTCATTGATAGGCTACTTTAGTAATTTAAAATTATGAACCTAGGTTTTATGGAGTGTTCTTGAGCCATTGGAGGAGCTTACCACCACTGTTGATAAAGACAAGGATGCTTGATCAAGGGAGAACATGATTTTGAGCCACATGGGTATGGTGAATACATTTGAGAATGTAATATGATGTTGTTTTCTTTCATTTGTTTCTTGTTATCCTTTGTAATTTCCATAGAAATAGATAAGCTTGGTTAGTTAGTTATTTATGCATGTTTCATTATTTATGGACTAATGCTTGACTAACTTGCTTTTTAATATTCTTTATAGTATATAAAAACATAATTTCACATAATAACATATGTAAACCTTAGCAAGGGCTTATAAAAAACAAATCTTTCAGATCATCTCTATAACGGTATCAGTGAAAATTACTAGAATACTAAAGAAGTGTATTAAGACAAAATAATACTTAAGTACATATATAAGTAATACATAATTTGTATACATCATTAAAACTCAATCATAAATAAATAAATATATATCATACAATAAATGCTATAGAAAATGCTAGCATGAAGTATAGACATGCCAACGAAGTCGATAATTTCAAATTCAAGTAAACTTCACCCAAGGACAAACATCATGGTCATGCAGATCAATTTGTGATCTCAACTCACTAAGATTAGAAATGAATAGATAAATATTTTGATGATAAGTTTCCAAACTTCATCATGAATACCAAATACAATCCCCAGAATTCTTAGTGTTGAACCCAAGCTCTGATACCAAAATGTAATGCCCAAAATTTTCATGCCAAAATTTTATTAATTTTTTTTTAAATTCTCCATAAACTTAGATTATTTCCTCTGTTGTCATTATTTTACATATATATTTATATTAATCATATTATCTTATTCATTAATTTTATCTTTTGGGGCACCTATTTATTATGTGCCTTCTTCCTTTCAACATGATATATTTAATACTAATGTTAAATATTTATTTAATACTATGTAATATTATTACCACTTATAAAAAATTTATTATTACCTTTAATTTTTTAAATATATTTTCATCATCCTCAATCTACTTTGAGATATAATTACAAATATTTTTGTATTATGTTGTATTCACAACTATATATCCAAATCACTCTTTTTGTTATCTTCCTCCTATAATTTTACTAACCTCTATAGTCAAACTAGTTGCACCCCTATTGAAAACATAATTTGCAAGATTATCCATGGTATATCCTAGAGTACTTAAACTTCTTTCAATTATAGATAATTCATTTAATATGCATATTTACTTCATATTACATTCACTTTTAATACGTTCCTTTATGTCTATGAAAAGCTAAAAGAATATTTAAATTTTAATCATTATTTGAAACATAGCACATTGCAAATAGCTTACTTATACAATTATAACATTTATATTATAATAATTATATTTAATTCTTCTTTAATATTATCCCAAAAAGAGTCCTTATCTTTATCATTATGAACTATTCATTAGTATGTTATGAAGTCAAACATACTCTATATTTAATTTGTTACAAATCATGACTACATAAAACATTTATCATATATACACTTTTATTTCACTTAGTAACTTGTTTGTTTACGTACATAATAACTCGTCTATAGTCAATTATTTTCTTTTGATGTTTTTGCCTCTAAGATTTACTAAACTTTACCCTTCTATTTACTTGTCAAAGAAACCTTCATTGATATGGAGATTATAACACTTAAATATACATTATTGCTTATATAAGAATTCAATTATTAACTATTTAGTTTATTAAATCAAAGAGAGTAATAAAACACTTTCATCTTCAATTTGGATTGTCATGGTGGAAATCAACTTATTTCTTAATGATCATTTAATTCTTAAATTATAGAAAATTAGATTAATCACTTATTGATAATGGTTTACAAGGAGTTAAATTATTCTTCTCTGATTAACCTGTTATTGGCACTCCAAGAACCTAACATAAATATCAGGCTAAGAAATGTAAACACACTTTCTCTAACAACTTCATATCTCCTTCCATTAAACCCAAGACCTTTTAATTTTTTACAACTCTTCATAAACGTAACACAATTTACAAAAGATTATATTATGAACAAATTTAATAATTGTCACATAATTTATCTAAGTGTAAATGGAGATAACTTGATTAGTTACTAAAGTAGCATTCACTATAAGTATTTTAATAGTCTTAAATCATTTAATAAATCCTCATTATTATCAAAGTTCTTCTTTTTCAAATTAATATATTAACAGTAAAAAAATATTAACGTGGATTCATTTATAATAAATACAAAATCTTGCTAAAGTTATCACTATAAATATTAAATATTTATAAATACAAATAAGACTTACAACTATATTTACTTTGGCTTATCAAAAAAATTGTTATAAAATTTTGGATAGAAAACTAATATAATAAAACAATTCAATTTTACTTTATAATCATATCTAATAATAGTATTAAATTCTCTCACTGACTACAACACTGAATTCTTCCACCTGCATAAGGACATGGTCAACAAAAGGGGTCATCTAAAAAGCTGAGCAAGGAATTTCTACTCCCTAAACTATTTTATTTTTCAAAATTAATAATAATTTTATATATTATATTTAACGACTAAAGATAATATACATATGACTAATCAGTAACAACTTACTATTACATATCTATTAATTCTAATTATTGTTAAACTAGTAATAATAACTTACCAATGCAAATAATTACACAAATCCATCAAGTCAATAAGTCAAACTGGGGGTCCTATGCATTATATAATTGATTACTCTCTAAAATTTTATCAATTATGACATCAATAGGAATATTATTGAGATTATTTGCAATACTTCACGAATTGTAAATTATAATGTCAAATCATTTATAAATTTACTATGATGAGACCTAGTTTTAACTTTGTTATAAAAGTTATCTCAAATGAGCTAAATCACCACAAATTCAATAAAATATTATTATTGAACTTATGTAATTGTATAGTTAATAATCAAAATAAAACTTTTAAATTTTTCACTGATTAAAATTCATACCTAATGATAACATAAGAAGGTCCATACTCAAATGCTTTACACTAAAATAAATAAGTGTTTCAATTTCATAATGTACTCTCATATCGATCAGATATCTAACCTTATAGATAAACATGTTTGCTTTCATATCAAACCTCTATTTCACATCAAAAGGTAATTTTACATTTATATATACATTCAAATCTAATACCCTGATAGTGTTAAAGAAGTAGAATTGACAGTAAACCTATAATATAAGCTCTACCAATATTTTGAAAATATGAACATATGAACATTTATGTGCAATCATCCATTTAATATTTATATAAAATTATTCAAAATCGTATAAAATATTATTTTATTTATCTATAAATGTGTATATGAAAATTTTGATTTTTGACTCACTTTTAGTAACACCTAAGTTTTTAACGAGGAATAATATAAATATTATTTTATTTATATATATACATATATTTATATCTAAATATATACAAAATTAAATATTTTATCCATAATTCATTTTAAATTTACTTGACATATAAATACATAAATTTATATAATACATAATTTAATAATATATAAATATTTAATAGATAACATATTGCTTTTATTTATAAATATCAATTAAATAATATTATTATAATACAATATCACTTTTTATTCTTCTATATATATATATATATATATATATATATATATATAATTACATTTTATTTCTTTTTTTTAAATAGATACAAAAAAATTATGAAAACCTTATCCTAGGGTTCGACCGATGGCTTGTCATTCCAAAAGGGGATAGGGGTTGGGACAGCACAGTCGTGGCCTCACCCCCTCCCCCACCATAATATAAAATCAAAACAACAAGAATTTTTTTTTTTTTTTTTTTAAATTTTTGATATATGTATAATTATTTATATATTTAATATATTTTTTTTTTGAATACCAAATAAATTAACAATTGCAAACATATATATTTTTACATACATTTACTATTTTATTATTTTATTTGTATGCATACAAATATTTATATATACATATTTTTTAATGGAAAGAAACAAAAAATTGTTATATTTAATCCAGGGATAAAAGAGATAGATCAGAAGATTTCTAACTGTTAAGATTTGTATTTTTATCGATTTATTTTTTATTTATTTTGGAAATAAAACATTCTAAGACATCTTTCTTATTTCTATTTGTTATTCATTTAGAAAAATAACAGGGTTTTTAAGAGTAAAAATCCCTTGCCTATAGGTAGAGCTCTATCTTTCAATCTTCCTCCTTTCTCCTTCATCTTCCTTGGCCACACTTGCAAAATGACTCTCTTCCTTTTTGTTTGGCTTTAAATGAAGAGATGTATTATTTTATCATTTTGTTTTAGGGTTAGGGTTTCACACTTTTTTTTTCTTTTAATTATTATTATAAGTATTATTATTTACAAATGGGTTTAGTATGATTATATTTTTTATATTTTTATTTATTATTTGTTTCTTTACTTTGACAAGTTAAGTTTTATATTAAGATAATCAAGTAATCAAATGCATTAAATATATTCTAAAAAAAATATGCTATTCTAATTGTTAATAATTTTTTAATACGTATATTAATAAATACATTGATAGAAAAGATAATATTTGAGACTAATCATATATTTATTTGAAATTATGAATAATGAAAATTTTATCTATAAAATACTAGTTTAATGATAATTTATAAAATTATTTACAAACACATTTATGTTTATTAATAAATGTTACCTAGGTTTAGATACAAATGAAACAAAGTTATTATTTATGTCTCAAATAAGGTTTTATTATCATAGTACCTAGAAGATACAAGTTGACTACTCGAGATCAAATTAACATAACCCGATCCTACGACAGGTTCAAACCAGTTGTTTGAATAAATACATAACTAATTCTAACAAGATTAAACTATCAAAATAACACATCGATAAAGAAACCCTTAGAATTCAAAGTGACTAATACGTAAATATAGAGATTGTTACAAGAGTCAACACACATAGTCTTAGGCAGTCCTACAAGAGAAGCAATGAACTTGATACTAAGTTAACAATTCAAAATAGTTGAAATAACATCAACCGCTCATTACAATATATCACTCACAAGTCACACTTAGTGACACACTTGGCACATTGGTCATCCACTTGATAGGGGTTTTACATAAATATGCTATTGGTTTTCCTTCTTGAATTGACACAACACCAATTCCCACGTTTGAAGCTTCACAATGAACCAAAAATACTTTGCTAAAATGTAGTAATATGAAAATAAGTTTTTATATAATATTATTCTTCAAAAACTCAAATATTTTTGTTGTTTCTCTTGTCCACAAAATTTTTTGCTCTCATGTAATCTATTATTGGAGCAACAATACTACTAAATTTTTTAATGCACTTTCTTAAAAATGTCGCTAAACCATGGAAACTTCTTATCTATGTAATGATATTTCAAATAATCCACTCAACAATTACCTTTAATTTTTATTCATCCATTCCTACATCATCTATAAAAACTACAAATCCCAAAAATACTAATTTGTTTTGTATAAACCTACACTTCTTCAAATTTACATAGAACATATCTTTTTTAATAGTTATAATACCACTCTCAAATGCCTTAAGTTAGCTTTTTAAGTCTTACTAAATATCAAAATAAACCACCAAAAACTTACCAATATAATCTCATAGTACTATGTTCATCATCCTCATAAATGTGTTGGGTGCATTAGATAATTTGAATGACATCACCATCCACTCATATAAGCCATTCCTAGTCTTGAATGTTGTTTTCCATTCATCTCCTTCATGAATATAAATATGATAGCAAGCACTCAGATCAATCTTAGTAAATTATTTTTCACCTACAAGAATATCCATCATATCATCTAAATGAAGTATAGGAAATATATATATATATATATATATATATATATATATATATATATATATATATATATATATATATATATATATATATATATATATATGATGGTAATTTTATTTATTACTCTACCATCCACATGCATCCTTCACCCTCCACCTTCATTTCGAGTTAGTAATTTTGGTGTTATACATGGACTCATATGCTCCCTTAATATTTCCTTTCTAACCAATTCAATAACTTGTATATTCATTTCTACATGTTATATTGGAATTATCATATAAACTACTTGATTGGGTAGAGTTGATACCAAAATCAAATCAATATGATGTTGAATCTCTCTCTTTAGTGGTAAACCATCTAGTAACTCAATAGGTATAACATCTACATATTCTTTCAATATTTTTTTTGTTTATACTAGGATTTTTACCACATTTATTTTTTATTTATTTGTTATTAATGTATAACAACTAATCATCTAATAAGTTCCATAGTGAGTTATCCTCAATCTCACTGTGAGTTCTCATGTGAGTTAACTCCCCTTACTCATTTTATATATATTCTTCTTCACCATGATATTGTAATATAATAGATAATGGAATATAGTTTATTTATTTTGTGTGTATATGGTGAAACTTTCATTGTTTTAGCAATGATCTCTTGGAGAGATCTTGGTTGAAGAGTTTTGTTAACTCTTTTAGAATGGATACCATGTGTCTCATTTTATATTGCTTATGTTTTAACATACTATATTAATTTTATTAAAATAATTTGGTTTGACTTATTTTGATTAATGAACCCTAGTAATAAATAAACTAATACCAATTATTTATGGCATATGATAAATACAAAAAATATGAAGTAATTAAGGGATATATATTTCTTATCTTATTTTATGAAACAATTGAGGGATATATATTTCTTATCTTATTTTTTGTTCTATTTTTTTATGTTATTTAATTGATGTCTATCAACTTCACTTTGAATTTTTATATATGAAATAAATTTGAAATTTACTAAGACATATACATAATACAAAATCATTTATTAATGGTCATTACCATCAATTGTTAGGTTCCTATTATGAAATAATCATTTTGGAGGGATGAGACTGACTAATTCACCTATCTCAGTGTGTTTATTTATGTAGTTTTTTTCTTTTGTGTTCACTCACATTCGTACCTTCAAAAAATATTCCCCACTTTTTCTATTTTTTCAAAATCCTATCTTTTCAATAGAATATCAATGTTAAGGGGATAATGGGTGAAAGGGATGGGTAAATCTGACCTTAGAAACCCTTGTGTCTAAGCACTATCTATATTTCCAATATTATCTATATTTACAAATCATGTTGATGCAAATATATATTCTATTTGGCTTATGGCCAACCTTGATAAAAAACATGCCAAATAAAATTTGACCTTAGAATGATTCATATTTTTCAATGGAATTTAAATTAGAATAAACTGCACTTTGTATGTAATATTTATAACAATTATTTTGCATCCCTAAATACATTTAAGGGGATTGATATATAAACCAATCTCAAATTTGAATTGTGGAAACAATATTGTGAATAAAAACAAACCAAGTGTAATAAAACATGTAAAACCAATGGTCTAAAAATCAATTGTACCCAAAATAAATTGAAAAGGGCTTCAGGATGTTTCCTCACTATCTTTCACTATGGTTAGATGTTAGCATCAGTAACTAATACAATCTTCAAAAATCTTGGGAAAACATGTAGTTAAGTAAAACAAGACCAAGGATACCTATGACATAGTAAGTGAATATGAGAATACTAAGACAAAATTTTAAATAATCAAATAACTTCAAGATAATGGATAAATATTAAGACAAATCCACCAATAGGTTCCCTCTTCCCACATGAGAGATTATATATATATATATATATATATATATATATATATATATATATATATATATATATATATATATAAAGTCACATCAAATTTTGGTTTAAATAATACTTATACCAATATTGAGTATATACAATTACCCCCTGTTTGATATATATTTTTAACGTAAATAAATGATGAAAACATGGACTCATTATTCAAAATTATCAATAAATATAAACTCATAAATTGCATGAAAGCAAACTTATATGTTTATTCTCACTGAGTGAATAAAATATTATAATAGATTCTTTAAATAAAGATCAAATTATAATTGGATTTGGAATGAATAATTAAAAATATTATAAATAAATAAAAATCTACCTAATATTAACTGACCCATACAATTTTTAGAATTTTATTATTTTATTAACTTTCATCTTCTAGCAATTTTTCAACCGTTATTTTTAGTAGTTTTGCATGCAAGTTCGGATAGACCTAAAAATATCCACACATATTTAAAACACTAAAATTATAATAATGGATAAATTTAAATTGAATTTCATTTTCAAGTACAAAAATATGATATTTATAAAAATAGAAAAATCTCAAAAAAATACTAAAATGCATTTTTTGACCTTCAGATGGTCAAATATGGCCACTAAAATATTTTAAAAACATCTGTAACCCCATAGGATCAGTTATGGATGAATTAAAAATTTTGATTTAGTAATTTTGGCATAAATAATAACTTAAAAAAAGTTATGGATCAAAATTTATGACCTTTAGAAATTTGGTTTCTGCATCATTCTCCTCTATTTGAAAATAACTTAGCTCTTGTAAGTTGCCTTGACTGAAATACTACCATTATTATTTTTAATATTTTTTAGTTCCCATTATCAAATCCAAGTGTTTTCTTCCTATTATATTCCTTCCCACTGTACCAAATACCTATTATAGCTTATTTGCCTTATGTACACTATCTTCTTATCTAAAACCTGTTATATTTTCTTTCTTCTTTGGTACATGTTGTTTCCAATATATTTATTCATCTAATTCCCTTTCACAAATGTATCCATGGAAATAATATAAATATTAAACATTAAATATTGGATTGGGGAGATATAAAAATTCTATGGGAAACTCACCTCATAATCATTATCATTGATTTTCTTCACAATTCTGTATGGACCAATTTTTTTGTGCTTCAGATTGCTAACAACGTTCTTATTAGAAATATTTATTACCTCAAGTAAAACATCGATAAATATCCTTCAAATACATTTGACCTTATTATTAAATATTCTAATACTTAATGCTTTTCATTACTTTCCTATAGATTTCTCCTCACTTCTTCTTGAAAATAGTGTATATGGTCTGCAAATGCTTCTACATCATCACTAACTCATTCTGCAATTCATAATTGCACCAAATGTAAAGCACCAATAGGATTTATTCCTTAAATAATCTGAAATTGATATTTCCTTGTTTATATAATCATTGAACTATTATATACAAACTCAACCTGTGGTAAAACCAATCCTCATTTCTTAGGCTTCTCTCCAACTATGTCTATCAACAAATTTCTCAAGCTATTGTTTACAAATTCTTTCTATCCAACTATTTATGTGTGGTATAAAATATTAAATTGTATCTTAAATCTAAAATTCTTCCATAAATTCCTCCAAAAATTACTTATAAATTTTGTGTCCTTATTTGATATAATAGTTTTTAAAACACCATGTAATCGCACATGTTTAAAAAATAGTTTTGTGACTCTAATTGCATCATGGGTTTTCTTAAATTTAATAAAATGAACCATCTTATAAAACATGTCTATAATAACAAAAATTGAATCATTACCTCTCTATGTGTTTTGAAATCCCAACACCAAATCTATACTCATATCTATCCATGGTCCTTTTAGAACTGATAATGGGATGTACGAACTTGTATTTTGTGTATGGTCTTTATCCACTTGACATATTATAAATATTAAAATAATATTTCCAAAAATACTTCTCCTCCACCAAATTTATTATCTTATCCTTACCAAAATGTCCAACCAAACAATCACTATGCAGTTTTCTTATAATATTATCTCTTAGAGACTTAACTAGAATACATAGTTTTTTCCTCTTGAAGAGATAACCATCTTATATAAGATATTCATAATGAATAATACCTTGTTAATGTATTCCTATAATTCTCAACTATCTTTCCAAAATTTAGATCAGTATCATATAATTCCTTAACAACTTCAAATACAACTACTTCACTCACCATAATAGTTAATAATTCCACTCTCCTGCTCAAAGATCCAGCTAACTAAATCTATTATCTTGATTTATCTTTAAAAACAAAAGTATATCCCTAAAAAAATCCACATTTCATGCCTACTATTTAATTTATTTTGAGTGTTTACATACTTAAAATCCTCATGGTCGGTAAATAGGATAAAAACGCATACTAGCTAAGCAAAATTATCAATAGGAATAAACTTTGTAGGCACTAGGTAATGCCTCCAATAAATTATTATTTGTACAATGGCATAAAATTCAAAATCATATGTATAATACTTCTTTCTTACCTCATTTAATTTATCACTAAATTATGTATTGGCCTTCCTTTTTAACTCAACACAACACCACTTACCACATGTAAAGTATCATAATCAACCTCAAATATTTTGTTAAAATATGGTAGTGTTTTAATGGATTTCTATGTAATATTATTATTCAAAAACTCAAATCTTTTATTGCTTCCCTTTTCCATGTACATTATTTTCCTTTCATGCTATTTATTATTGGTTCAATAATACTATTGAATTTTTTTATGAATTTTCTATACAAGTTTTCTAAACCATGTAAATTCCTTACCTCTATGATGCTCTTTGGAATAGGGCACTCCATAATTTCCTTTACCTTTTCTTCATCAATTTTTACACCATTTGATGAAACTGCAAACCCTAAAAATACCAAACTATTCTACATAAACTTGCACTTCTTCTGATTTGCATAAATCTTATCATTTCCTAAAAACTCTAATACCATTCTAAAATGCCTCAATTTGTCTTATTTATTCATACTAAATATAAAAATATCATCAAAATAAACCACCCTAAACTCACTAATATAATCTCTTAAAGTTATGTTCATCAACCTCATGAATGTGTTGAGTGCATTAAATAATCTGAATGGTATCACCATCTACTCATATAAGCCATCCCTAGTCTTGAATTTTTTTTCATTCATTGTAACCATCTCACTAGGTTTTACCAGAATATTAAAAAAAAAAATTATTATTATTAATACTCATATTCAATGTATAGATTTCACCATGAGAAACCTAACAAGTGATCTTTAACTAATTGTATTAATTTATTTTACCAAAAATGTTTATAGCTAATCAACTAAGCTAAATATTACCATGAACAGATATAAAAATCATGAAAAATACTGAAACAATAATAAATATTGTATCTCATCATAAATGAAATAGGATAAATTCAACCATGATTGATACAATATTACATCCACTATTGTAGAAGTATAAAGTATAAATGTTATAGTTTTTAAAAATAAATAAAAATATCTCAAATGTTAAAATATGATACAAAGATCCACAGAGTAGAGTCTCTATGACTCAAGTATCAATATATAATATCAAGTATAGTCTCAGATATAGTACTCCAGATGGGAGAGAGAGCATCATCCAATCACTTTTTCACACCATCCATGGACCATAGATCCTCCGCACTATCTCCCAAACAAGGGGATGGCCCTCCCTTCATGAATGGATAAATAATGATGGTGGGAGAATTTAGAGTAATAAACAAGAACCCATGTGTTGAATATATATAATACATAAATAATATCATAAAAAAAATTGTTCTAACAGTATATCACATAAATATGAGAATTATATCAACATATGAAATGACAACGTTTAAACAAAACATTACTTTGGCCAAAGTTTTCAATAATAAATGATCTTTAGGATCGGTCAAATTCATACATACCACTTGATCATATTACACCTCATCTTAAATTGATAGTAATAATTAATCTAGTGTAATTCATCCACTACTTATTTAGTGTCATGAATGCGATATTTGGTAAAGAAAAACCAATAGATTCTAACAAAATATTCTCTATTATCAGATAAAATATGCCTAAGTATGGAAATATCATTTGCATTAATTTAGTCCATCAAATGAAATGAAATAAATCTATGATTCTCTAATTTATTATAGAATAATAAATAGAATCATAATACAGTCCTCAATAGAATCTTGCCACTCAGGTAAGAATCATATTTAGACTATCAGTTACTTAATATCACTATGTAACTATAAAATTTATTCCCTAAAATTTTATTTATTTAAATATATTTTAAATCTTGTTCATATTTCCTAAATATAAAAAATCTAGTCCTTTATTAATTATAAAAGATCTACAATTTATCAATTTAATTCTATAAACTTAAAATTTCAACTAAACATCCAACATATAACAAACATCCCTAAATTATTATTATGTTAAATATTGCTCACACTATACATAGTGATTAAACATCTCAATATGGAGTATTTTTTTAGGTTTCCATATGTATTCCCTAAAATTTTATGCATTCCATACATTTATAATTTAAAAACATACAATATATGATTTAAGAACTCATTCATTATAAACTCCAAGCATACATAAGATTTACCATAGTTATTCTTTATATCTAACAGAACACATATAACATGTATTATTTCAAAATAAAATATAATGACCAATCAATTCATGCTTTAAGATTTCTACTAAAACATAATGCATAGACTATCATTTATGCCATGTTATAAAACCAAATGTAATCCAAATCAAGTTTTTAATCATTCTTTTTAAAATTGGAAGACAATACTAGATTTGTATTTTAATCTACTCAATCTTGCTTAGTCTATAACCTGATCAAGACTCAAATATTTTACATTAAACCTAAAGGATAACTTTGTTTACCTAGCCAATGCATAATCCCATCAAATAAATGTTTAACACAGTTAAATGTTTATCAACATAACCCAAACATATTGACATTCGACACAGTCAAATTAATATAAATATAAATTCAAAACTATCAATCATTCAACACAGTCAAATTTATACCAAAATATAATCATTCCACAATATAACATTAGCAATGCCAATTGAGATAAACCCTAATCAGTCTACATATTGACTAATTCAATTATGATATTATATTTCAAAGTCATTTCATAGTTTGAGATAGTCCATTTAATATGGAATCAAACTCAGTTATTAGTTTGATATTGACCAATCATAATCAAACTACATTTTTATTTTAACTCTTTTCAATATAATCCAAATCATAAACCCAACAAATACTTTCACTTTATTTATGTATAATCACACAAACTTTACTTACACATTTATTAAATTGACTGCATACTATAATACTAATTAGTCATTCTCATACCAATGCATTTTAATCGACTCGAGGTTGTTGTAGGTTTAACATTAGTTTTATTTATATACTCTATTATATATAGGTGTATATATATTATTATATACATCAATGTGTATGTATACCCCAAGCCATTAAGGTCATATAGGTTGTATATACACACACTTGCATATATGAATATATATGTATATATACTTTCAATTGAATTAAAATAAGTAACCTCTTTTCCATTTTTACATAATCAAACTAGTTTAAATATACATTATACCCACTTCTTAAAATTGACTATATATATATAACCTATTCAACATACCATAACAATTTAATAAAAAATTCCATGAAACTTTCATCATCTTCAAATTGATACAATGTTAAAGGTAGAGATTTCACATGTGTGATTTTAAACAAAGCAAACACCTATGGCCCTAACTCTTACCCTTTGGGATTAAGGGGTTGGATGTAGGCTCTTGTGAAGGTCGAGCCTTCCATAAGGCCTTGCATATAACCCCCCTACTTTTTTTCTATTCATTTAAAACTAATGAAAAACCCTTTATTCTATCATTTCATTTCAAAAATAAATCCAACACTAACGCACAAAAATTCAATACAAAACCAACCTCAATGTTCTACCAAGTGAGCCGAACCTTCTAAGCTCCCAATCCTTTTTCAATCTTTCACTTAATATATGCAAATTTCCATATCATTTCTCCTCATTCCCCATACCTCCTTTTCTTTTCTTTTATTTATTTCTATCACCTTTATTTACTGTAATTTCCCTTTCATTCCCATTAGGTGAAACTAACTGATAAAATGCATTCAAAATTTGCTCAACAAACTCTACAGTCCACCACCATGCAACCATAGCCAAATCTCCATGTGTTTTGCTAAATGATGGTTAATTCAGAGTCAATAGATGATTAAAAACCCTACTCATCTCGAGACTTCCAAAGAATTCAAAAATAATAATTTTATATTATTTATAAAATTTGCATGTCATTGAATTAAACAAGCAATCATCGAATTCCAAAAATTGACCAATTAAACCATAAGTCACATAGTCCCCAATGTTTATTCCATGTAATGACTATCTTAGTCAATAAATATTGTATTTCCATGCAATGACTATAAATCAAATAGATTGATGATTATATTGCATGATAATATACTTAGGTATTACAAGACTATAATTCAATGTTAAAATGTTATTTACAAACATAATTAGCAAATACAATGATTTAAAAAAATCCTTTTTAATAATTAAAATCAATACATTCATATATTCTAAATATCAAACCCTTTGATCAAACATTTAATTGAACACAAAGATATTTAAAAACAATGTTATCTATATCTTTCAACATTTGGATTTAGCATAAATATAATATTAATAACCTTTCATTATTATTATTTAAATCTTAAAGATCAATAACATCAATGAAATCCATTATAATATCATATTGTTATACTATGAAGCCATACCTAACAAGGTAGTAAGGTAAGTAAAACATAACTGAATTCACTCATTCAATCAAAGAATTGCATTATATAAAATAAACTAGTGAAATCACTCAATGAAATAACATGATCATACAAATCAAGATTATACTAGGAAACATATTAACAATCACTTAAATAAAAAGTACATAGAACATACTATGTTATCTATATCAAACAATTAATTAGAAAACATGATATATTAAGTGGTGTGTGCAAGGGTTTCTAGATTCGTTCACTATCATCCCCTAATGTATTCATCTAAACCACCATCTCTGATGATACTCTCCCTCTATCATACTCTGAGGGAAGAATCTGTCATGCATCCACCTCAGTACAATGAAGGTAGTTAGACCAAAACATCATGACATCAATAAAATAATTATGTATATCTAACAAATATGATCATAATGTACAAAATATAAAATTAATACTAACTCTTACCAATCTAATCATGTAAATTAAATAACACAAACTATCTCATAATAATATTATGTCATTAAGCTTAATCAAATATTAGTTAACCAAGTAATCAACCATAATAATCCATAAATCAAATAGGGTATTTAGCTTAGAGAGAAATCAGGATGTGACATCCTTCCCTCCCAAAGTTGGTTATCATCCCAATGACATGTATTCAAACACAAATCATGAATTCAAAATATTATTTAGCATAAAATAATATAATATGTAATAGTAATCAAGCAAACAAATGTGGAAATAACCTGTAAAACTCATCATAGTCTTCCCAAGTGGCATTATCATCAAAATATTGGTCTCATTGGACCTTACATTGTGACACTTCTCTGTTATGTAAATAGAGTTTATGAATGTCAATTACACTAATTAGTTCTACCATGACGACCCTTGGGTCCAAAACTTGCAAAGCATTGCAATCCAACATATGTGAAAGATCAGTAATGTAATTTTTAAGATAAGACACATGGAAGACATTATGTTAAAGAGCTAGATCTGGTGGCAATACAAGCATATATGTTATAGGGTTGACCACTTCTAAAACCTTGAACTGTCCCATATATCTCAGTGAAAGGTTCACTAACTTTTTGAATTTAATCGAGATTTTCTATGGGTTAACCTACAAAAACACTTTATCAACAATAACAAAATTCCTAAATGTTCTCTTCAGATTAGCATAACTTTTATGTCTATCATTAGCCTTGACCAACATATTCTTGATTGTTCTAACTTGATCTTTCATTTTTGAAACCAACTTAGGTCTAAAGACTACCCTGTCTTCTAACCTGTCCTTACTTATTAGCATTCTACTCCTTCCATACAATGCCTCAAACAGATCCATCTTAAATGCTAATTTATATAAGTTGTAATTAAACTCAACCAATGGAAGACACTCTTCTCACTTGTATTGTTGACACATGCAATACATACGCAAAAGATCTTCTAAAATTTGGTTAACTCATTCTATTTATCTATCAATTTGTTGGTGATATGTAGTGTTTAAGTTTAACTACATATCCAAAGCTAAATTTAGAGTCAACTAAAATCTAGAAGTCATTATTAGATATCGATCCAAAATGATCTTCTCTATAAATATATGCAATCATTAAACTTCCTTCACAAATTTCTTCATAAGTGTAGGTAGATCATCTATCAAGTTTATCAATATGAAGTGGGTTACTTTGGTTAATTTATCAGCTAATACCAAGATCATGTCATGTATGTTTCATGATAATGGTAAACCTTAGATAAAGTCCATACTAATCACCTAACACTTCCATTCTAATATGTCATGTGAATATAACAATGCAGTCAGATGTACATGTTCAGCTTTCACACACTGACATTCCAAACAATGAGACATAAAAAAATTTACATCTCTCTTGATTCCTTTCTAGAAATATAGTGGTCTATGCTTAGCCATGAGCTTGATTACTCCTTGATGACCTGAATATTGGACATTTTTCAATTCCTTTAGCACTATACTCCTCAAATTTTCTCTATCAATCATATACATCCTACTATCATATTATAAATGAACATCATTCTCCATCCTAAAACCCTTATACCTAGGATTTTGAGCATTCTTAGACAATGCTTTTTTGATCTAATCCTAGAAATCATCTCTTAGAGAGAATTTGATCATGTGATCTCTGAAATTTCTCTTGATAGTACCCACAACTATTATATACCTCTTATGGCTTAGAGAATCAGCTACTCTATTCTCCTTGCCTTTGATATAATTAATATCAAATTTATAATAAAATAATAAATCTAACCATTACTTTTGATGATCATTCAAATTTAGTTGGGTGAAGATGTACTTGAGTCTCAAGTTAACAGTCTTGATCTCAAACTATTTTTCCAATAGATAATGCCTTCAAACTTGTAAAGCAATTACAATTATCGTAAGTTCTAGGTCATTAGGGGCATAATTCACCTCATATGGATTTATTTTCCTAAACTCATAGACTACCACTGAATCATACTACATAATAACTCATCCAATTACATCCGTAGATGCATTAATGATCATTGAAAATTGGCCGTTAGGATCAAGAAATCTTATCACAGGTGCTAAACTAAGCCTCCTTTTTAGTTCTTAAAAGGCTTCTTCACACTTATTTTTCTATACAAAAATCTAATTCTTCTATTGAAGAGAGTTAATTAGATTATCTATCTTAGATAAATTCAAAATGAATTTTCTATAATAACCCACTAATCTCATGAAACTTATTACCTCATACACATTATTTGGTGTTGGCCACTCCATTATGGCTTTAATCTTTGATGGTTGTGAGATAATATTACCTAAATACTATATTTTAATTTGTAAAAATACACACTTAAATATCTTGTCATATAATTTATGCTTCTACAAATGTTACAAAATTAGTTCTAGATGTTGTAAGTGTTCTTCCTCATCCTTAGAATAAATGAGGATGTCATCTATAAAAACCAAAATAAAACAATCTAGGTAATTTTTTAACACACTATTCATAAGATTCATAATGTTTTTGTAGCATTTATCAATCCAAATGGTAACATTGTGAATTCATAGTTCCCATATTGAGTTCTGAATGCTATTTTTAGAGTATCTTCTTCATGAATCCTCAACTAGTGAAACCCTGATCTAAGATCAATCTTTGAAAATAATGTTTCCCCTCACATTTGATCAAAGAGATCACCAATACATGGAAATGAATAATTATTCTTGATCATTTCTTTATTCAACATCATGTAATCTATGTACGAGTGAAGAGTTTCATCCTTCTTCTTGATGAAGACAATTGGAGCACCCCATGGTAACACACTTGGTTGAATTAGCCCTTTTGAAAAAAACTCCTAAAATTGTGCTTTTAACTCAACCAATTCAGTGGTTTTCATTCTATATGGTGCCTTAGACTATGGTTTTAATCTAGGTATTATATCAATTAATAAATCAAACTCGTACTTAGGTGGAAATCCTAGTAATTCTTATGAAAACATGTCATAGAATTTTTTTAGAAATTGATAATATTTGATATATGGTTACTTATATTCTTCCATCTCATTTATCTAAATAATAAATTCTTGGAATCCCTTCCTTTGAGATTTCTTGAATTTAATTACACAAATATGCCTTAGCTTCAACTCACTTCTCTCACCCTAAAGTTGTGTCTAATTTATAAAATCATCTTGACACTCAACCTTATTAAGAAAATAGTCAACCTTGGATTTATGCTTCACAAGCCAAATGACTCCTAGGATCACATCATATGACCCCAATGGTGTTTCATAAAGATATACTACCTTAGTGAACTCAGGCATTCTAATATCTACTTTGACTAAGCACTTATCCACTATGATCTTTGACTCATTCCCATATTATACCAACCATGCATTTACCATAACTCTAGCCTTTCTAGATAATTTACTAAGCATTCAAGGAGCAATGAAACATTCTCAAACAAAATGGTCACTCTAATAATAAAGTAACCTCCAATTGGTCCTTTCTTCTCATTCTATTCATATCCCTTGAATCCACACTTTAAATCATTACCAAGTTTCCTATTCCCTAAACCACGTTTGAACTTGGCATTCTAATTTTTTAACTAACCTTTGGAATCTCTGCTCCTCTGCTTCCAATTCTTCTTCTTGAAAATTGGCTTAGAACTTCCAAAAAATTTAAAAAAAAATCTCTGACTTGGGTAAGAGATTTCAATTTTTGTTCTTGCTTGACCACCTTCTCCAAAATCTAATCCATGGTATATGGACCATGCACGTCTACTTCACAAATAATTTGGTGTTTCAATCTCATGATGAATTTCTTGATTCTAAACCTCTCATCTACTTGATATTAAGGTACATACTTAATAAGCTTGGTGAATTTCTCTTAGTATTTATTCACCATCAAATTCCCTTGCTTAAGATTTTAAAAAATTCATAAGATTTTGATCTAAGTATAGAAATGGAAGCCATCATGACCTAAATAGTGTCATAAACTATTCCCAAGTGGTGGTGGTTGAGTCGAGTTTCATCTCGAGATTCTTGTTTGGCCACCAAGTTACTACTTCACCAGTAAGATGATAATCTCCCCATACTACTTTTGTGACTTTATAATAATTTTTAATCTTAAAATATTTCTCCATTTCTATCATCCATGCTTTAGTTCCATCCCTCAATACAATTCCATCGAACTTGGGTGGATTCACCTTTTTCATATTGCTTGCCAATTATGTAGTTACTTGAGCTCTCACATCCTACGACACTTACTCATGCCTATATTCTTGAAGATGTTCTTGGTCATTAAGATGCTCTTTAGGTTCCTCTTAAACATTCTCCTATTCATGACCATGTACTACCTATTCTAGGGCTGTGATTTGATCCCTAGTCTCTTGCATGGTTGTGAGGATTAAGTCCAATTTTGCATCTTACTCAATGGTAAACTGATTTGGATCAATAGGGGGTTTAGTATTCTAAGTATACTCACCTCCTAGTCTATCATGCACCATTATTCTTTCTATTTATTAGGAGAATAAGTTTGCATTAATGGACATATTAAGTCTTAGAGTTTGGGTCTCAGCTTTGATACCACAATGTAACAACCCCACTAACTTTTACTAGATTATAACAATATTTTTTTATGAATACTCATATTCAACATATAGATTTCACCATAAGAAATCTAACTAGTGATATTTAACTAACTAGATTAATTTAATTTAACAAAAAGGTTTATAGCTAATCAACTTAGCTAAGGACCACCACGAACTGATATAGAAATTATGAACAATAATAAATATTGTAACTGATCATAAATGAAATAGTAAAAATTCATTCATAGATGATGCAATATTAAATCCACTATTGTATAAGTATAAAGTATAAATGTTACAATTTTCAGCAATACATAAAAATATCTCAAATGATAAAATAAAATACAAAGTTCCACGAAGCAAAGTCTCCATGAATCGAGAGCATTCATGACCCAAGTATCAATCTATAATCTAAAGTGTAGTCTCAAGTATACTAATTTATTTGGGAGGGAGATCATCATCTGAGCACTTTTCACACTAACCATGGATCATAGATCCCCCACACTCTCTCCCAAATAAGGGGATCGTCCTCCCTTCACAAATGGGTAGATAATGACGGTGTGAGAATCTAAAGTAACAAATCAGAACCCATGTATTAAATATATCTAGCATAAATATGTATCATAAATAAGTCAATTCTAACATGATATCACACAAATATGAAAACTATATCAACATATGAAATGACAATGTTTAAACAAAACATTACTTTCCTAAAGTTTTCAATAATAAATTATCTCTAAGATCTATCAAATTCATACACACTACTTAATTGGATTACACCTCAACTTGCATTGATGGCACTAATTAAACTAGTAGAATTCATCCACTACTTATTTAGTTTCATGAATGCAAGATTCGATAAAAATAATAAAATAAACAAACCAATAGATTCTTAGAGAATATTCTCTATTAACGAATAAAATATTCTAAGCATGGAAATATCATTTTCATTTATTTAGCCTATCAAATCAAATTCAATGAATTTATTATTCTCTAATTTATTATATACTAAATATAATCATAATACAGTCCTTAATAGAATCTTCCCATCTGGGTAAGAATCATATTTAGACTACTAATTACTTAATATCACTATTTAACTATAAAATTTACTCCCTAAACTTTTATTTATTTAAATCTTGTTCATATTTATCAAATATAACAAAATCCAATCTTTTATTAATTATAAAAGATCTACAATTTAGCAATTTAATTATATAACCTTAAAATTTCAACTAAACATCCAACATATAACAAATATCCCTAAATCCTTATTATGTTAAATACTACTCACACTATACATAGTGATTAAACATCTCGGTATGGAGTATTGTTTTAGGTTTCTATAAGTATTCCCTAAACTTTTATACATTCCATATATTTATACTTTAAGAACATACAATATATGATCTAAGAACTCATTCATCATAAAATTCAAGCATACATAGGATTTACCACACTTATTATTTGTATCTAATAGAATACATATAACATGTATTGTTTTAAACTAAAATATAATGACCAATCAATTCAATATTTAATAAATTTTCTAAAACGTAATGCACAAACTATCATTTATACATGGTTATCAAACCAAATGAAATCCAAATCTAGTTTTTATTCATTATTTTCTAAATTGGAAGAAAATAACATATTTATGTTTTTAATTACTCAATCCATGCTTAGTCTATAACCTAACCAAGAATCAAATTTTATACATTTAACCTTAATGATAGCTTTGTTTACCTATCCAATGCATAATCCCATCAAACAAATGTTTAACAAATTCAAATGTTTATCAATGTAACCCAAACATATTGGCATTCGACATAATCAAATTAATTTAAATATAAATTCCAAACTATCAATAATTTGACACATTCAAATTTATACCAAAATACAATCATTCCATTATATAACACTATCAATGTCAATTTAGATAAACCCTACTTAGTCTAAATATCAACTAAGTCGATTATGATATTATATTTCAAACTCATTTCATAGTTTGAGACAGTCCATTTAATGAGGGAATCAAACCTAGTTATTAGTTTGACACTAACCAATCATAATCAAACTACATTCTTCTATTAACTCTTTTCAATATAATCAAAATCATAAACCCAACAAATACAATCACTGTATCTATGTATAATCAAACAAACTATACTCACACATTTATTTATTAAATTAACTACATACTATAATAATAACCATTCATTCTCATACCAATACATTTTAATCAACCCAATATTATTATATATACCCCATGATGTCAAGGTCCTATAGGGTGTATATACACACCCTTATATATACAAATATATATATATATGTATATATACTTTTAAGCAAATAAAAATAATTAACCTCTTTTCCCTTTTTACACATATGAACTAGTTTAAATATACAGTATACCCACTTATTAAAACTGACTATATATATATAACCTATTCAACATGCCCTAATAATTTGATAAATATTTCCATGAAACTTTCATCATCTTTGAATTAATAGAGGGTTAAAGGTAGAGATTTCACATGGGTGATTTTAAACAAAGTAAAAAATACAACCTTATCCCTTACCCTTTGGGATTAAGGGGTTGGATGTAGGGTTTTGTGGAGGCTGAGCCTTCCACAGGGCCCTACATACATCCCCCCTATATTTTTTTCCTATTTATTTCAAACTAATAAAAAAAAAATTCTATCATTTCATTTCATAAATCAATCTAACACTAGCACACATAAATTCAATACAAAACAAGCCTAAATGTTCTCCCAAGTTATCTAAACCTTATAAGCTCCCGATCTTTTCTCCATCTTTCACTTTCTATCTGTAACTTTCCATATCATGTCTCCTTGTGCCACACACTTCCTTTTATTTCTTTCCATTAGCTTCCTTTCCTCTAATTTTCCCTCCATTCTTGCTAGGAAAAAATAATTGATAAAATGCATTTAAAATTTGCTCAACAGACTCTATAGTCCACCACCATGCAGCCATAATCAACTTTCCATGTTTGTTTGCCAAATGAAGGTTAACTAAAATTCAACAGATGATTAGAAACCTTAATCATCTTGATACTTCCAAATAATTCAAAAATAATAATTTTATATTCCTTATAAAATCCACATGTCATTGACTAAAACAAATAATCATTGACTTCCCAAAATTGACCAACTAAACTATAAGTCACATAGTCCCCAATGTTCATTCCATCTAGCGACTGTCTTAGTTGATAATATTGTATTTCCATGCAAAAATTATAAATCAAATAGAATAATGATTATATTGCATGGAAATATACTTAGGTATTAAAAAGACTATAGTTTCATGTTAAAATGTTATTTACAAATATACTTAGAAAATACAATGATTTCCAAAAATCCTTTTAACAATTAAAATCAATATATTCATATATTATGAATATCAAACCCTTTGATCAAACATTTAACTGAATATAAATATATTTAAAAATAATTTTATTTGTATCTTTTAAGATTTGGATTTATCATAAATATAATAATAATCTTTAATTATCATTATTTAAATCCTAAAGATCAATAACAACAATAAAATTCATTACAACATTATATTATTATACTATGCAGCCATACCTAACAAGGTAGTAAGGTAAGTAAAACATAACTGAATTCACTCATTCAATCAAACAATTGTATTATTTAAAATAAGTTAGTATGATAAAAAAACTAGTGAAATCACTCAATGAAAGAGCATGATCATAGCAATCAAGATTATACTAGAAAGCATATTAAAAATCACTTAAAATAAAATTACACAAAACATATTATGTTATCTATATAAAACAATTAATTATGAAACATGATATATTAAGTGGTGTGTGAAAGGTTTTCTAGATTCATTCTCTATTGTCCTCCAATGTCTTCATCTAATCCACCCTCTCCAATAATATTCTTCCTCCATCACACTGTAAGAGAAGAATCTGTCCTACATCAACCTCATGACAATGAAGGTAGTTAGCCCAAAACATCATTATATACACAGAATAATGTGGTATATCTAAAAAATATGATCACAATGTACAAAATATAAAATTACTACTAACTCTTAGCAAATTATATATATATATATATATATATATTGATGCGTATATATACCCCATGATGTCAAGGTCCTATAAGGTGTATATACACACCCTTATATATACATATATATATATGTATATATACTTTTAAGCAAATAAAAATAATTAACCTCTTTTCCCTTTTTACACATATGAACTAGTTTAAATATACAGTATACCCACTTATTAAAACTGACTATATATATAACCTATTCAACATGCCATAATAATTTGATAAATATTTCCATGAAACTTTCATCATCTTTGAATTAATAGAGGGTTAAAGGTAGAGATTTCACATGGGTGATTTTAAACAAAGTAAAAAATACAACCTTATCCCTTACCCTTTGGGATTAAGGGGTTGGATGTAGGGTTTTGTGGAGGCTGAGCCTTCCACAGGGCCCTACATACATCACCCCTATATTTTTTTCCTATTTATTTCAAACTAATAAAAAAAAATTATTCTATCATTTCATTTCATAAATCAATCTAACACTAGCACACATAAATTCAATACAAAACTAGCCTAAATGTTCTCCCAAGTTATCTAAACCTTATAGGCTCCCGATCTTTTTTCCATCTTTCACTTTCTATCTGTAACTTTCCATATCATGTCTCCTTGTGCGCCACACTTCCTTTTATTTCTTTCCATCACCTTCCTTTCCTCTAATTTTCCCTCCATTCTTGGTAGGAAAAAATAATTGATAAAATGCATTTAAAATTTGCTCAACAGACTCTATAGTCCACCACCATGCATCCATAATCAACTTTCCATGTTTTTTTTCCAAATGAAGGTTAACTAAAAGTCAACAGATGATTAGAAACCTTAATCATCTTGATACTTCCAAAGAATTCAAAAATAATAATTTTATATTCCTTATAAAATCCACATGTCATTGACTAAAACAAACAATCATTGACTTCCCAAAATTGACCAACTAAACTATAAGTCACATAGTCCCCAATGTTCATTCCATCTAGCGACTGTCTTAGTTGATAATATTGTATTTCCTTGCAAAAATTATAAATCAAATAGAATAATGATTATATTGCATGGAAATACACTTAGGTATTAAAAAGACTATAGTTTCATGTTAAAATGTTATTTACAAATATACTTAGAAAATACAATGATTTCCAAAAATCCTTTTAACAATTAAAATCAATATATTCATATATTATGAATATCAAACCCTTTGATCAAACATTTAACTAAATATAAATATATTTAAAAATAATGTTATTTGTATCTTTTAAGATTTGGATTTAGCATAAATATAATAATAATCTTTAATTATCATTATTTAAATCCTAAAGATCAATAACAACAATAAAATTCATTACAACATTATATTATTATACTATGCAGCCATACCTAACAAGGTAGTAAGGTAAGTAAAACATAACCGAATTCACTCATTCAATCAAACAATTGTATTATTTAAAATAAGTTAGTATGATAAAAAAACTAGTGAAATCACTCAATGAAAGAGCATGATCATAGCAATCAAGATTATACTAGAAAGCATATTAAAAATCACTTAAAATAAAATTACACAAAACATATTATGTTATCTATATCAAACAATTAATTATGAAACATGATATATTAAGTGATGTGTGAAAGGTTTTCTAGATTCATTCTCTATTGTCCTCCAATGTCTTCATCTAAACCACCCTCTCCAATAATATTCTTCCCCCATCACACTCTAAGGGAAGAATCTGTCCTACATCAACCTCATGACAATGAAGGTAGTTAGCCCAAAACATCATTATATACACAGAATAATGTGGTATATCTAAAAAATATGATCACAATGTACAAAATATAAAATTACTACTAACTCTTAGCAAATTAATAATATAAATTAAGCAACACAAACTATCTCATAATCAACATATGTCATTAAACTTAATTAAATATTAATTAACCAGCTAATCAACCATAATAATCCATAGATCAAACAATTTATTCAGCTTAGAGAAAAATCAAGATGTGACATTCATCTCCTTCACGAATCTGAATATAATAGTAGCCACTCCTTATATCAATGTTAGTAAAGTATTTTAATCCTATAAGAACATATATCATATCAACTAAATAAGGTATAGGAAATCTATATTTGATGGTTATTATATTGATTACTATATTGTACATACACATCCTCCACACTCCATATTTATTTGGAATTATCAATGATGGCATTGTATATGGACTCGTGCTCTCCCTTGCTACACCATTCTTCACAAATTCTATAACCACATGTTCTATTGGACTGATCTAATAAGCTTATTGATTGGGTAGAGATAATCTTGGAATCAAATCAATATGATATTGAATGAATCTCTTTGGTGATAAACCATTTGATAACTCATCAGGTATTGCATTTGCATATTCTTTTAACACTTATGTTGCTTATGCTAGTATTTGCACTACTTTTGTATATTTTTTCTTTTCTATAATGCATAACAACATGTCATATTCATGTCTTTGATAAATTCTTCTGTGGGTATCATGCTTTTAGCCTTCTCATCTTCTTTAATAGGTAATAAAATTACCTTCATACCACATTTCCAAAAATTATAAGTGTTTTTTGCTCCATCATGAATTATTTTTCTATTAAACTGTCATGGCCTTCCCAATAACACATGATATGCATCTATTGGTATAATATCAAACCATAATTCATCCTTGTAATTTTTTCCTTTATAAAACTTTATTAAGCACCTTTTATTTACTATAACTTTATTCCATTTCGTAACCATGAAATTTGATAAGGATAAGGATATTTTTTACATTGCAAACCTAGTTTCTCAAGCATGCCTTTAGAAACCATATTTTCACAACTACTAGCATCTATAAGTATTTTTCATATATTACCTCCTAAAGTATACCTTATTCAAAAAAAATTATTTTCATCCATATATCACCACATTCCTTATTATGCACATATTATTTTCTTGAGGAAATCATTGTTCTCCTCATCATGAGATTTTATCTAATGTATGTTGCTATAACTTTAGTATTTTTCTCTTTCATCTCAGCTTCAACTAAACTCACTCATGGGTGATCAACTTCCCTCCTTTATTATTCATGATAGTTTGGACACTAAAATGATATATGTCCTTATTTTCCACATATGTAACAAACATAATACCTATGTTTATTTGGAAACCTCCCTCTAGCACCACCATAACTTCATCCTCTCTGAAATCATCTTCCTCTTTATTGGTATTGAAAATCTTGTATATTATCTTCTTTTATTTTTGTACCATGTGATGATTCAACTTTAGTGAGATTAAATCCACCTATAGTGCTATTTAAACCACCTCATCACCTTATTAGATGGGTCTTTCCTCTTCTTGGCCCAATTGATCTTCTAAAAGTCTATCTATTTTGTTTTTTTCTACCTTCAAATCTATATGATAAGTTGCCTCCATTCAAATTATGTTATGCATGCTCAATTCATCTTGAATATAAAAATTCAAACTATTTACATACCTTCAAACAATATATTTATTTTTTTTCATGTTCCACTCACACGAAAATTTTCTTAAAATCATCTATATTCTCTTGTATATGGTTATATTTTTACCTTAAATTCTAGAATCTTTTATTTAGGGTCTGTGCATAATCCATAATAATAAATGTCTCCCTTAGCTTCTTATCCATATTTCTCCATGTGTTGATCTTATCTTTACCCTTTATTTATCTCTCTTTCTGAAGGTGATCCCACCAAACCATTGCATGACCCTTCAATTTCATGTATGCAAACTTTACTTTCTTGTCTTCTTGTAGATTTTTCTGTTCAAATAACTTCTTCATGTTTTTCATCCAATCTATCAAATCCTATGGTTTTAATCTACCTCTATAATCTATAATATCAACCTTTATTCCTTCAATCCTTCCCTCTAAATCCCTAGCCATCCTTTCTTCAATTAATGGTGGATATTCTCATTCCTCTTGTTGAATTTCATCCTCATGACCTGTTTCTTCATTTTTTTCATCTTTTGCTCAACTTTGTCTTTGATTTTCAAAACTTATAGTTAATTATTCCATTTGCCTCTATAACTCTTACATGTCCTTATTCATATATGCAATTCCTCCTCATCCTTGTCCTCTCACCATCTCTAACCCATGTTATTCAATCATAAAATATTCTACCAAAATATCAAATATCAAATCACAAATGTATTACCTCCAAGATTTAAACTTGATTTGATACCAAATGATGAAAACATAGAATAGCTATGCAAAATTATTAATAGGTGTAAACTTAAAAATTGCATGAAAGTAAAGTTCTCTATTGATTATAATTGAATGAATAAAATATTATAATAGAGTATTTAAATAAAGCTCAACTCAAAATTACATTTGGCATATATAATTAAAAAATTTAAATAAATCAAAATATACCTAAAGCTAATTGACCCATTCAATTTTTAGAAAATTGCTATTTTTAGTAACTTTTGTCTTCTAGTAATTTTTCAGACATTATTTTTAAAAGTTTTTCATGAAAGATCAAATGGGCCTAAAAATATCCACATATCTTCTAAACACTAAACTTAAATTAATGGATGAGTTTAAACTAAATTTTATATTTGGATACAAAAATAAGATATTTCTAAAAATGGTAAAACCCTTTAAAAATATTAAAATACATTTTTGGACCCTTAGATGGTCATGTATAGCCTCTAAAAAGTTATGAAAATAATCTCTAACTGGATAGAATTGGTTATTAATGAATTTAATTTTTTGAGATGGTCATTTGGTGCAAACAAGATCTTAAACGGAGTTAGGGATCAAAATTTATGGCCTCTATAAGTTTGGTCTCCACATCATTAAATATACTAGAATCAAAGTGAAATGAAAATGAAAAATTGTGTTGGTACTTACGAACTTACATGTTTCATTTCCATAGTGTTCATGTGTTCCTATAAAAGGAAATCCATGTAATCAGATAGAATATTATCCAAGTAAAAACATAGTCATATTAATAAATCAAATGATAGTCAAATAACAACTACACTAATTTTTATGTGGTATTGTGTCACTCCCAAAGTATGCTCATGTTGTGGAGAGTGGATATGCCATGGGTCACCAATTGAACCAACCAATGGATAAGGATTATTTTCATCTTGTTCACATCCTGGCTAGGGAAATGTAAAAGATCCCAAGTGTATTTTGGAAGTAGTGTGTATACTTTTGAGTGCCATTAAACCTCAACCACACTATTTATTTTTATAATTTGAATTAGTTGAAAAGGGTTAACTATATATTAGGCTCACAGAGTTTTCCCTAGGTAGTTGAACATCATTGAACATTAACCATACTACTCATGCAACTAATCTTTCTTGAATATTATAACACCAAGATTTAATGTGTGATCCACATATTAGGTTTTTGGAGTAATGCCTAGGCTATTGAGGCACTGAATCTCAACCAAATTACTCATTTACACATTAATCTACTACTATATATGGAATTAGATATTCAAGAGTGTTCATGTCTAGGTATTATTGAATGTATATGAAAATAGAACTATAAAAGTGTATATGTGAATGAACAAAATTCATGCCCCATAATTAGTGATAACATTGTAAACTATGATAATGTGCATGCTTGAATCAAATTCATGCATAATGTTGGCATGATTATTTATCAATATATATTCTTACACAACTTCTAGCTATATCGTAATAAAAAATATATGTCTAGATTGATGGGACATAGGATTTTACCAACTTGTCCAATGTGGTTGGTTTGGTGACCCATGGTAACACAAAAACATATAGATGAGGAAAATGCATGTCTCACAAACATATGATGATTGAAATGTAAAAGTATATAGTCAGTATTTATACCATAATATTTTAATATGATAGTATAGAGTGATATAATAGAGAATAAAATGAGAGTGTCTATTTAAAATTGTGATAATAGATAAGGGAAGTGATATTATAATAGAGAGTACAAAGGTATATATTAAAGATACCTACAAAGTTTAAAATTATATATGAATAAAGAGAGTTAAAGTAAGAAATATCTATGTACTTTTTATCCTTAAAATGTAATTTAGCATAATTCAATTTTTAAACCTATTTATTCATATTCAAGGTGTCAAGGTCACTCACTCTGATGGATTTTATTAAAATATTTCATTCATTCATTAAAACATCCTTCATCACTTCCAACATTCACCAATTTAAATTGTATACATTTTTTGCTCATGCACCAACACCCTTTCAAAATCTTGTCATGTATTTTCTTGTCCCTATGTAGAATTTTTATACTCTTCCACATGGTAATTTTGAAATAATTCATTATATGTGTCCTCCTTGAGTTCAAATTACAAATTGCAGTCTTTGCAAGCTTGTTTTGGGTGTAAAATACTCTCCAAGAGTCTATCACTCTTGTTAATATCTAAGTAACTCCTTCAAAACCCCATATAGAGAGTTAAAATTTTGGTTTTTAATTGTTTGTGTGGATTTAATTAGCCTAATTTGCACGTTGTGAATTTATTAAGCCCTTTTTACCTAATAATAATATCCCTCAAATCTGCATTACTTTTTCCAAACTTTTATAGAGGTATTCTAAGTTTCCCATGTGACTTAAAATTGTTTAAAAGTGAATAAGTAAATTTTGAGCATTCAAAAGTAGTTTTGGTGGCAAACTAATGTCTCATGTGACATTCTAGTTATCATTGTGCATATTACAGACTTCAAGAAGATATTTTACAATCAAAAATAGGTCCATCAAATCCATAGGTTCCTCTATAGACACAAATACACATGCATAAGAGTTTCCAAAAACCACTTAAGTCAATAATGAACTTCAAATAAAAAACATTAATATTTGTTTTGATGTGAAGGATGCAAATTTATTTTGATTACAAATTTTAAAAGAGCATTTTGTATGTAAAATGGATATCTAAATTCTATAGGTTGAAAATTTTTGCATAGAAAGATTTATTTGTTGATGATGGAGAAGTTAATTCCAACCTAAATGTGAAATATTCCATGAAGATCAAAATCATATGGTTATTTTTCATGATGCTAGTCTTCACACCAACTTATTTCATCATGTAAATTGGTTGTGCATTTGATTTTAAATAATGGTCAATACAAGAGAAATCATAGGGCATTCTTTTTTATTTATATATTGATATTTTTGTCAAAAATTGTACATCATTCTCTAATACCTATCTTGGATGATTTAAATTTCATAAGGATTTCTTGAAACTCTAAGCAATTAGCAATTGGATGATTTAAATTTTGGATTTGATATTCTTGAAACTCCCAAAGAACTTGTTACTTCCCAAACCACAATAAAAATTGATGATATACAATCTTTACTTCAATATGACTTTGAAGCTCTAGAATATTATAAGTTGAGACATGAATAATTTGATCATATGAAAAGCATGTATATAGCTCTTGAGAAGCCATAAGAATATTTAATTCTCTACACAAGGAGTCTTGAAGTCTAATAAGGAATCTTTGGAAAGGACAATCCACTATTAGTCAACCTAATTTTGAGTTTAACTAACATCTACAATATTCTTAATGAGGGTGATAAAAAAATGTCTATAACTCTATCACCACTTTATTTATATATTGGAGGGAAGAAAAGGTATAGAAGTTGAGTATTTTTTGTAGTAACACTATTGATTCATGTTCTAATAGAGGAATAAAAAGTGGAAGAGGCTAAGTATTCATTGTGTAAAGCATTGAGTATAATGGAAGGTAGTCACCAAATGGACATAGTGAATATGCATTAAAAATGTTAAATCTCATTATTTTAATATTGGGGAAAGGTCAAATTTGGCAAAAGGTTTATATGGTTATCTATCAACTAAGGCCCTTAGGATGATAGATAAAACATAAGTAAAATGATGAAATATAGGAGAGTGATTAAGGAGTGAGGATGTAACTTGATTTAGGTGAATAATGGGATGAATACATTCATTTCAAGAGATAGATTTATCCTAGAAATAGAATATATCTATTCATAGATATGCTTATCTAAATGTAGAAAACAACTATATGAGTATTAGTAAACTTGTTCTACATGATATTTATAGGAGATATCATTATACTACCATAGTGGAAAGATTTCCATTACTTTTTGGCTTATTGACATAATATTTGGAACACTTATTTCAATAATTGAAAGCCTTAATTTGTATGGTGAGTGTGACATTATCATCAATTTTATCTCTATATTGTCAATCATGAATATTTTATGCCAGATGCTACTACTTACATCAACCCAATAAATTTATATCTTTACATGGGAATAAATTTTGGTACTGTAAAGTACATATTTATGGTGCTTGGATTCATTAACACCCAAGAATGACATGTAATTTTTCTTATTATGTATGTGGTAGTTATGTATTTTATGACATGAGATTCAATATTTATACTTTTTTCACTTGGGATGTCATGTTGTGATAATAATTTGTAGAAGAGTCATTTCAATGGCAGTCTTTAACTTATGTATATAAAGGAAAGATCAAGTAAATCATTCAAAACTTGATTGTTCAATGTGGTGCTTGAATTGGAGATATTGTTCATACAATAGGGGAATCTTCAATGAGTAAAGACATGTTTGTTGGAAGTGGACATAACTAAAGACATGTTTGTTGGAAGTGGACATAACTATTTTAGGCTTCTCATCTGAAGATGTGAAGAAAACGATGAGATTATTCATAAATGATTGAAACTAAATATATAACCTATTGAAACTTCATGAAGTTCATTTTGAGATAAAATGTCTTTTTCATGCATTTGAATCCTCACAACAACTTGATCTCCATTTCAAATTGATTTTTTACTCCATGGAATCTTGAAAGCTTTAAAGTACACATGATCAAATATTCTCTAAGAGAATATTTAAATATAATTGAATTAGTTGGACAAGGTTCTTTCTCAATAAAAAAGAGTTTTATTCTTCTTGATAATAAATCAAAGTCACTTTTTGTCTCTCTAACTTTATATTTCTTCGTTGCATATTTTTAATCACTTTAAAATGTTATGTTTTACTTTTTAAAGTTTGTAAGTGAAAAAGTAACAATAAAATAGAAATGTTTTAATAAAATAGTGGTTATGTAGGTGGTTATTGGGTGGTGACAATGTGGTGACACCCTCATGCCTATATAATGTTTGATTGACATTATAATTAGGTTCATAAATTCTTTTATTCAAAGCTCGGGAGGAAAGAATGGTTGTATATTTGTATAAGTTGTTCATTTTCAAAGAGTGTGATGAACTAAAAGTAGACAAACTATAATATGAATATATTTCTTAATAATTGTTGAATATTTATTATTTGCCATATATATTGTACAGTCTATGATTGAATAAATCAATTAATAATTTTAATTGTTAGATTACATGTAAATTTTGATGGTTTTACAAACTTTGTTTTAGAAACCCTAGAAAATAGACATTGTGCTATATACACCTAATTTGGTTTGAATGAATGCATTGAGATTTTGGGTAATCATTCATGTCATTTGTCATGTGTTGTTATTAAGAATATTGAAATGAAGATTCCAACCTAGATGTTTTCATACTAAATGAAACATTTCTTGAAAGGAGGAAATAGAAAAATTTTGTTCATTTCCAACAATGATGTTTCATATAACTTTATGTCTTGAAGCCCCTTTGGTGATGTAGTTTATTCATTTATTTAATGTCTATTATTCTTGTCTTTTCAAAGATACAAGTTTAAATCATTGAACTGTTCAACCCACTCTATATAATCTAGGTCATCTAGAAATTTTTTATGTTTATTTTACTAATGATTTCCCATTATTTCATCTATTTATTTAAATTCTCTTTCCATTCATATATTTCTCATTTCTCCCAATTTTAATGTTTTTTATTACTTTCTAGTCAAAAGTAGCAAAAACCCAAAAAATAAACTCATCATATGAGGGAGTTTCCCCTCTTAAATATAGAGTAAAATCATTCTTAAATTTGTGGTTTCTCCAATTTGGTAAGGTTTATGTTGTATCTAGTTAGTTGAGTCACATAAATAATATGAGTAAGCAATACAACATAAAATATTTCCCATCGTATTGTTTACTATAACTGTGAACAAATGCATTTATTAAATTTTTTGAATCCTTATAATTAATATCTTCATAAAATAATAGCTTATTCTCTCCATTAACTCTAAGTAGATTCAACTCAAACCGCATAATTATCTATAACCAAGTGGCATATTTTGTGTCAACACCTAATAATCTAAACTACTTTGTGCAGATATTATATAAAATGACATACATTTATAAGCTATTTATTTGTAATGTGAGACCTTGTATCCCATGATTTATATAACTATGGTCATATATATGGCATATAAACCCAAATGTATCTAAATATGTGAATATATTTTAATTTATAGATTCTTTTTCTTTTAAAATGAGCACGTGTGTGGAATATGGACCCAAACATGTATAAATATATTCATATCCATCCCATATCTAACCCAAAATGATAACCTGAACTGATATCAAATCTCTAAATCATGTAATATGTACCATATGTGTCACATATGTCCCATTGTGAATTAGTGTGTAATGTGTGTCATAATTTCACCCAATAAAACATAATTGAGCCAATATAATAAATGTTACTATCTAAATAACTACCTGTATGAGTAATTGAACTCATCTAAATAGTTGTTTTAAATTCACAAGGGCCACTTTATTCCTTGTTTATTATATGAAGGATGAGGGTATCAAATCAATCATATAAAAATATTTATATTTGGATACAATTGTAGATATTGGTATAAATTTTAATAGTGATGTGCGAGCCATGTTGAATTTTAAATTAAAGTGATTATCAAAGATGATAATGTTAGTATAAAGAATTTATATTTTTTCCCTTAATTAAATTCTCTATAATGTTTATTTCAATTATTCATATTTTGGCCTATAAGTATAATATGGATGTAATAATAATTTCTCTTGATATATGCAGGATATGTTATACATGATTAATATGCATATAATATGAATAATTTCCATGGAAATATTAATGATATTATAATTAATATAGTAATGTTCACCCTTCATTGAATTAGCAAAAAGAAGTTTATATGGATAAAATTCATAAATTTCGTATTATTTATTTCTTATAAAATTTCATGGAAACATTATTATGTGGAAGTAAATATTGTGTGTCTGCACGCAACTGAAGGGGAGGGAATTTGATATACATAGGTAGAGATAAGACATACACATGTCTGGGACCTATTAGTTAGTGAGTTGAATATCAAAAGTTATAAAATAAATTCACCTCATATAAATATGTTGACTTTATAATATTTGGTAAGTGATTTGAACCATTATAAATTGTTTAGATTAAGATAACCCCAATTTTGACTAGTGTGGAATCCAGCCTAGACACATAAGTAGGTCCAGGTCTCACAGACCATAAAAAATAGGAGGGACAATAAATTAGGTAAAAAAATATCATGCCTATACACACCAGGGGCCCAAATCACCCTAAAGCAAAAGCATTAAAAATAAGACTAACAAGACAAAAAGGATTGAAGGACATGCCCAAGGCCTTCAGAGCCCATTTAAAGAGGAATGCCCAAGGAACCCTAAGTTGAAAACCCCAATGAATCCAAAAGTTCTAAAAAAAATAATAAAATGGGTTACAGGAGGAACCACATATTGTCCAAATATAGTGTATGATCATTCAAATCATGACTTTTAACAAAATGATATTTGTTAGAGATATTTAATGATTCCCCTTCATTCCTCTTAAGAACAAGATCACTACCTAGGTCTTTTGAATTATGAACACCCTTCATAATTATGTGTGCCTTTAAACAAGAGTCTTTGTAATATCCCAACAACATAAAATATGGAAAGATATGTTTTCCATGTTAAATTGAATAATTTTATTTTAGGAGCCAAGAGAAGACCTAAGGTGGACCAAGGTGGGAAGCATTTTATCCTTTTTAATTAGTACACACATTCTTATTGATGTAATTATTTTATAGGATTTTGTTACTAGGTCAATGTTTACCCATGTACTAATGATTTTGATAATTCTTTGTAAGATTTTATGATCATAAAAAGGAGGGAAATTGGGAAGTTCCATCCACATAAGAATTCTATCTATTTTGAAATTCGAAGAGGACCAATTAAGCTTCCTTTATTGAAGCATTAGAAGTGTATTTCCCTTGAACCAGGGGCCTTCATTTATAATTTTTAGATAATTATCCCATCTCTTAAAAGAGAATAATAGGCAACCATTGGATAAATCCATAATATTGATTATTCTAACTTCTACCCATTTCCTCATGGCCTAGTTTCTGGCAGCATCAATGTCACACATTCTATAAATAAATTTCCCAATAAGAGAATTGATATATTTGGCCTCTACATCATCAAGAATTTTGTCAATTATGTATAGATTCAGGATCCTATTCTTTTTATCATTAATCATGTGCATGTAGGTGCTCTTTTTCAAGCTATTGGAACTTGACATTTTGGTCTCAACATTTTCCATCCTTCTGAATAAAAAGAGTGAGTTATCTTTGATTCTCACATATATTCCATATCTAACAGTCCTATAAATGTCTTTAATAAGTTAAAATCTTAGATTCCTCCCACATAGGTGAGAAAATGAATGCACCTCCCACCTAATTTTTTTAGGAGGAATAATGCCCCAAAAATTCAAAATTAAAATGAGAAAAATCTCATAATAAATGAAATAATGGATATTATTGAGATCACTTAAGAGATCATGCAAATATTTATCAAATACATTAGACCAACTAGCATTAAAAGATTTCATATTGTGATAATTTTGCATGTCAACAAATGGTGAAATTTTATCTAAACTCCAGAATGTCAAATCTCAAAAAATCACATCCAGGTTAAAGAGCCCAAGAAGGTCCCAAAATATTAAACTAGGAAGCATTGGAATTACAAAAGATTGGACTATCTTAAGATAATTATAAATCTTGACCGATTTCATTTTATAATTATGAATATCCTTATGTGGTTTTCTTCATCTCTTGACAGCCCTAGGGGCCAATTTATTCTTTTCTTTTTTAAGGTTTTGACTTCCATATAATTATCCTCCCCTAGAGTGGCGTTTACATTTAAGATATTTTGGAAATTAATGGGAGAAATAATATTGCTTGATAAGATCTAATTAAGGGACAATCCCATTTGGGATATGATCTCTTGATGTTCCTCATCCTTCTTCCCCAGTGAGGAATTATTGAAAGACCCCAATAGGTTCTTCTTCACCAAAGGAGGAGAAATATTAGATTCCTACCATTTATTGGGAGACCCCAACTTATTAGGAGAAAATTATCTTATATTCATTTTTGGAATGGTAAGTCCCTATAATTTTGGGTTGAGACATAGTGGTTTTTGGTTATGGTACTCCTTCATTATTGAACATGAAGCCCTCTTAATTATAGGACTTATGTGTAATTTACCATTACCAAGGTCTACAACTTCAAGCCCAAGCTTTGAAATTGGTAAGGATTTATATAGAATGATTTTTTTCCTTCCTTTCCTAACTCCAAGATAATTTTTACATGTCATTTTACCAACCATATTTTACGGGGAATAACTTCCTTTGTATACCACATAATCACATTTTTTATAAAATGGTATTGTTCCTCTCATAGACAATCTTTTGGGTCCAATTACCAAAATTAGACTTAAATTGGATGCTTTTGAGGATTGATTTGTTTGTCTAAACATATACATTGATCCTTGATTCAATTAGTCTTATTTTTCACTTGGTGGTTGGGTCAATAGATATTAGTTTCCCAATGGCATAATTAATTCCAAGAAACACCTCTTTCTACTAGAACTCTAGAGTTAGTTGAGGAAGGGATACCCACATAGGGAGTTCCATTAGGGTTTCACATTACAGATTCAATCTTGACTTCTATTTCCAAAATACTACAGTCTTCCCTCTAGAGATTTCTCATAATGCTCCAATGAAGAGAAGGAGATTAAGAAATAGTTTTTTGCCATGGCCACCACATCTTCATATCCCATATCTTTCCATTTCTTTGCAACCTAGTCTATAAATTCATTGATTCGAGACCTGAAACCATAAAATATCACCATTATAAAATTCTCAAAAGAAGCTCTAGTATTGTCCATAATGGTGTCTGGGATATCCAAAATCACCTCATTTTCCTCCATAATAGGTTTAAGAATCTATTCAAAAACATTCTCTCTTTCTAAAAAAAGGTCTACCTAGGATTTTTTAGGCTCCTTATCCTTGACATCAGAATCTCCTGAGACCCCTACCATTGCTCAGAGGTTTGATGCAAGTTTCAATGTTAACAAATAAATCTACAAGAAGAAGAAGAAATGCATCCATCTATCCCATTATTTTTCTCCCACCAAACCATTGGAAATTCTTATTTTATGCTTGATTATTGAAAAATTATGTGAGGTGATGAAATACCTACATTAATCAAGTGTTTAGAGACTTCCCTACAAACCAATTGATAATGGGAATTGGTGTGTAAATATTTTTGATGTTTTGAGTAATTTTTTTAGTTTGATTTTTTTTCCTTTTTAAAGTTGGTTATTTTTGTGGCTTGTAGGAAGAATTTTTAGAGTTGAAAGTAGTGTATTGAGTGTGACGATACCATCTTAATTTTAATGGTTATATATAAGAGTGTCAATAGTTTCATCTAACAAAAAAAAATTATATTTAATGTTACTATTTTAATGATTGCATACCATTATGATAGTGGTGTTTGTAGATAAAAATAAGATTACACACACACACACACACACACACACACACACACACACACACACACACACACACACACACACACACACACACACACACACACACAGACTCTTATATTGAGTTTGATGTTATTTTATGTGTATTTTTTAGATAAATATGCATGTGCATGAGTTCTTCTATGAAATATACATGGAGACTATATGAGGTTTAGTCCTTAAATATGGGGATAGGAAGATATTACAGAGTGCATGTTTGAGCTATTTTGCATTTTTGGGTTATATTCCATATGATATTCATATAATGATAATGTTGTGCCATATATTGAATGTGGATACATGTAATTGTTTACTTTCCATGAGAGATATGGTGGTCATTCTAAAGGAGGTGTGGTGGATTCCTAGGATGTTGATAGTATGTACCTAATCCTTTGTTGATAGTGTATAGGGTTTGAGTTAAATTTAGATATCCTATTGATAAATGACTTAGAAGGATCAAGGAGGATGCCATAGAGATGGTGATACCACCTTTTTACTTTCATATATAGTTTTTTTTATTGTTCCTTAGTTTAAGTATTTATGTATTATTAGAATCATTTATATTTGTTGATGGATATGTACTATCTATATCTTATCACTTGTATTATATAGTTTGTGACATTTAGGAGCATGATAATATATATATTCTTGGGGTCATATGATGTTATCCCATGTTTATCTAGATTTGTATAGATTTATCCAAGAGGACCATGCTAGTGGTTTAGGATTGGTCAATTTATTAAATTTTTGGGCTTAAGAGCACATATTTGTTATACACACTATTGGAGGTCTTCATGCCAAGTGGGATCACACCAAAACATATGCATAGAGGTGGGTTTGGAGGAGGCACAGAGATGAGAGTACAATGGATTAACACACTATTTTAGATATATTAACATAAAATGTGATTACATGGAGGATGTATATGGGTTTCTCAAGGTGGTCTCATGAAGAAACTAAGTTATGGAGGAACCAAGTCAGTGTCTCATTACATGTTTTTTTTATTGGCACTATAGAGATATTTCAATCTGTGAGGGTTAGATTATATTTTTGGATTAGGTAGGAGGTGCCCTAAAATGGATAGCCATGGACCTATACTTTGATATCCACTATTTTACCTATGATATATTACACCCTAGTAGTGTATATATTTACCCACTTCTTGCAATGGATACAAACACTTTTGTAGTTATAAAAATCATAAATGATTTTAAGTGTAATGTAGAGTAAATGTTTTGGTGATTACTAGTTAGGTTACCACTACTATTTATTTTTATATTTAATTTTCCACATGCATAGGAAAATGGTGGAGGAGACAGTGGAGTTGGTTAGGTGATGACATAGTTTGTTGCCAAATGGTGGTGTTGATCCTAAGTATTATGTGTATGAATATTATGTACTTTTTATTTTTTATTTTTATTGTGCTTAATTGGATACTTATTAATGTTATATGTTTTTTAGGTGAAACCTATTGGTTAATTATAATGGATACTTTTATTTAGACATTGACTCAAAACATTCTTGAGAATGCCATAAGTGATGGATTATTAATGCATTTTGATGATATTTTGGGTTTGTATGCACCCTTATTCGATTAATTAAATATTTCATTAGTGGCCTAAAATATATTAGTTGGAGTGGGGGATGGGTTTTGAGATCAATTTGAGAGATAACTGATGCCTCTTACACAAGCTATAAATGACTTGGGTTAGAACATGTTTTCTGAGTATGTTCATCTCCATTGTGGAGGATGTGAAAGGACTGAGGTAAAATACATGATCGAGATAAAAAGATACATAGTATGTATCACTCTTGAATTCATATAATTATAATGGTGCTTCTTCTATTATGGGTGTAGATTATATAAATGATATAGATGGTCAAGATTAGGGTGATCCTATTATTGATTGAGATTATTTTAAATGCTTATTGGATATCTAAAATATGTAATTCATTTATATTCATATTGGGTTTACAATTTATTAATTTGTCATATTATGTGTATTTATATTTATTTTTTATATATTTTAAATGAAATGTGTAATATGATTTTAATTTATAAGTGCATTGCACATATGTAGGTAAGTAACATTTGAAACCATATAATGAATCATATGTGGTGTATAAAAGTTATTTGACCAACCAATTGGGAATAAAAATACATTATAATCATGTGAATATGATTTATGAGTCTCTTTCAAAATAAATACAAATGGTTATTTTCTTTCTTTTATTGGATACCTTTCTTTACTCGCTTTAATCCTTGATCTTGAACTACTTTTTTTTATTTCAATATCAATACTTGCATTGGATATGATGTAATTATATTTTTATTTTTTATTTTATTATAATTACTCTATGTAATTAAATTCAAATAAAAATTAAAATATATAATCATATTAATGCTATCAAAATCTTTCCCATCTATTGTAGTTGTAATTGACACAATGTAACATTTCTTTGTTCAATATCATTATTTATATATAATAATGTGTCAACTATCTTAGGTTTGAAATAAATTGAAATAATAATATTCCACATGGAATCCTCATGTATACATTTCAAATATTTATCATTTTATTCCCAATTATTAAAAAATATAATTGTGCATGTATCTTGTCATTGCTTTTCATTAACAACAGTGACTTCTCTATTTTCACCTCTATAAAGTCTCAAATAACCATTGGATCCTTCAGGGAAATGTCCTAGTAAACATCAATGCTTGAAGAATGTGAACTAAAAGAAGACCTTCTCCCAATAACTCCACCCTATAAATATATATGGAACATGATCCTTTATAGAAGTGTCCTAGGATATCTTAGTCTTCGTTAGATAAGTAGTAGGAAAAGATGAAGGGGATATTTTAAGCCTAGTTTCCACTTTTATAAATGTAATAACCCATATATGCATAATTTGTTCAATATTTTTTCATAATGCATAATATTTTTTTCATAATTCCCATTGATACAATGATAACTAAATATTATATTGTCTCAAATTGCTATAGGTGATGGAGAGAATGACAGCAATCAAGAGGTAAGAAAATTATCATTATCAAGTATTTATTTTAGAATATTAATTTTTTGATATTTAAAATTATCAAACATAAGGGTTTGATTATTTCTTGGCATAAGTGCCTTAAGTTTGTTTTTTTCCTTGTACATACACCCTATCTTTTGATTACTTGATTTTATTAAGGACCTTAATTGGACTCGTGAATTTGTTAGATGATATATTGCAATCTACCTACTTATGATGAGCTTCCTTATTAGGTTAATTTGGTCTTGTTTCACTCATACTAGTGGCCTTATATGGCTCACAATTAATATCAAATCCATAGGTGAAAATATCCATTTATAGTCTCTCAAAAGAAGTGTGAGAGTTATGATGTGCTCTTTCTATGAGTGGAGATAGAAGACATTTACTAAAGACAAATTAATTTTCCAAATACAAGGGTTGATACATTAAATAATATAAGGTATTCTTAAATCACAAAATGTAATATTCAATTGGCTCATCATGGCCTTTTTTTATGCCTTAGGTATGTTCAATGTCAATTTAATAACCTTGTACTTATTAAAATCGGATAAGAATAATGTTCTAACTTCTTGAAGGTAAAGATCTAGTAGGGAGAATATAAAATCAATATAAATGATATCCTTATAGATTTTTGTATAAGTTATTTAATAAAATTTATTTATCATCGATGTACATATAAAAAGAAAGAGTTTACTAGGTTAGGTGACTACTAATCTCCATGACCATCAAACAATTATAATTTATTCATGAAAATACTTTGGGATAACTAGACACATATACAAAATGTTTTCCTTTGATGAAATTATTATTCATATTAGTCTTACAATATTTAGCTTGTTTAGTGAGAGAAATCACTTGCTTTTAGAGATCGCTTATGGAATTCATCATGGAAAATAAATAGCTAGTAGGAATAGTATTTTTTTGGAAAGATTAATTCATTAGCTCACTACCAAAACTAAACATATACATCATATAGGAAATATCAGCTAGATTTAGAGAGAATAACTTTTACTTGCCATGGTTCCTTGAAGTAAAATGAGAAAAACACTTGATGAGTCTATAAAATCCAGTAACTTGAAATCCTTAGGGATCCTAGTTGTTTCAAATCAACATATTAAGGGAATCCTTAAGAGGGTATGTGGCCAGCATAGTATGAAATAAGAGAATTATTTTCCTACCATCTAAGAACATTATTAACAAAATTTATTTTTAAAAACACATTTGGATAATGAGTATTTCTATAAAAATTAACTCATACCTTTGGAAAAACAATGATTTTTTTGAGACATTCTTCCTAATATCGATAAGAATGATTGTCATAGATTGATTGAGGGCCATTTATAGAAATTATGGATTTATATCTGAATTAAATATGAGATGACCTTAAAAACCACATAGATGCAATGTGATATAAGGAAAGACAAGAGAAAAAATCATAAGACAAACATGCAAAAATCCTAGCAAGGTAGGATTTCTCAAGAGACACAATCTCACATACCATGTGTCTTCTCCTTTGATAACATTTTTTCCTTAAAACTAAGCTTCTTTTTTTAATTAATTCAAAAAGTGGCTTTCCCTCCATTTCAATATTATAATAAAAAATATGAATTAAAAAAATATTAAAATTTTAAATCAATGAATTTTAACATTCTTACATGTTATATAGGTGGTCATCTAAATACCCAAACTTAAGATGTTCCACTAGTGACACTTCTCCCCTAAATTGCTAAGATTTCTCTTGACAACTCATAACTGTTGAATATAACATTAAACTTTCACATTTACTCTCATTAATTTTTTAATGGGTTTTGGGATTCATTACTAGATCTGTACTAATGGATTTATGAGCATTGGAGAGCTCTGATTGAAGCTTAGATTGAAATATGCCCATGTACCAAAGGCATTTTTATTACTATTTCTTATTCTAAGGAGGACTAAGTAATAGTCTTGAATGAATATTACTAGACATGGGGTGAACATTTAATTTTGGCTAAGCATTGGTACCCTACTTTCAACTCTCTCACTGATAATTTTAATTCAACCCAACCTATATTTAGTTACCCTATTTACCATTCCATTTTTTAGAAATTTCTTTGTTGCGGGTTATAGGACATTCATTTGGATTATTTTATGATGTGGATCCCATAAGACAAGATATGGGACATACAATCTATGCTAGAATAATTTTTAATCTTTACATTACTAAATAGATTCATGTATATGTTGAACTAAAAGTGGATGACAAACAATGGTTACAAACTCTTGACAATGAATATTTACCCTTTAGATGTCATAGATACTTTGTAACCGATCATCTGGTTAATAATCATCCTTAAAATAAAAAAAGAAAGGAAGTTCTTGGTGGAAGTATTATAATCCTTAATATATAATATTCCATGTTGATAAGGAAGTTAAGATTCAAGATGAGTGTGAAGTTCCAAAGTCACCATTGGTAGGTCCTAAAGAGAACAATAAGATATTATAACATTAGGAGAGGATTCAAGGTTGAAGGAAATGGTGGATGGAATTAATTAGGATAAAGAGAAGTTAAGTGAGAATTTTATTACTCAGGTCTCTTTGAATAAATCCTAGCATTTAGATTTATTTGAGATCACTATCCCCATCTCCCCTTATTTAAGAGATGGGAGAAATTGGATGGTAGTTAAAAAAAGAGTAAAAGTCACTTTTAGAATGACCTATATCCATTGAATTTGACCCTCTAATCCAAAAAAAAAAATTAATGGGGGGTTTAATTTTATTATTGTGGAATACTGCTGAGCTATTTTGGATGTTTGTTGTTGCTTTGTTATTTCTCTTCCACTTGTCTAATGCTATTCTACGGTAATTTCTTCTTTCCACTGGTAGAAATTTTCCATTTAATTTTTTAATGCTTTGTCTTTTTATCCATTTTATAAGGGTGGGGTCCATTTCAAAACCCCCCTTTTACCCTTAATCAAAAAAATTAGTAATGGGTCCCAAGGAGATACATAATAAATTCCATCCAACTTAAAATAAAGACTTGACAATGTTAACACTGGTTTCATTTGGATTTTAAAACTTTTTATTTTATATTTTTTATTGAAAATCACTTTTTATTAATTTAAAATAAAAAATAATGTAAAACACTAGTCATACAAAAAAATGGGTGGAAAAGTCACACCCTAAATACCAAACTGAGCTAAAAATAGCCTCAGGAGAAACCAAAGTCTGAAATAATTGGCTACAAGTGGTGATAACCATAGTTAAATTAATTCAAGTGTATCTCAATAAAAAAGATAATAAAATAACACAAACATCAAGGAAAAATCTAAGTAGCAATGATAAACATGGTATTTAGAGGAGTAGGTAGAGGCGAAGGGTCTTGAGGCTTTTCTCCCCAGCCATATTGAGTCAGGGGATCTTCATCCATAGGGAGGGGGTCCCGACCATCAACATGATGGTTAGTATCAACATCATTCTACATGTTTAAATCCTGGTGGGAGGGAGAGATGTCTATATCTAGATGTGGTAACTTGTCCTATAGAGGGGGTCTTTACCACCCCCATCACCACTATCTCTTCCTCTATCAGATCCTCTTAAAGGAGATGTCCAGCAAGAGTAAAGAGAGGAGCTCCTCCAAATTTTACACCTCTAGATATGAGAGGGTTGATGCTTCCCCCCATTCCCACAACCCCCAAGTGTAAAGTGTCAAAGTGGGGGATTAGGTGGCTCACAACTAACTGCACAAGGAACATTCCCCCAAGGGTCCAAGAGAACCTACAGATGATGAAGTTTGCGCTAGACCTTATCCATTTGACTCTAAATTTGAAGGGTAATGTTACCGACCACAACAAAAATTTTAGTTATATAAAAACTTTTTTCCATAATCTCATTATTGAAATATGCTTGATTTTTAGATTTCCAAATCTAAAATAAAATATTAGTATAGAAAATATGCTAGAATATACTATATCTTGAAGATAATATGGTGGAATCCCCCAAGAGAACCATTTTCCAAGTGAACATCTCAAGCCTAAAGGGTTTGAAAAGGGTATGAATCCATCTCCAGGCTAATAAAGCATGTGGGTAAAACCAAAATATGTGTTTGATGGTTTCTAGGTATTGATAGTCTAGGCAAGTAGGATTAATAACCCCCCTGTGCTTGATCTAATTTCCCATGGGTAAATCCTAGTAAAGAATAAACCAAAGGAAGTTAACCTTTTTGGGTTCAATAGAAGCCACCCAAATGTTATCAAATCTCTTAGTCCAAACCCAATGAAGGTATTAGAGAGGGGATAATAAATTGCATCCCATCCAAGGATAATAATGATAGAATGGCATGGTTGTAGGCCAAAATCAATCCTTCCACCATAGCATGAGAGAGGAAAATCCAATCTTGTGTAAGTACTCATCAAGTATGCAACTCTATAATTCAATAATATAATCTAAATGTTCCTTCTTAAGCTAGAATTTGTCCTTTAACATAGTCTAAGGAAGCCAGTCCATAAAGACCTTACATAACAAATCACCAATCATGAGATTACCCTTATTAAATAACCTTAAGCTTTTGATTAAGGAGACCATGGGAAAAGCGACATTATGGAAGGCCAGGTAAGGAGACTACGATAATGACTAGAAATTTATGGAAAGATCACTTTTAAACCCCTCCCCTAATGAAATAAGCTAAGGTTTGATCTTTTCCTAGGCCATCCAAATACTATGCATGATAAATGTGCCCCCTAATTTGGCATATACTAGAAATATAAGCATGTTATGAAAGCCTATGCCTTGCTAGTATTTTTGTTGAGAGGGCATCCTTAAAAAATAAAGTACTACAATAAAATTTTCTAGTCTTCATTACCTTCTAGGATTTAGATGATCTATTTAGCACCAAGTACAATTACCTGAAGCTTTATGTCAATAAAACCCAACCCACCAAATTATTTAGGATGATAATAGATAGATTAGGAGACTCGATTAAATCTCTAGTGGCCTTCAGAATTAGCCCATAAAAAATATTGAAACAACTTTTAATTTTTGCATAGGATGCATTCGAAGGTGCCTAACAAGAAAGTAGTAAACATGAGTAGAAATTAGCACCTTAGAACAAATCTAGAATTTTTTGTCCAAGGTCAAAGTCTTGGTAATCTATAAAGAGATTTTTTTATCCACTCTTTGGATCACATAGGACCACAAATCTGTAGGAGAGGCTATAAAATAAAAAGGAATCCCTAAAAATTTAAACTAGACCCCAAAAGGATCCATTTCCACATATATCCCTCCATCCAAGGAGGTTTGGGTGACAAGGATTGATGGTATCACTGGGTCTTACACCACTAGATAGATGACCTAAAGGCAAAGTAAAAAATATCTAAACATTCCTTGGCATGCTTGATAGATCTATCATCCTTTTTTAGGGTGAGAAAGGACTCATAAGCAAAGTGCCCATTTATTAATTGGTGATCAAAATTAGGTAAAGAAATTTCTTTGACCAGCCTGTCAAAATCATGATTGGCCAAAAGATAGCTAAAACCTTTATCATCCAACACATAAAGTGAAGGGGCTAGGGGAAACCTTATCTGATGGACCTATGGAGCTAAAATGGTTGAGACCATGAGCTATTGATAGTGATGTAGGCCCAAACATCTTGAAAAAACATATTGAATGTATCAATAAACTTGGGGCTAAACCCTAGTGCCTATAACATATAAATAATAAAAGGCCACTTAATATGGTCATAGGCTTTCTCAAAGTCAATCTTGATGAAAAAATACTTATGGTTAGAAATTCTAGTCCATTCCATACCCTCAAAAATAATAATAACATTTTACATAATATACTAATGATGAATGAACACATTTTTCTCACTTCACATAATTAAGGGAAGTAAGTTCTTATTCTAAGAGCTAGATCTTTAGCTATGATTGTTTAGGACACATTTAGCAAAATAAAGGGTCTCCAATTGGTAATTACCTCAAGATCCCCTACCTTGGGGATGAACTTGATGTTTCACTAATTTATGAGGTGGCCTAAGGAGTTGGTCAGGACTGCTTCAGAATAAACTCTATAGAGATCATATATAATTGTGTCCCATATGGTTTGATAGAATTCATAGGGAAAGTCAACAATGCTTGGGGATTTATTAGTTTCCATAAACATAATAGCTTCTTTAATATCATTTACACTAATATTTCAATCATAGATAACTCTCTAAGCTTTTAAGAGCTTTTATGGGACCATATCAAGGCATTGGGAGAGGGCAATCTCAAGAGCAGGGGATGAAGGTTTTGCTAAAAAGACACCATGATAGTGATGGACAAAGTCTTGGAGGATATCCAAAATTATGATAAGCCTATTTGAATCACTTCTAATGGATTCTATTTTGTCTAAAAATTCTCTTGATTGAAGGAGAGCAAAACTTTTTCTGGTCACTTTGTCTCCTACCTTCAACTAATGTATCCTTTCTCAGCTTTGTGCTCTTCTAGCCTTATAAGCCTCTACAACTTGAACCATGTACTTACACATGATAACCTAAGTTTTTAAATGAGAGTTTGAAGGTGCAAATTTTGACTCCTATGAAACCCTAAGGTATTCATACTTTATATCATTTTAAATGTGCTACCTAAAAATAGCTGCTTGTTTGATATAGATCTACAAGAAGGAGGTGGTCTAGATTATAGTGTCAAACCACCAATCAATCTAACCAGTGTCTACTATGGGCCTAGGGGAAAAATTCTAAATCTAAGTGATATGATCCATAGTCCACTCATGCTTGAGATGGATAGTATTGAGGTAGAACTGGGAGCCCTTGGGTTTAACCTGAGGGGAAGTCTAATGTATGCAAAAATAGATGGGTTGGTGGTCAGATAAGAAAGAGTTTGGAATGATAGACATAGGCCATCCATGGATAGGAGTGAGGAATAAAATATATTGCTTAGTAATGAGGGCATGATCAATGTGTTTAATGACCTGATCTTCTCCATGACATAAATTAGACCAAGTAAACCATGGGGAATTGGAATCACCCCTTCTATGATGATTTTGGTTGAATACCCCAAGTTTATTTTTCATGTAGAACTAAGCTTCCCATTCTCCTGAACACCATCTCATGGGATGGATACCTTCTTTGTCTTCCATAGATTCAATCATGTTAAATTCACCACATAAAATCTAATGCAGATCCAAGAGGGAATCAACTAACCATCTCCAAAGTAGGGTATTTTTTATAGCATCATTGGATGCATATAGATTGGAAATTCTAATGATGCGATTATCAAAGTTAAAAATAGTCTATACCACTTGATGGGTGGGGTCATAACCCTAATAAATGATATTTTGAGACAAATCAAGTGCCAACAGGGTGACAACTACCCCCCCTTACCAGACTCATGATAGGTGTCCTGATAGAGGGCCCTAGTCCAAATAGTTTAAGTTATATAATGAAGTAAAGAATCTTAAATTTTGACTTCTTACATGCAAACAACTTTCATGTGAGTAAAATGATGACAATTGTTCCTAACTTTATACTTATGAGTCAGATTAGTGAGTCCTCAAACATTCCAAGAATAAACTATCATTGGGAAACATCTAAATTCATGTCATTTCCATTAGAGAGGTCTAAGAGGGCTATAAACCAATTGAAATATGAGCCTAGATGGGAAAAATATCCCTGATTGAAGGCTTGCCTTTTAATTTGGACATAATACTCATCTACAAAGGGAGAGAGACTACATGAGTGACACATGATTTCCTTATGGTTGAGGGTTAAAATCCCCATATCTAAATATGAATCATTCACCCCTAAAAGGGATTGTGACAAAGGAGGCATAGGTATGAGAGATGGAGAAGACATAAACTAAGCTACCACCTATGGAGATCAGAGATGGGAAGTAGGGGCTTAACTTCAATCATTTTTAGGGATTTGATAGAATGGGTTGAGGAAATTGGACCTCCTAATGGATAGGATATAACTAAATAAGGTCTATTATTACCATGAGAATCAGTATTTTTCCTATTAAAAACCATGGTCCATCCATCATAGGATGGAGGTTTTATCTCAGACCAAATTTTATCCTGAGCAACCATAGGAGTGGGGACCATTAGGGAACATTCCCTAATCATGTGTTCCAAAGTATGGCACCTGAAGTAAGTGTTTGGAAGCTTAATGTAGAGGACACACTAAGAGAAATGGTTGTTGCCAACTTGAATATCAATGGATTCTTTAAGATCATTGGCTAGGTTAATTTCAACATAGACCCTTCTCTGGGGCTATGCTACATGCAAATTTGGTTTCTCATGGAAGATATAGTGGCACATATTCTTGATAATTTGGTAGACAAAATTCCACAAAGTCAGAGGTAAGCCTCAAAACTCTACCAAAATTGTTATTTTAAGTTTCACTTGTTAGAGACTTGAAAGTCTCTTGTCCATTGGGAAAAAACAACTAGGGTGTTTTGAATGAACCATGGGCCATGGTTAATAATGGATCTATAGTGTTTAAGGTTTGTGAAACAAAATAGGAAGAAACCCTTAGTGAGGTTTTGGACTCCTTCCAATTTCACCCCATGGCCTTGCCAATGGTTGTGAACCCATTGCTTCAATAGGCTCTCCAGAGGAACGCAGCCCATAAAATAAGTAAAAAGGGTAAAATTTTAAAAATAATCACAAGCTTTATCAAACTTTGGTAGGTCCATAACCACATTTAGAAGAGGAGTATCAGATTCAGAATCAATACCTTGTGATAAAATTTTGAGACTAATTTTTTAGCTTGTTTCGGTACCATGGCTTCTATGGTTCCTATCAGTGGTACCTACATAAAACAATGTAAGAAGGTTGGCAATGGCCATTTAATATAGTGGAATATGACTAACCACCCAAGGGGTAGATAGATATCCTGACTCAACATAGTAAATGCATTGTCAATAAATCTTACCTAGATTGAATAGATCAGTGGTGTGATGAGATGTAGGGAGAACCCCTAAAAGTCTGTAGACCATAAGTTATTTGTACTCTCCTTTATCCTCTAGGATTCTCTAAAAAAAATGAAGATCTGCAATTTATTTTGACTATTGTGTGTATTGCAAGAGTAATAATGATAAAAGTGCATCCACATTATGCTCAATAATAATATTCAAAAACAAAAATTAGTATCGAGTCACCATAAACATCAGTGGTCTTTTTTGTAAAATGACATATACGTATATTCCCTGCAATAGTATTATCCATTTTTGAGGGGATGATTTCCTACAATTTAACTTGTGAGATATGAAATTAAGTGATAATTTGAGAAAAACTTGCATAGATTATGTAATGGAATAACTCAAATATTGAGTCAATTTGGCTAGTTTTACTTTTGTTTATGTATACCCATTACTTTGTACTCAATTTTTATATAAGATAAACAATCATTTTTGTGGTAAAATCACATTTGTGTCAATTTAAAATGCTAAAAACTTGTTTTCTATGTAAAATTTGTCATTTTCTGATATAATATTAAAATGTATAAATGTCTATCTCAATATAATCCATCCATATTTGATTTTCTTGTATGTGTCTACCAGTTTACAATTAGGACTAGATTTCCAAATCATTTGTGAAAGTGGTGGAAAGTGAGGAAAGGAAAATTTAAATTTGGGTTTATGATTTGACATATTTAATCCACTTCATAGGTTCAATACCTTTAAGATAAAGTCAAGGTAGTGATCTCTAGATAAAACATGATGTGTGATTTTATTTTTTCTTAATATACTCAGAATCAATGTAAATAAGTGAAATATAAAAAAAAATGAGAGTAAAGGGTAAAGCCTATGAAAGTACCAATGAGTATAAACCATTCTTCTAAAACTGCCAAGAAAACTTATGCAAATTCTAATAAATCCTTTCATGGGACACGTATCTAATTCACCTATACCTAATATTTATCCTTGCCGAAGGCCCAACACAAGGAGAAACCTATAATATATGTGATACATTTTTTTCCTTTTTTCATATGTTCATTTAACTCCATAGTTGGTCAAAATATCTCTGATTTAAAATAGAGGAAGGCAAGATGAAATAAAAAAATAAATTTTACTCTCCCTGTATTGGTTTAAAAACAACTTATTACAAATATATAAAAAAGATAGTTTTAATGCTTTACATTAAAAAAAAAGAGAGCTTTAGTGCTCTTTATTACAAACACACCCCTATTTTTTTATTAGAGATCGTTTTGGGGTCTAAGATTTTTCCTACATCTATAGCTAACCTAAATTCTCTATATTAGTTGACCTACTACCTAACCAGTTGAATTTAATTTTCACGTTTATTTCTACCCTCTAGAGGATTCCTTTCTTGTATTACAAGTTGTGAGAGCTTATTTAATGGAAATATGAATTTTTCAATGTTGTCAATACAAACTTGACATAGAGATATAAGAGGTATGGTTTTCTATGTTGATTGTGCTTTGAAATCCCATCTACTTGATAGATAATTTAGTTGCACATTAAAATCCAACTAACACCTTTATTCACTACTCATTTTCACATCATTTCTCTAATGTAACTAAGGTTTTTGATTGTGATAATATATTCCATCATTCCCTCTTAATCACAAATACTACCATCTAATATGAGATGCTCAAAGTTTTATTTCACTAATTGTGTGGTGAAGATATTTGCATATTGATCTTGTGATCTGCTAGAATTCCAAATAGATCTCTCCATTGTTGAATAGTTCTCTGATGAAATGGTATATGGTATCTATATCCTTACTCCTATTCTAAAATACATGAATCTTGGATAATGCCATTGTTGATTTTTTGTCAAAGAAAATATTTGTTGCATATTCTTGTTTATACATCAAATCTACTAAAATTCTTCTAATATAAATTGTTCAACACATTTCTCATGTTGATTCTACATACTCTAATTCTACCGATGAGAGAGTGAAAATGGATTGTTTATTGTATTCCCATGATATTACACCTATTCCAAAATTAAAAGGATAACCAGGTGTAATTTTCCCATGATCAATGTTTCCTGCATAATCATTGTTTATGTATCCTATTATTTTGAACTCATATGACGTTGAGTACAAAATTCCATGATTTTTTGGTTCCATTGACACTTCTCAAAATTCATTTTCCTTCTTGCCAATGAGAATCTTTTAGAGACTCTGTGAACCTCAAAATAAGGCTCACACTATACATTATATCTGGCCTTATGGTTATTAAGTATAAGAGACTACCAACAAGTCTTTTATATAATGTTGAATCAACATTGGATCCCTTGTCATTCTCTCCTAACTTCAAACTTGTTATATATTATTTTGGTGTTGGTTTATAATTTTCCATATTGAACATTTTTAAAATATCTTTGGAATATTTAGCTTGAGAAGTGAATATGCCATTTTCAACCTTTGCATATAAAATACTCCATGAAACCCAAATCATTCATCTCAAATTATTTATTTGTGGCTCCCTTGAACAAATAATTAATAAGATACATTTGAATATCAAATCATCAACATGCAGACATACTATTATAATTTGACCTTATTCATTCATATTTGTATATAGTATAGGCTCATTATTGTACCTATTAAAGCCATTATTTAAAATACAAGAATAAATTATATTATATCATGATCTATTATCTTGCTTGAGTCCATAGAGAAATTTATTGAGTTTGTTAGCCTTGTCTTCATGACCAAATATCTCATATCCTAGTGGCCACATATACTTATGCTTCTAGGAAACCATTCACAAATGCATATTTTACATCCATCTGGTATATTATCTATTTGTTCTAAGCTGAAATTATCAATATTATTCTTATTTTGTATATACGAACTACTAGCATAAAAAAAAAATTATAATCCACTCCACCTTACTATGAAAATAATTTGATACTAGCCTTTCATTATGCTTATGCACATCTCCTTATGCATTAAACTTGGTATTATAGACCCACTTTACTCCTATCACATATTTTCCTTCTATAGGATCTACAAAATCCCATATATGTTTCATCTCTATAGCATCAATCTCTTCATCCATGGATTGTTCCCAATTTTCATATTTATTTGTATTTTCAAAATGAACTAGATCAACTTCTTGTAAAAATAGGGAAAAAAAGAAAACAAATCATCATTATGTTCACTTTCATTTTGATCACATATATCCATCAATCTTCTTTTTTTTGTTTCCTCAGACTTTCCAATGTTGAGTTTGACATATCACTTGCATTTTAATCTAAATAATTTGGACTTGATGGTCATGCACCTAAAATTCATGGTTTATAATGTGTTTCTTCAATTATACTTTGTGGTATTTTATTTTATTCAATTGATGGAATTATTTATTGAATGCATGAGGATGCCCTTATACTTCATGGATTTGTCACATGTGAACCACTTGTTGAGCTTAAGTAGGCATGGAATGAGGTACTAGAATAAGAATACCTAATAGATTCAATATGCACTATCATATTGAGGTAAACCTAATGCAATACTCATTGTTTTTTTTCAAACATCCATCCCATGCTTCTTCTTCTATGAATTTCACATCTCTTTTGATTATTACCTTTCTGATTATTAGATTATATATTTTTTAATCATTTTGGTCTTTATTGTTTCCTATAAAGATTTATTTTTCTCCTTTTATATCCAATTTATTTTTCTATTCATCTAAGATGTGTATATGCCACACATTAGAATGCTCTCATATGAGAAATATTTTGCTTTCTTTCACTCCATTCTTCCTAAAGAATCATGTTCTTGACACTCTTGGTTGGGCATCCATTAATTACATAGATTTCACATGATATAACCTCTGTCTGATACTCATTTGGAAAATGTTTGGCCTTTAACATACTCCTTGTCATGTCTATGATTGTTCTACTCTTTATCTCTGCCACACCATTCTGCCAAAGTGTATAATTGAATATAAAATACATGTGGATGAACCATGATCCTTGAAAAAGTTTATAAAATCATTTTAGATTCACCCCCTATGTTTTTTCTTAGAAATTTGATATAGTTCTCAATTTTATTCTCAACTAGGGCTTTGAATTGGTGGAAAATATCAAAAACATCATAAAGTATATCAAATCATTTGAGTTATATTCACCACCTATGTTTTTTCTCATAAATTTGATATAGTTCTCATTTTTATTCTCAACTAGGGATTTGAATTGGTGAAAATTATCAAAAACATCATACTTATGTTTCAAAAAATACACCCATGTCTTTCTAGTGTAGTAATCAATGAATGTCAAAAAATAAAAGCATCCACCAATTGAAGGTGTTTGGATTTTTCCACACAAATCATATTGAACAATATAAATTGGTGTCTTTCCTATAACTGAGTTGTTGAATGGGAATGACTCTGTGTTGTTTTCCCAAAATTCACCCTTCACATACTCTACATAGTTTTTCTAACAGTTCCAAACCTTTTCATATTTATCTTGTGTAAAAAATTTAAGCCTCCAAGATTAATGTGTCTTAATCACAAATGCCAAAGCCAATTCTCCTATTTTATTTTTGATTGTAAATATTCATGGGGTATATGTTGAACTATATATTGTTAGACTAAATGTGGGACTATTGAAGGTATCATTGAGGGGTGATCTTGAGAAAATGCTACCCTTGAATCTAGTTTAAACCTTAGAGGACACATGTTATTGGTAATTTAGACTTTGGTTATCAACTATTTTTTTATAAATCAATCCAAAATTACACAATCATTATTTTTGAAGAGCACTCTATACCCCTTATGAAAAATTTGCCCAATGTTCATCAAATTATGATTTAAACATAAAACATAGTATACATCTAGTTTAATATTTTTCTCCCCCTACTTTGAATATTTACATTATCTTTTACCATGATTGAAACTCTATTATCATTTCCCAAAGTAACATATAACTTTATTGAAGTTTATCAAGACTGGAAACATTTCTAAATTTACTATCGTGTTATTACTATAACTTGAATATATAAAACAAACATATTTTGGACTCTCCTAAGAAACATTGCATGCCAAAAACATAGTACTCTAATATTTACTTTCTCTAGAAAAGTTTACAATTTTATTATTAGAATCAAACTGAAGTTTTATACATGTATATACATAATGACCAAACATTTTGTAGTAACAACATTGAACTTGATACTTGTAATACCTTTAACCATGAGACTGATTCTAACTTGGATTCTTTTTGGTATTTATACCACTTGAATTTTCTATACCAGTTCTTACACCTCTTTCTGAATATATTCCTTTAATCTGAAGTTAGAATGTCTGAGCTACCTCTACGATGACTAACAAAAAATTGTGACTTGAAATATTGTTCCAAATAAGAGCTAGAAGAGATACTTAGCCTATGATCATGATAAATTAGAGATGCATGAAGCTAATCTATAGAAAACACTAAAATTATTTTTTATCTCTTCTAGATGGAAATAACAATAGGCTCAAACTTTATGTGTAGACTCCTTTGAATCCTTTCTACTATTCTCTTGTCTTCAAGAGTCTCACCATGAACCCTAATTTTATCAACTAGACTAATAACTTGAGTAAAAAGTGAATCTATAGACTTAGAGTTCTTAATAGACATAGTCTTAAAATCTCTTCTTAAAACATGAAACTTTTCAATTATTACCTTATGCATACCTTGATATGCAATTTGGAGGATGTCTAATGCTTTCTTTGATTTTGTTTCTACTAAAACCCTTGGGAAGACAATTTATGCATTGCCTAAAAGATGTCGAAGATAGCCTTTGAATATTTTTTCCTATTATCCTTAATTAAATCATTCTCTACTTAATATAATACATTGTATATTGTTGCATCTGCAATTTTGGGGAACCAATTCCTCACAAGCTCTCATATATCCTAAAAACTAAACAAATCATTTATTGTGATTGATCAATACTCATAGTTATTGCTAGTAAATTGAGGGATTTAAATATTTGTAAGACTTGTGTCAAAATAAAATTCCATTTTTGACTTTGATAACAAATGAAAGAAAACATAGAGAAGAAAGGAAGGCAAGATAGTAGACACAAGAAATATTACTCTACTTGTATTGATTTAAAAACTACTTGTTCCAAAGATAAAATAAAAGAATAAGGCAAATTTAGCTACATAAATAAACAAGAGAGCTTCAATTATTTTCATTTCACATAGACCCATTTTTTTTAGCATATATTGAGACTGAAAAATAGACTAGGTCTCTCACACATAAGAGATGAACTCACCTACAACAACTGTACTTCATTCTCTCACTCTGCACAAGCTCAAAAGAGATCCGTTATTATAATAGGAAGGAAAATTTTGAAGGTACTTATAAAATGAGGGTATCCTCAATTTTTTTCTTACGATTCAATAAATAGATTCTTTTAATTTGTGAATTTATGGTGTTTGTGGAAACCTATGGAAGGGTGGCAATGCAATCAATAGCTCAGAGATAAAAGAAGAGTCCTTGAGTCCATTACAAACTTGGTTAGGTTGGCTTATGGCTGCTACATATATGGGTGGATGAATAACACAAACTAGTTTAAATGACTATTTTTAAAATTTACATTCCAATGATTTTAAGAATTAAGTTTGCACTACTCCATTTTTATTTTTATTTTTATTTTTAATACAAAAACCATGCTACAGATTAGTCTAGAAGGTTCCAAAAGGTTGGTTTTTTTAAAGTTGTAAACTCAAAAAAAATTGTAAATGAGTTGTTTTGAGATTTAGTCTCTAATAGGTATATGGTTTTGAGTTAACAAAACCATCTACTTGATGATAAAATCTAGTTGTGAATTAAGAGAGGGACTATGGAAGAATTCTTATCCTTATAATCCATTCATAATTTACATTTTATTTTCATTTGTATGGAAACTGTGAAGATACAATTCACCCTTCCTATATTTTTATGCTAATACGTCTTGAATCCACTCATGGTCTATGTTTTCCCTAATAGGTGAATGTTGAAAGTTGCATATGTGGGAAGGTAAATAGTTTTTCCATTATTTTACTTTTTTCAATGTTTTTTTTTCAAAATTTGTTCTAATCACTTAGGGATGTATATGTAACATGTTTTGTTTGTTTTCAAATCATGTTATGTTCAATATAATTTTAAGGGTTATAAATGTAGAAATGTTAAATCCAAATATAACATGGCTTGTGGATGTTGGACCATGTGTACTATTAGAGTTCATTGTATCCTTTATTGCAGATAATATTATTCAATTATATTTCTTTTAACATTAGGAATGTTAAGAATAATTATTATTATTAGTTCATACTTTGTTCCAATATTTTCCATCTTGATGTTGAGTGAACTAACAATTTGATATTGGAGTTTTAGAAACTAAAATTTTGAAATAGCTTTAGTGCAGATATTTGTACATTATTCTTGAGAAATTATGTACTTCAATTCCACCTCTTCCTTTTCAATAAAAATATTGAATGAAGTGGTACTTAAAATATAAATCATTTGACCTATTGTGATGGGGTATATTTTTTTCCAATTTGATATTGCTCATGTTTTAAAAAAATCATTGTAGGTTGATTTTTTTTCTCCCCAATTTATTATAGAACTTTCCAAAGCCATAATGCTTGTGTACCTATTGAAGTGACCACATTATATTTTACTTATATAAATAAAATGTAGAATAATTTTTTATTTTTATCCTTCCATGTAACCAAACTCGAACCAAGATAAAAAAACAACTTTTGGATGTTGACTTCTGAACTTTTAAACTACCTCCCAAATCATAATAACTAAAACCAATGAATTTAAAAAATTTAATGGCATAATAATGAATACAAAAAAGTATAGTACCTTTCACATACCTCAATAACTTCTTGTATACATTCATAATAATCTCAGATGACTCAAACATATACCTTGAAACATGAGAAACTGAATAGGCAATATTTAGTCTTGTGTGAGTTATAAAAATTAAGCTTCCAACAATACTTATTTAAGTTATGTCATCAAATATTTAAAAAACATATTCTCTACATAGCATAACTCCATGAGAAGATGGGGTAGGGACTTTTATAAAATCAATTATATTGAATTTATTCAACATATCCTTTGCATACACTATTTGACAAATGAATATCTTATTCTTACTTTAATGAACCTCCATCCCCACAAGAAGTATTGCATGAGACATAAATATTTCATTTCAAATCCATTCATCATAGAATTTTTGAATTCATCCTTCATCTTTGAACTCATATCTATATACATCAAATCATCAACATTCAAACATATGATAAGAATATCATTACCTTTATGTTTTTAGTAAAGAGTGGGTTCACTCTTGCTTCTCTTGAAATAATTCTATTGAAAATATCCATAAATTTGGGAGTACAATGGTCTTGGTGATTGATCGAATACATAAAAATCCTTCTTCAACTTTTAGACTTGGTCTCTTTTACCATGTTCTACAAAATCTCATAGTTTTTATACAGTCTTCCTATTAAAAGTACCCATTCAAGAAGCACTTTTCACATCTATGTGATGTATGCTCTATTTATATTGAGGTACTAGTTTAATCACTATTATAATTATCTCTTGTCCTTTAACCTATAAAAATTTCTCTTCGTAATATATCTCATGTCTTTAAGTGAATCCTTTCTCAACTAGATGTTTGTTGTGTCTTTCAATACTACCATCACTATTGTTCTTAGTATTTGAGACACATTTATTACTAATACACATCTTGTCATGAGGAATTTTTGTATGTTCCCAAGTATAATTTTTATTAATAGAATCCATTTGTTCTTGCATTTGTTACACATAAACATCATTAGTACATGAATCTTCAAAAATAATGCTTCAAGATCAGTTTGTGTAAATAAGGCATAATGTACCATCTCACTTCTTAGACCTTATTCATATTTTTTTATTTCTTGTAATTATCTAATAAATTTCACACATGATTCATACCTTCCTTGAATAATTTTCACTTGAATTTTTACTTTCACTTAGAATACAAGAACTAGATGAGAGGCTACTTGTTATACTTTTATCACTAGTAACTTAATACTTGTTGGTTATTCATTAGCAATACCATCAAATACAAATAAATTTATACTTGTCAAGATGGCCTTTATTTTTGACATGACCATACACTTCCCATTCATCATAACTAACATATCCTTACTCGACATTGTTGTAAGTAAAGGGTTTATAAAGCCTATAAACATAGCTTTGTTTACTCTACCCAAAAAAAATACAAGACTCACTCTTTGGATCTAACTTATTTTTGTATTTAATTAGCTATATGAACATAGGCTAAACAACTAAAAATTTTGATATATTTTACACTAGTATTATTTTCATACCATGCTTCATATGGAGTCATCTTTTCAAGTACACAAGTAGGACTCAAGTTGAGAATATATACTATTGTAGAAACTCTATCATTCAAAAAAGAGTTTCTCAATCCCTTTTATTGTAACCTTCTCCTTGATATTTTAACCATTGTATGGGTATTAATTTTAGATACACCACTTTTTGGAGGATTAGGTATTTTTAAGTTGCCTTTTCATGTAATTCAAATCAAAATAATCTAGAAAAGCTTTTCAAACAATTAACCTCCATGTTCAACTCTTAAAAACCTTATTATGTAACCACTTCCATTATCTACAATGGATTTAAGCCTTTTAAATGTATCAAATGTTTCATCTTTATGTTTTAAAAAATAAACACAAGACTTCCTTGAGTAATCATTGATAAATGTAATGAAATATGATGACTTACCAAAACAATTTTTATATTTTTTGCATAGGACCACAAATATCAGAGTGAACTGGTTGAAGTGGATGACCATCCATCCCTCCATGCAATGCCTTTTAGATAAACATTTATTGAATTTATTCCTTTAACACAACCTTCACAATTCTCCTTGTGATTTTCAACATTTGACAAAACATAGATCAATTCATATGATGCTAGTAACTTCAAACTTTGAAAATTCAAATTTCCATATTGGACATGCCACAACTAGCTCTTATATTCATATGTCATATTGGTGAGGTTGTTTATATATTATCCAAAATTTAATAGGAACATTTTATTGGTAAACATAGGTACAACTATAAAAACCTTATTTATGTTATTCTTGTCATAAATTGTACATTTCTTATTATCAAACACTGCCTTTTAGTTCTTTCCACATAATGTCCAACACTCAATGAATTATGTTGTAACTCTTGAAATTAATAAATATGACTAAAAAATGTCTTACCTTCTTTTGTGTTTACCTCCATAATTCCTTTTTCTAAAAAATCTAAATATTTCTCATTGCCAAGTTTGAACATGGTCTCCAAGCTTCTATCCATTATATAAAACAACTCATTTCTCCTTGAATGTGATTAAAACAACTTGATTCTAGGTACCAAACTTCATTAGAACTATTTTAAGCTTTTTCATATCAAAAGAACAAATTACATTAAAAGGACTCCTCAACCTCATTATCATAATCGACACATATACCTTCACTACCCACTTTTAATCTACACTCTCATTTAAAGTGACAATTACTATTATAGTGATAGCATTGAATCTTTATCATATCAAACCTACCTCTAGCTCAACCTTTTATAGATAAACCACTTTGTATTCCTCTATTTCCTCTTGAATTATTTTGATTTGTGTCTTTTCCTTGACCATGGTTGCATTTGTTGTTAGTGTTGGCTCCTTTACTCTTTGTAATCTTCAAAGTTAAGGTAAAAACCTTCTCATTAATCTCTCCAAATATTTATCTTAATATTTTTTATGATACACAAAATATCTAACTAGATGATCACATTGAAGAGTAGTCAAATATTTTCTTTATTCAATGGTAATGGCAATATGGTTCCACCTTGGTGATAGAGACCTTAACAGATTTTTCACTACAACATCTTTTTTAAACATTTATCCTAGAGTAGCCATCTTATTGACCACATCCTTGAATCTTATGTAGAAATCACTCACATTATCAACTTCTTACATCTTCAAATTCAAAAACCTAACTAATTTTGACTTGTTCCCTACCATGATAAGCTTTGTGTGGAATCTTTCATGGATCCTTTGCTATTTTTGAACCTGAAATTATTTAAAATAGGCTCTTTTATATATATATATATATATATATATATATATATATATATATATATATATATATATATATATATATATATATATATATATGAGCCTATTTTAAATAGTGAGGTCTTCTTCTTAGTTTCCTTCTTTACTTGTATATCATTGGTTGGAATGATGGCCCAATGAATTGACTCTTCATAACTAATTTTTTATAAATATTTTCCTATCAAAAGAGTCATTATCTTGATACTCTAATAATCCTAATCATTTATAGAGAACTAAAAGTAAACATAGATTTTAAATAATAATATACAACCCAATCCAAGCTTTGATTTTAAATCAATATTTTAAAAATAAAAATATTCTTATTGTTTAACAAAGATAAAATTTCAACAAGAAATAACCAACAACATAAATTGAAATGTCATATACAGTGTATAAAACTCAAACCAACAAAATCTTTTAATTGATATTTTCATTTAATAAGATTGTTACAATGTATTTTTATAATAATTAATGGTCACAACCACATTTTAAAATTTATATATATAAATTTATATATTAAAAATAGATTGTTTTAAATATTTTTTAAAAAATTAAAAATAAAATTACTAATTTAAAAAAAACAAAAAAATTTATAATAATAATTTAATCTATTACCAAAAACAATATTCTAAAAAGAAACTAAACAAAACTACACTCAACAACACTTATCCAACACATTGTGAAGAAAGATATTTAAACTTCCGTAGATTATGAAAAACTCTCAACACAGACGAAAGTGGAGATTATGAAACTGTAGAATTTTAATATACACCTCCAATCTCCATTTTTCAATCAATGGATCAAAGAAAATAAAATAAATCCTATTTTCATTAGCTTCCATAACCCGGGGAAGAAGAAGGGAAAAATAAAAATAAAACACGTATGATTAAAAACCTTGATCTATCGCAAGACAAATGCCATCTGCAATCCAATATAATGACCCAAATTAATTAGTCTCAGTTCACCAATTTAGCGTTGTCACCTTTTCCATAATGAGGATATGATACATAAATAATTTGCTAGACGCACCCATAGTTCATTCTATCCAGCTGGGCTGTCTATTTGATGGATAATTCTCTAGTGGAGGATGTTTAAGTAACATGTCTCACCATTGCAGGTTTTATATTATGTGTCTCTTGAGAGAACTCTTGAATCATGTAATTCAAATTATACTGATAAGTTTTGAGTTTTATTATTGCACTAATTATCAATCAAATTAAAAAATAAATATTGGATGGGCACATTATTGGATGTGTCAAGGGTTTAATATTTGACATGTGGGGTTGTATTATGTACATGTAAAAACAAGTTGGTCTATTAGATATCATTCTCTAATATCATAATTCAATATAATATAGGTACTTGAGAATCAAATTTATGATATATTTTACATAAATTTATTTAAGATATTGTTGTGACCAACACGTCGTTTTTCATAAAGAATGGAGACTCTTTTTTTTTTTTTTTCTAAATGCATAACTAGAGTTCCAGGAACCATTCTCTCATTTTGGTTAGCTCTCCCTACACCAAGTCTTCGAAATCCCATGTTACCCTAGTTTTTCTTCCTAAGAAAATGATATTAATTTATTAATGAATTCTAGCTCGGAGAAGATAAATCCTACTTACACTTCTAATTGTTGATACATTATATATTTGGGGTCATGACTAAGATGGCTTCGCTAGACCTAATCAACAGATATCTTACCACAATAACATCACTATAGATGGTTTCAAAGCCTCTAATCAAGCTACACAATGCAATAACCCTAGCTACATCATATATTTTTATATTCACAAAGTAAATGTAAAGGAAAGTAAAATCTAATATAGTTCTCACTGAAGGTTATGGCACAAAGTGGGGGGTAATAAACATAAAATGTAGACATGCATAAAAGATCTATACTCATGTTAATGTATAGAAAATTCTAATGCATGGGAGAGAAGTACAAATGTAAATCTATCTACTCTTACAAATGAGGAACAAAGTTAGGAATACTTACCTTTGAATATGAAACCGTCGAGCCTCAATATCTCCCTTGGCCAAGGTGATTCACAAGAGGTTGTTGTGGTATGTAAGGATAATAAGGATAAGTCAGCTTTAGGCTACACTTTTCTATGCATCCAAAACACTTGTCCATAAGACAAGATTCATATCTCCATGGAAAATATTGAAACCCTAAGCTATACTCCTCAAGTAGAATGGTGGATAAGTAGATGCATAAATGATATTCTTCTTCTTCTCTTTTAATTTAAATGATGGAAATGGATGTGTATATATAGCTGGATCTAACACTAAATATTTCTAAAATTTTAGCCGACAGGGTCGACCCAATCAATTTTGTGTCATTATTTGCTAAAAATAAGTGAGGTCTTGGTCTAGGTTGGACAGGAACTGACCTAGACCCATAACATGATTTTATCAATTTGAATATAGGGTCAATGGGGATGGTAGTGTAATGTCAACCATCAAAAAGGGTTTTAGGCTTAGGAAGGGGCTAATGAAGGTAATGAAATCTTGGAGCATGCAAGAGAGGAGGAAAGTCTTAGGTAATACATAGGAGAAGGTTATGTCAATAGAAAGTGGTAGTATAGGGGGAAACAATCCTATGAAGCACCAATAGTCTGTCGACCCCTTTTTTGTGCATCTTTTAAGGTGTGCACTTAGAGAGATTTAGAATCGATGTTTTTTGTAAGAGAGAAAGCATCAATAATTGATAAAGTTTAAAAATATTACTTGCATACATATGTCATATTCGAAGCTCATAATGTGTCACATAGGTGCAATAAGGGATGGTGCTTCAAGAAAATAAAATAGCAACATGCAACATTAAAGCTAAATAAATTGTAGTAAGAAGTAAACAAGATAAATGAAATAACAAAATTAAAAAACACATACCTTGACTTACCTTAGTGTTGTAAATAAGGAATGAAGAGAAAGAAATGTGAATGTGTCTGATGTAGAGAACATTAGGTGAACCTCTAGAAATTAGCAAGAAAGAGCAAAAAATAGATTTTTTTTTCAAAATGTACATGTAATATGTAAAAATATTCTCTATGATGTTAGGATTACAGAACATCTTACGGTTCAAAAAAAGAGATGTAGAAATAAAAATATGATTAAAAAATAGAATCTAGTTATAAATATTTGATAGGTAAATAGTTTTAAATAGTAAATATAAATAGGATGAAAAATAATTCATTTATTATTTTTATTATTATGAGAAAATAAAGCTCTGAAAAACCCAGTGTGAGACTAGAGAGCCATCATGGTGAGGAGACGATAGCTGAGATGGGGAGGATTCATGGTGGTCCCAGCGAGTGTAGGATAAGTAAACAATCATGAATTTTAAATTTTTTGAGTAATTTTATTTGAAATTGAACTAGATATACAAAATTGACTGGTAAGTAAAATCTAGACATCGAAACTAACCCTAGAAAATTTTTAGGTAGACTAGGGGTAGAATAGGGTACTGGTTAGGAAGAAGTTAGACTAATAAATGGGCTTATGACAATGGTATCACATTGATTTTCTCATCTAATTTCTATCTACAAGTAAATGGATTGGTATAATCCACCAATAAGAATTTAATAAATGTCATCAAGAAATTTATAGGAGATAAGCCTTGGGAGTGGCACTCATTGCTAAAATTTGCTCTATGAGATGATTGCACCAGGTATAAATAAGCCTTAAAGATCTATCATTTATTTTTTTTCTATGCATTGGAGTCAATCATACCAGTCACACTCAAACTATTGACTTATAGTGTCATGCAAAAATTCATTGAATTAGATGACAAATTGAATTCCATGGTCCTAAATATCATTCAATTAGAGGAAGCCTGAGATAAAGCTCTATTAAGATTCAGCAAGCATCATGATACTATCAAATGATGCTTTGATAAGAAGATTAAGATTAAAAATTTTAGGATCTTTGATCTTTTATTAATGTGGGATAAAGCCCACAACAGGAAAGACAACACTCAAATTTTGATCCTCCCTAGATTGGCTCTAAAATCTTGGGTGAGAATTTATTTTTCCTCGAGGACCTATAAGGCAATGACCTGTCACTCCAAGTAAATGGATAGTTCCTAAAGCACTACTTCTCATCCATTATGTATAGTGTAATTTTAGAATAGCCTCAATGGGCAGTGATAATGTATATATTAGGTTAGTTTGTTTTAGTTTTGTCTTTGTTTTAATTTTTGTGTGTTTTCTTCTTTTGTTCCATTTTTTTAGTTGTTTGGTTGTGTCCTTATAGCATCCACCTACCCCAAATCTATCCCCTAATCAAAGTACAAAAAATGAACCCCACTATGAGGGTTCACTATAAAATATAAGTCAATAACCACTCTGAATGATGACTGAAGATCAAAATGTATTATCAAGTTATAGAGGACCAAAGTTGAGTCTTTGATATGAACAAACCATGGATGGTGAGTGATTCTTTCACATTTCAGATCATGAAGTCCAATGATTCTTAGAGACACAAGTGGATTTTAGAACAACTCACATCCTAGTAGAGGGCACCAAAATACACTTAATATAACATCTTACAAAAGGTGGGACCATTCAAGCCAATCAAAAATCAACTAGATATTTAGAGCTTCCTCTTCACCCTATTACCCATGGCTTGGTCATGAACCCTCAATGGATAAAGATTGACAAATCTCTTCACAAGGAACCTTGAAAGAAGACTGGAAAAACATGAAAAATTTAAATTTTAGGTCTTTCTTGAAAGTTCCATTTAGGCAAACTCCATCACAAACTTTTTAGCCTAGATGGTAGTAGATCAAGACTTCAAATAGGACCAAAGGTATCTCTATCGATGATATAGATGCCCATCTAGTATCATAACAATGTCCACATTACTCCCCTTTGTATACACATAATATTTTTAAAATTTATCAATTATTGATACTTTCTCAATCTCTCTAAATACATACCTTAAAGGGTGCACTAGAAAAGGGGTGGGAAGACCATTGGTGTTTCACAATATTGTTATCCCATATACTACCAATTAAAACTAGCACAAACCTTTCCCATACATTTCCTTAAGCTTTGACACCTCTCTTCCACACTCCTCCAAGCACTTCACCACCTCAAATAGCCCCTACCTAAGCTAAAACCTCTTTTTGACTTTTACTAAACAAAGTTATCCTAGGTCAACCCTATACTTAAAATACATAATCACATTATAGGATTAGGTCAACCTTGGATGGCCTAGTTAGGGACCTAACTACTAGTTTGATTAAAGGCATTGGAACCCTCTCTAGTGATATTGTTGTGATAAGGGACCCCTTGGTTAAGTCTAGTGGATCCATATTGGTCATGACCCCAACTATCTAAATGTACAAATAAATGAAATGGATAGTGTGATTTATCTTCTTTGATATAGGATCGATTTGTATATCAGCTTCACTTTCCCTTGTATACATTTTAGTGAACCCAACATGAATCTAACCCTTCCATATTTTATTTCATGCCTTCTTTTATTATCATTTATTATATATTTTCATTTTTACAGTACTAGATCAAATTAGTCGATATAGTCTAACATTTTGTGCATAGGTTTAACATGATAATTGAGATCAACTTTGTATTTCTTTGTGTAGATCATATTTAGCAATAGGTAATTAGATCAATCATCTTATATTAGTTTGGTTCTTTACATATAGGATTTTAGACTCAATTGACTTAGTCAACTTTGTTAGCAGGATAAAAATTATCATATAAACAACAAGGCATAAAAATATCAACTTCAACATCTTCAAAAATTATAAAGTTCATTCTTACCTTCTATGTTCTTGTGGATCTTGCTTCAATAGAAAGCATTGGCCCTATCAATTCTATTATGTACTATTTGCATACATGGTTGTCTGAACCAACTATATACTCTTCAAACAAAGGAATTAACTTAATTTTTTAGTAATTAATTCACTTTTCATTTTTGTTGCTTTATTGCTTAGATTAATACATATAGCTTAAAAAAGAGGATATTAATTTATCAATTTAGTCACACCATTTTTATTTTTCACACACTTATAAAACACATAACATCAAAAAGTAATAAAATAACTTCTACCCAAGGTCTAGCTACTTGGATTTCATCACCAGGTGGAAAGCTAACTTGATTTTTTGGGTAAGTATAAATATATGGTTAATTGTATATATTGGCAAAGCACCTAACACCTTTATCATTACAGAATTGTTAAGTGAGGGGGTAGGCCCCAATACAAATCTAATACCCTCATAAATACATATCCCTTTCAACTTCAAATACCTTAAACCATCCTTAAATTACTTTTCTAGTTCCTTATTATAGCCAACTCTCTGTCACATTTATTTCAAAAAATATTATAAATTAAAACATTTGAAAATGGCCACTTAGATTAGAATTTTTATTTTTTTGCTTACACTTTGATAATTGTATGTTTTATTACAAAACTTGTATTAGCCAACATTGGTGTAAGGTTTGTGGAATTTGCCTCAACTATGTGTATATAGTTGTTTGTGTGTTTCTTTCAAGTATTATACACAAAAACACTAGATCATCTATAGTCATAATTTCCAACACCTATCTTTTCCCATAAAACATAGTTGATCTACTCAATTGTGTTTACTACAATTTATATCTTTCTATAGGACACAACCATCATGTCCAACCCAATCTCTTATAGACTGGTCAATCTTCTTTTCCATAGAACACATTCAACTAATCTAATTTTGTCCTTTCCTAAAAAATTTATTGGTCTTTCCTCTAGACTTTATCAACCTAGTTGACTATGTACCTCTTAGCTGATATTATTTGGTATTTGGCCAACTTTGCTCCTATCTTCCATCTTTGATTTCTTATTTAAACTTGTTTCAAGCATCATGAAATACCCTATCATAATCTTTTTGGATAACCTTAATCCATTTATATGATATATGAGATGTTATTTTCTTCTTACCTTTGCTACCTAAGAGGATTCTCACTCTTGGAGCACTTTTGCTCATCCCTCATCTTTGGAATGCAATATGGTCCAAATTAATCCAATTGATGACATCGATGGATTAGATCTATTTTACACTTCTAAAGATAATTATTTCTTTAAATCACCTTATTACATTGTAGGGGCAATTGATACAAGCTTAACTAATAACCTTGTAAGAAATCTTCTAAACACCAATAACCTACCTCCTAGCAATCCTCCACCTAAAAACCCTCCTCCTGATACCAATTCAATGAATGTTCCTCATACCAATCCTAAAAACCCACCTTTAAACACCAATAACCCCAATCCACCAGTTGATACCACTCAAATTCTTGCACAAATAGTGCAATAAATGAACATCGTGTAAACATATAATACTTCTCAAATGATGCAAATGCAACATCATTTTTCAAAACATGGATAATCAACTTCCTATTCTCCTTTCCCAAAATAACCAAAATTTCATCCCTCCACCTCTTAAAGATGTTGCAAAAAAATATCATTCTCTAACCTATTATGCACAACAATATGCTCCAAAATATTTAAAATGAACCTTTATCCCCCTTCATTATTTCTATTGATATTGGCAATATCTCTCCAATTATTAAAAGTGATGGGAATAAAGACCTTGCATCTTTGCTTAAAGCATTTACTAATATTTATGAATAATGGATTCAAACTAATACCTTCTTCACTACCAAACTTTTAGTCAAAAAATTAACATGTGACATATTAGAATGGTATAATCAATTCCCCCAACATTCTATATGGAAACTTGTGGATTTAGTCAATCTTGTAGTTAATGAATTTCAATACAATGATCTTCTTAAAAATTGTCTTGGCCATTTCATTCATTCTTAAAAATCTCCTTCTAAATCAACTCATAATTTCATTAAACATTAGAAATATTTGGCTCCCAAAGCCAATCACAACATGCCTGATGATAACTTATTCATACTATTCATAATCTCCTTAGCACCTTCCCTTTAATATAAGGTTTTATTTTTTTTCTCTCCAAGCTCTAAACGATGTTATTGATCAAGCTAAAGGTCAAGACTTTCTTATGAAATAGTTTGATCCCAACATTGAGACCATCAACAGATCTTTTCAAAACTCCTCCTCAAACAAAAATAAGAGTAGCCAAAATGGATAATACCCAAGCTTCCCATGCACCCCTAACTTTTCAATAAATGAAACAACTTTTAACACCTTCTAAACCATTTACTTATGCCAATAAGCAACCCACATGGTATGATCCTAAAAAATTTGTTGATTTCATTCTAATGTTGATCATTCCCATGAAAGATGTTATGGGATTACCAAATATTTTGTTTCTTTTATGTTAGGAGATACATTTAATCATGATGTTGTGATCAAAATACATCATCATGATTATGTTAACACCTCTCAAAATAAACAAGCTTCAAAGCCTTCTTCGTCTAACAACCCAAAAAACAATCTTGTGTGATTGATGATGAATATGACAAATATTATACCAATTCTTAATTTGTAAATGAAGATAAAGTCAATTATTGACATAACCCACCCATAATTATCCCATCAATGTTCTAAAGAAACCATTACCTGAAGAACAACTTCTCAAAGACACCACTACCATTAACATACCTTCTAACATGAATGAGGAAACACTTCAACAATTTGAACCTCAAACTAATTCTCTTCCTACTAAAAACATTTTACCCTCCAAGCCTCATATTGGTTCTTCATCTTCTAAATCCCTTTGGAATTTCTTAGATGAACTCAAATCTATACCTTGAAAAATACCCCTCATGGAGTTAGTTCATACTTATCCATATCACCATAAATCTTAATGCAATAACTACAAGATATTAAAGAACCTCTTTCCCTTGAATTAGAAAAACCTATTCAATATCCTACACCAATAAAAGTACACACTATTAAAAATATTTTTCCTTCTTCCAAAAGTTCCATATAATTCCTTAAAGAAGATATGACCAATTATGAAATTCTATTTCAAGCTGATGAACCACCTTTTTTCATTAAAATCATAATTAATACCACCCTTGTTTGTAATTTTTTATAGATAAAGGGTTGAGAATTAATGTTACATCCATTAGGTTAATTAAACAAAATGGGTATAACAAATATCACATCAAGCAAACTCATCTCACATGTCATAGATTTGAAAAGGAAAATAAAAAACCACTTGGTTTTATTTGGCTCCCCCTCATTATTGGACCCAAGACCATATGCACCAAGTTCATGGTTCTTAATTTACTAATATCCTACAATATGATCCTAGGTCACACATGGACACATCACATGAGGGATATTGTCTCCTTAGGTGGTCAACGTATCAAGTTTATCCATAATGGTAAATGGTATAAACATGAGGCTGATCCTAATCCATGGAGTATTTAGCTACCCAACCCCGAATCTAAGTATTGGATTCTAACCATTCCATGAATTAATAGTGCTCCTCTACCTAAATTCGTTAACACAAATCTATATTTATAGGTCACTCTTATCAATTATGATGATGATGATCTAAATTACATACAAAACACTTGTATTAATACAAGTTACATCTTTATATTTTGATGTGGATTCCTCCTTATTTATTACCATGTGATTGTACCATCCCTCTCATTGATGAGATCACTGAACTTCCTCCTTCACATAATGCATATGAAGATTCTTACATAGAATATGACTTCACATGTAATGAATATAGAGTGGACAAGTTATTTCAAGACCCTTTAACCATGTTACCTCAAAAAATTAGTGATCTAAGAATATCCCCTTCTGATGCTCCTCTAGAGATACATATGTGTACTATTTATCACACCTTTGATGACAATTATGTCATGGCTCAATATCAATAATGATACTTAGACATATAACACTATCGATAAACCTTATCCAAAATAAATTCTTTCAACCATGATTTCCATGTCATTTTAATTGATAGTGAGTTATAACCTGAAGGTCATGTATCCCTAATTAATTCTCCACTTATCGATACCCATTGGGTTGTTGAAAAAATCTTACCTCCCACAAATTCAAAAAATTTGGAACCTCCTATATCATCAGTCACACTACCAACTCTTCCTCCTTCCAATGATTCTATATATACCACTAAGGACAACCCCCTCACTTCAACTAAATCTACATCTACAATATAACATAATACACCTATTATCAATCTAGTTGACTCCAATGAACCTCAACCAACAATTCCAACTACACTTGACATTACCATTGATGCTAAGGCAACATATGTATGATAGATACATTATAAATATGATCACCATGATAATAAATTCATTTTTATCAAAGTATAAATGGAATACTATGGACCTTTACCAACTCTCCCTAGTGATGAATCCATACTTGAGTTACTCCATGCTAGAGAACTTCAACTTTCACAGTAACATCATAAACTTAGAAAATTCAAATGAAAAGATCCTCATTTTAATAATTTCATTGCTAGTGTTGAACCCAAAACAAATCCTATTTCTTATCTTCCTAATGCTCCATATCATTTCCAAGATGGAAATGTTATTCTCACTGAATAAACAATAAGAATATGATATAGTACACCATCATGTCCTCAAACCATAACTATCTCTAAATAACTCATGTCAACAGAGCATCATAACTTTATCCTATTGTTTGATAAGTATCATGAAATATTCACTTGGTCATATGAGGACGTGTCAGGTATATACCCTAGTAGCATTGTGCATAACATCATCACTTACCTAGATGTAAAACCTGTCTAAAAAGATAATAGAACTTTCCACCCAAAATTTACACCTTATACCATATAGAAATTATCAAAATTTTAGATGCCAAGTTTATTAAAGTTGTTGACTATTCTAAATGGGTATCAAACATTGTTTCCATTTGTAAAAATTCACCATGGTCATATATATATATATATATATATATATATATATATATGAATTTCTGCAATCTTAACCTCGTATGTCCAAAAGATAATTTCCCATTACCTTCAATAGATGTCATTGTAGATTACACTATTGAATATGAAATGTTTTCACTTATGGAAATTTTTTCAAGCTACAATCAAATTCACATAGCCCCTGAAGACTATCATAAAACAATATTTACTATAGAATAGGGCACATATTACTATGTCAAAATGCCTTTCAATCATAAAAATGCTAGAGCCACTTATCAACATGCCATGACTCACATCTTCCATGATATAATACACAATATTGTGGAAACTACGTTGACAACCTCATTCCCAAATATAAAAGTCTTAAAACACACCTCACTGATCTAGTTATCATTATTTATCAATTAGTCAAATACAAAATTGGATTCAACCCATACAAGTATGTCTTTAGCATCACATCTTATAACTTATAGGATTCCCAATCTCTCTTCACATTATTGTTGTTGATCTTGCCAAAATTAACACTATATTCCACATGCCCATTCCTCATTTCATTCCCAGCATTCACACTTACCTTGGTAATCTTAGGGCAATCCAATGATTCATCCCAAAAAAGGCTTACTGCATCTACTTTAATAATTCCCTTCTCAAAAAAATTAATACTCTAGAATGGATTGATCCATGTCATAAATCCTTTAACAACATGAAATAATATTTTCTCCATCCTCTGACCCTCCAACCACCTTGTAATGATTGTCTTTTAATTTTATACACCTCTTATACTCCCATATCAGTTGGGGAAATGCTTTCCTAATAAGATGATATCAACAAAGATTATGTTGTTTAATATATTAGTCAAGACCTCATTGACTATGAAAACCATTCTACTAAATTAAAATGTGATTACCTCATTATATAATTCACAACTAAAAAGCTCTGTCACTATATCTTTTATCAAACCACCTATGTCATTATCCACTCCAATCCACTTCATCATTTATTTTCCAAAGCATTTCTACCTAGAGATAAAATGTGCAAATGGACAGTACTCTTGATGGAATTTGACCTTCAAATCATAACACAAAAATCTATCAAAGAGCAAGTCATTACTGACTAACTTTCAATGGAACCCATGCTCACTACAAATCACCTTCAAGATAATCTCCCTGATGATACCATTATTTATATTGAAGGTCTTAACTAGGATATCTCCCCTATAGATTATTTCCATAATTTCATTATCGATTTAGAGGCAAATAATCAATAAGATATTAATATCATTCCCAATACTACTAAAGCCAAAGTAATTATCGAAGAGATATTTGAATTTACCCTTGATTTGCATGAAGACACCTGGAATCTCCACTTTGATAGTGCCAAATGCCTTCAAGGATATGGGGCAAGTTGTATTCTAACCAACCATCATGGTAAGATCATCCCTCTAGCATTTAGGCTAACCTTTGATGTCACTAATAACATGGTTGAATATGAAGCTCTCATCTTAGGTATGAAAGTAAAACTTGACTTAGATATCTCATATCTACATACTTTGGGTGATTCCCAACTTATCTTCCACTAGGTTAATGGTGATTACTAGTGTAAAAGTGAAAATATTATTTTTTATCATCAAATGGAAACCACAATTTCCAAAGAGTTTGCTTCTTTCACCATTGATCTAATTCTAAGAGATCAAAATTCCATCACTAATTCTCTTGCTTCTTCAACATCTATATTTCATCCTCATCAAGTACTTAATGATTCCCAATTTCTTAAACAATGTTAGTATAAGAATAAGGACTATATAAATATGAAGTGTAATCAATTTTCATCTATGTGTACTTCACTTATGTTGTCACAAGTTAGTTTATTTTGTCCTTTCTTTAAGAAGTTGTAATAATTTAGAAGACAAAGAGACTCCTTTTGGTGCCAAGTTTGGATAGAAATTGGTAATTCATATATATGTAAGCATTTATATATACTATTCTTTGTAATAATAAATGGTTTTGTACTCAGAAGACATCAATATAGATTTACTGGTTATGGTTATATATATTATTCTTTGTAATAATAAAGGGTTTTGTATTCAGAAGACATCAATATAGATTTACTGGTTATGGTTACTTATATGTTTTCATTATTTGTTCCTTGTGTATGATTCATTGTGTATAGTTATGGTTATTTCCTTCCTGAATTGTTTTGGATGCTCTAACTATAGTTGAAATTATTGTTGCCCCTAATTAGCATGATATAGTAGGATAAAAATGTACCTTAAATATTTCATTTGTTTTTTTTCCTTCAAACTCCTTGGTAATTAGGCCTGTGACTATGAGTTTATCACATAGTTATCCTCATCATTAGTATATTTTGATGTTATATCAGGAAACTCTATTAACAATGGTGCAGTGAGCATGGAAATTCTTTGGAGGAGTCTATGCTAAGATGGTTACCAGGACATAAGGATATAAAAAGATGGATGGACTAGATAATATATAATTTCATAGAGGAAGGGACAAATAGGACATGTTTTAATGTTTACGATATTATTTAAGAACACATTTATGGTGAAATATATGAAACTTCTGGTGCAAGTTTCTTATATTATTAGCTAACTAGTTAGCATGATTAGAGTATTATTTTTTCTAACCTAACATGATCAAAATTATAAATTGGACTAAAAATAATGTAGATCAATAGTAAAGGCTAAAAATTGATTGGATGCGAAAAATAGATCATTAGTTTACTACTACTCTTGATAGATACGTATCTAAATTTATAGTATGGGGATATATAGGATTTAAAGTTGTTAAAGATTTTTTTATCAGAGGAATTTGATGAATTTTTTTACAACTACCTACTCTTATGAAAATTTTGGTTATGGAAAAGGCCATGGTGCCTACTCCATCTAATATGGAATAGCTACTCTAGGCATTATGTAGATGTGTGTGATTAGACAATAAATAATGAGCAGATTTAGATTGGACCTAAATCTAGAATGAAAACTCAAGATAAGATGAATCAGAAGAAGATTTTAGATTCATAATGGGAATTAGGATAACAAAATAGATGGAATAAGTTGAAAGGTACTTAGTTAGTTGTGAATATATGGAGTAGTAGTAAAGTAACAGAAGAACAAGTATTAAATAATGATGAGTGAGAAGAAATGAACAACGAGTGAAGGATGAGAAGAGATGAGATGAAATATTTGGATGAATGCCAACATTTAAATAAGAGGAAAGAATAGTGAGAAAATGATGAGATGTGTGAACATGAGGACAAGAATAGGATAGAAGTAGAACAACTAGTAGTTAATTGTAGTTTGGAACTACAAGAAAGGGTATTATAGGGAGAAGAAAATGAATTCCTAAATGGAGAGATAGGACAAAGTCATAGAGAAATCATAGGTTCAAGCCTTGATAAAAGAATATATTATAGATAAAGATCAAATAATGGAATACTGTAAAAGCCTTCATAAAAATAATGGAGTAATATCATGAGCAAGATAAACCCAAGTTAGGACTATGGTGCATGGAATATGGAAAGGAAGGGTATCATCATAATGATTACCCCAAAGTTAAAACAAAATTATATAAGATATGCAAAGTAGTAGGACATACGTCACAGTGTCATTTGTTATAATAATATGTAGAAAATCCATGGTGTTGGAAATATTGTCATTCATGTCAAAGGTCTATCATTGGTGATAAAGGCCCCATTGTATTTAATGATATTTTTAATATTAATATCTTGGCTAATGTGTATTAATATTTATTTAATATTAATGAATATATTTTTGGTTACATATAAGTCAAAAAAGGGCACATGGATAAGTTAAAGAGTCACAGGGTAAAGACAAAAGAGGAATGGGATGCATTTTCTCATGAAGAGTCATCTTGAAAAATTCCAAGAGTCACCATGTGATGACAAAAGAGGGTATGGTGCATTTTTCCATGAAGAGACACTTTGAGGAATATGAAAAGTCACCAAGATAAAAACAAAAAAGGAAAGGATGCTTTTGCTTATGAAGGGTCACCATATGACTTTTCAAATGTAAGGATACGAAGGGTCACCATATGACTTTTCAAATGTAAGGATACAAAGGGTCATGAAAGTTTGGCACCATTTTCCATGAGGATTGAAGGGTCACAAAGGGTGAATGCCAAATGTCATTTGGAAAGATATAAATAAACACTTGAGAAGCCATTTGTTATAAGTAAGAGAGTACATGGTTTGTATTTGTTTTCGAAGAGAAAAAAGTAGGAGATATTGTAGAGTTCTATCATTTGATGAGTAAGCAACATTGAGAGATAGTTGTGTTTTATACATAAGAGGGGTTGGTGCTCCTATGGGTTGGTGCTCATAAATAGTTGTTGTGTTGGTGCTCAACAAAGGGTTGGTGATCTTACAAGTTGGTGGTTGCAAACTTTGTAATTTGAGTTAGTGCGCATTCATATACTTGAGATTGTTCTCTGTGGTTTTTTACACTTTGAGTTTCCACGTAAAAATATAGTCTCTCTCTCTCTCTCTCTCTCTCTCTCTCTCTCTCTCTCTCTCTCTCTCTCTCTCTCTCTCTCTCTCTCTCTCTCTCTCTCTCTCACATGGTGCATATTATTGTTTCAATTTTATTGCATATCTTGAATGTGTGGTTAAGTGGTTAAAGCAAAATAATTTGATTAATTAAAAAGATGTATAATATACTGATTCACCCCCCCCCTTCTCAGTATATTTTATGTTTAACAATTGATATCAAAGCAAGTTCCTTTGGAAAAAGTTTTACAGCTTGAAGGTAGATTAGGAAAGCACGATGGCTGGATCACATGAAGGTTTTCTATAAATAAGGCACCTTTGTTTGATGGGACAAATTATATTTTTTGGAGCATAAGGATGAAGACTTATTTGATGGCCCTTGGATTTGACATATGGAAAGTAGTGGTGGAAGAATATGAAGAGCCATAGACACTTGTAACTACTCTGGTAGAAAAGAAGGCAAGTGAAAATAATGCTAAAGTTTGAAATGTTATTTTATGTGATTTATGTGAATCATAATTTGTTAAAGTTATGCAATGTAAATCTGCTCATGAAACTTGGGTAAAACTTTAAAATATTTACAAAGGTGATGGAAAGGTTCATCAAGCTAAGCTTTAGACTTTTAGAAGATAGTTTGAGAGTTTGAAGATGGAACAGAAAGAAAATATAGCAAGTTATCTTCTTTGGGTTGATCAAATAGTTAATCAGATTTAAGGTCTTGGAGAAAAATTAGAAGAATTAATTATGGTTAAAAATGTTTTGATATCTCTACCATTGAGATATGATGCAAAAGTTTTGATAATTGAAGAGATGAAGAATTTAGCCAAGCTAAAGATGGATGAGTTACATGATATTCTTATGGCATATGAGATGCAAACCAAACAAGAGAAACCCTCAAATAGAGAAGCTGCTTTCAAGACATCAAAGAAAGAAAAGGCTAAGATTCAAGAATCAAGTGACAATTCTGGAAATGATGAAGATGACAATGAAGCTCTATTCATTCGTAAGCTAAAAAAAGGCACAAGTAAATATCAAGGAAAATTACCTTTTAAATGTTTTAATTTTGGAAAGATTAGACATTTTACAGCTATGTGCCCAGATAAGGGTAATGATGACAATGAAGATGGAAAGTCTACATATAAGAAGAATTTCAAAGGAAAATTCAAGAAGGGATTCGAGAAGAAAAGTTTTTATTCTAAAGATCCTAGCTCAGCCAAAGATAGTGGAGTCAATGATTCAAAAGAAGAAGAGATTATATTCATGGCCATACATGAAGATGACTCTGTAAGCAAAAGTACAGATGATCAAGAAGAAAAACAAGATGAAGCCAGAGTTAATTTGGAAGGAGAATTCGTTTGTGCCTTAAAATATTTAAAATATCTTGAGAAGAAGAATCAAAGATTAAAGCTCCAAATTGAAAAAAATGAAAAGGAGTCAAAGGAAACAATTGAAGATCTATACGCACACTTTGAAGAAGCCAAGAAGAATAAAGAAGATCTAACAACACAGTTGCAAAAAATAAAGAATGTGAAAGTTATGTTATTAAAATTACTTCTTTAAAATCAGATTTTGGGAAAATAAATAAAGCAATCAATGATAGAGCAACCAATGATTCAAAATTTGAGAAAAGTACTAATATGTTGAATAAGATACTAGAAAGTCAAAGATCAATGCCAGATAAGATAGGTATCAGATTTGAAAAAGATAAAGGGGAGGCCACTACTTTCATAGACAAGGAAAAAGGAAAGAGCTAAGTTGAAGCTATTACAAAAGAGGAAATAAAAAGGGAAGAAATCAATAATACAGAGGACATCTCAAATAAAGAAGGCTAGAGGGAAAAGAGATACAAAAGGCAATCAACTCAGAGATATACAACTAGGTCTTATTTTTATGGTTACTATTTTTATTGTAATGGATATGTTCATAATAAAATAGAATGTCAAAAAAGGGCTAACATTTAGAAATAAAGAGAAGGAAAGTCATGCAGAGTCGAGCAAAAGCCACAACTCTTTTGTTCCTCTATCAAAATTTACTGAAGAGGCCATAATATGTTACAAGTGTAACAACTTCAAACACATAACCTAGTACTGTAGAAGCATGTTTGAGTTAGTCAAGAAGGACCAAAGTTTCAAGAATCCATTCATCAAGAAGAAAGTTTAGACATGTTCATGGTAGAAGAAATAACTTGAAAAATCTATGTTGGTACAGATAGCTTTGCATGCAATAAATGAAGAAAAGACATGGTTCATTGATAGTGGATGTTCGAGACACATGATAAGAGACAAAACCAAGTTCATAACCTTGAATAAGATCAATGGTGGCACATGAAATTTGGAGATAATACTACTGCCAGAATTGCCAAAAAAGGTACGCTAAATTTGGATAATGGTAGAACTAAAATTGAAAATATTGTGTATGTAGAGGGTCTTAAGGATATTATTTTAAGTGTAATTCAAATGTGTGATTAGGAGAACACACTAAATTTTTATGCAAAAGGTTATGAAATTAGAAAAAAAATATTTAGATGTGTTGGTTGTAGATGCTCACAGAACATGCAATAATTTGTAAATGTTATCAGACATCAACGGTCAAAGATGTTGTTTAAGTCAAATTTAAGAAATTTGGATATGGCATAGGAGAATGGAACACATACATTTTAACAATCTTTTCAACACCAGTAAGAATCAAGTAGTCATAAATATTCCAAAAATTACAAAGCCATCTAACACACTTTGTGAACCTTGTCGGCATGAGAATCAGGCCAGAAGGTGATTCAAAACAAAATAGTAATCAACCACTCAGATGTTGGAGCTTGTTCACACTAATCTATGTGGACCTATGAGAACTAAAATTACTTAAGGTGAGAAATATTTCATGTTTCTTATTGATGATTTTTCATGTATGGCTTGGGTAATATTTTTACAGAAAAACTAGAAGCTTTCAGACATTTCAAAGCAATCAAAGCATTAGTTGAAAATGAAACTAGTTTGAAAATTAAGTTTCTAATATCATATTGAGGAGGAGAATTCATGTCAGATCATTTTATTTAGTTTTGTGAAGACCATAGAATAAATAGATATTATTTAGCAGCCATAACTCCACAATAAAATAGAGTAGTTGAATGGAAAAATAGAACAGTTCAAGAGATGGTGATGACAATGCTAAATGAATCCAATATACTAGATAAATATTAGAGATAGGTAATTTATATATTAGTTCATATTTAGAATGGATAATTATTGAGAGTCAATAGTGATAAGACTCTTTATGAGCTATGGAAAGACAAACTAGCAATAGTTGATTATTTCAGAGTTTTCAGCAACAGATGCTTCATATAGAGAACCGATGAAAAACTTAGTAAGTTTGAATCCAAAGTAGATAAAGGTATATTTATTAGTTTTTCTTTCAAAATTAAAGCTTATAAATGTTATAAAAAAATAATTAATTTTTTTTTTAAAGTGCAAGTGTCAAGATAGAAGAAGATGGAACACAACGAATCAGTGATCGAGTAGATATTCCTAAAATCATTAAAGAGGAATATTTTGAAGATTCAAATGAAGATGAGAAGGATAAAAAGGACACTAAAACCCTATCCAAATATGTTCAAATAAATCATAATGAAAGTGACATCATCAGGGACATAAATGAAGAAATTCACATCAGAAGAATGATGGTAAGTGAATCTAAGCAAGTTAATTTTTTTTGTTATCCAAAATTTAGCCTATAAATGTTTTAGAAGATAGATATGATAATCATTGGGTTAAGGAAATGGATGAAGAATTAAATCAAATAGAAAAGAATGATATTTGGGAATTAATGCCTAGACCAAAAGATCATAATGTGATAGGAACTAAATGGGTTTATAGAAATAAGTTGAATAAAACTGGAGAAGTGACCATGAATAAAGAAAGATTAGTGTGTAAAGGATATGTTTAGATTGATGGAATATATTTTGAAGAAACTTTTGCACTGGTGGAAAGGCTAGAGGCTATTAGAATGTTTCTTGCATATGCAATGCTTAAAATTTTCAAAGTGTTTCATATGGATGTCAAATCTACCTTCCTAAATGGGAATCTAGAAGAAAAGGTCTACATTGAGTAGTCTGAGGGATTTATTCTCTCAAATATGAGTTTCCATGCATGTATATTGAAGAAATCACTATATAGATTGAAACAAGCTCCCAGAGCTTGGTATGCAAGACTTGATAAGTACCTGCAAGATCAAGATTTGAAGAGAGGATTTGTTGACAGTAATATCTACATCAAAATAGAAGGTGAGAATCAATTGAATGTTGTGGTATATGTTGATGACATCATGTTTAGAGGAAACATTCAAAAGATGACAAAATAATTTTTGAATAATAAACAAAAATAATTTGAGATGTCTATGCTTTGAGAATTTTTATTTTTCTTAGGATTGCAAATATTTCAATCAGATAAAAGAATTTTCATATCTCAAATTAAATATGCCATGGAAATGTTGAAGAAATTTGGTTTTGAGGATTGTGCACCAGTTGAAACACCAATGAGTACAAGAAATAAGGTGAGTAAGGATGAAGATTCACCTATCATATATCAATATTTGTATAGATCTATGATTGGTAGTATTTTATATTTGATATCATTGAGGCCAAACATCATGCATGTAGTAGGTATGGTTTCAAGGTATCAATCAGCTCCAGAAGATAGTCATGTCCATTTGGTGAAAAGAATATTCAGATATATCAAGGGGGCACTAGATTACGGATTATGGTATCCCACAGGTAGAGATTTCACTTTGGTTACTTATAAAGATTCAGATTGGGTAGGTTGCTTGGATGATATAAAGAGTACAAGTGGAGGAGCTTTCTTCCTTGGTGATAGCTTAGTATCATGGCTAAGCAAAAATCAAAATTTAGTATCACTTTCTACAACTGAAGTAGAATATATTGCAGTGGTATTGTGTTGTACTCAAGTACTTTGAATGAATCAAATTTTGAAAGATATCAAGGTAAAATATGATGAACCCTATTTCTATTTTTTGTGACAACACAAGTGCTATTAATATTTTAAAAAATTTAGTGATGAATTCAAGAACAAAACATATTCCTGTTAGATATCACTTCTTGAGAGAGCACGTTGTAGATCAAAAGGTTAAGATGGAATATATAAGTATTATAGAGAAGATTGTAGATATTTTCAAAAAGGCACTACCAAAAGACACATTTGAGTATCTATGAGAAAAGTTGGGAGTAATTTCTTTTACTTCCTACCATTGAGGGTTTGCATCAGTTGAGGGGAAGCTAACTGTTAGCTCCAGATTAGGGCCTTTGCCATTGATGTCAAAGGGGGAGAAGAATAGGTACAGGTACAAGTTCAAAAATAGGTGCAAAAAAGGTATAGGGAATAGATACAGTTGCTACAGTAAGGGGGTGTTACTGTATGTTTATTAGATGGTAGTATGTGTAGGTTTCAGGTTGTGGCAGTTTCAGTTTGAGGTTGCCATCAATGACAAAGGGGGAGATTGTTGGAAATATTATCATTGATGTCAAAGGTCTAACATTGATGATAAAGGCCCCATTATATTTAATGATGTTTTTAATATTCATATCTTGGCTGATGTGTGTTAATATTTACTTAATATTAATGAATATATTTTTGGTTGCATATAAGTCAAAAAAGGGCCCATGGAAAAGTCAAAGAGTCATGGGGTAAAGACAAAAGTGGAATCAAATGCATTTTCTCATGAATAGTCATCTTGAGGAATTCTAAGAGTCACCATGTGAAGACAAAAGAGGGTATGGTGCATGTTTCTATGAAGGAACACTTTGAGAAATATGAAAAGTCACCAAGATAAAGACAAAAGAGGAAAGGATGATTTTGCTTATGAAGGGTCACCATATGACTTTTTAAATGCAAGGATATGAAGGGTCATGCAAGTTTGATGCCATTTCCTATGAGGATTGAAGGGTCACAAAGGTTGAATGCCAAAGGTCATTTGGAAAGCTATAAATAAAGGCTTGAGAAGCCATTTGTTATATGAAAGAGAGTGCATGGCTTGTATTTATTTTCTAAGAGAGAAAAGCAAGAGATATTATAGAGTTATATCACTTATTAAGTAAGTAACATTGATAGATAGTTGTGTTTTATACACAAGATGGGTTGGTGATCTTGTGGGTTGGTGCTCACAAATCTTTGCGAGGGGTTAGTGCTCTTGTGGGTTGGTACTCACAAATAGTTGTGTTGGTGCTCGGCAAAGGGGTTGGTGCTCCTACAATTTGGTGCTTGTAAAATTTTTAATTTGAGTTGGTGCTCATTCATATACTTAAGATTGTTCTCCATGGTTATTCCCACTTTGGGTTTTCACATAAAAATTTAGTCTCTCTCTCTCTCTCTCTCTCTCTCTCTCTCTCTCTCTCTCTCTCTCTCTCACATGCATGTGGTGCATATTATTATTTCAATTTTTATTGCATATCTTAAATGTGTGGTTAAGTGGTTAAATAAAAAGAATTTAATTAAGTAAAAAGATTTATAATATATTGATTCACCCCCCCTCTTAGTATAATTCATGCTTAACACATGGAACTTGTATTGTAATTTTTGTAAATCCTCAAAACATGATGATAAAAGTTGCATAGCTTTATAGGAGTTGAAAGTAGATATCACAAAGAATTTTTTTGTAGTCCTTATGCACCAGATATTTATGGAAAATAAAGTGATCCCAAAAATAGAGGTCAGTATGATTAGTGCACACCAAAAATGTCCATAGTGGATTCTAAATTTACCATAATACCAACCTCAAGGTCTGGCTGGATGGACTCCTCATTTTCCAGGTTGGACACCACCGTCACTGCAATATCAACATACAATGCCTTGGAATACTATGATGACTCAACAACAATAGTTCAATTGGACTCACCTAGTTTCTTAGTAATAATATGGGGGATATGATAATACTCAATAGTATAAAATTTACAATACATCGTAGCACTAAGGCATCTATAGAGGAGGTTATAGGGGTGGCTATTGGGGTGGTTATCAAGGTAGAGGAAGAAAGAATTATAACCTCTACTATATTGTTACTTATGTGGAGATTATAATCATGTGCAACAAAATTACCTAATGAATACTCAGAGGTAGTCCTATTATATGTACTTAAGAGTGTCAGATCAGCATGATACATAATATTATCTAGTATTAGAAAAACAAAGAAAAGAAAAGGTTGTTCAAAATGTCATTATGGTCAATTCACAACCTAGGGAGTGTTGGAGTAAGCATTAAGCAGAAGATGATGTGGCATTATTCCTACACATCAAAGTCCTTGTTTTTTATTTTAAATTTGGATGGGGATGAAGGACAACAAAGTTGGAATGAGCTTTAGCCCTGAAGGCATCATTTTTCCTTAAGCCAATTTGCGTTGGTTTTTTTTTCTTTATTTGTTAAGTCAAAGTGAGCCAACTGACAATTCCATGGCCCTTTTACCACCATTTATTCTCATTACTTGGCAATTGTTTTTTTGGTTTTCCATCAATATTCCCATGAGGCCATCACCGATCTTCACTCTTCATGGATTTGATAATAATGGTCATTTTCAAGGTTTGAATCTTTTGCTTTAAGTCATTCAAACATTATTAAATTATAAAGTTTTGGTCAAAAGGTTTTATTTGATAAGGTTTATGAGTTTTAAAACTTATAATATATAAACCTTTTTTTTAAAGTATGGTGGGGAGCCTTTACTTTATTAAAGTGGGAAAAATATTTTCTAGTGGGAGGATTGGATTCTAAATGGGTACATGGAGTGAGGTATTTATTTTTAGGAGGGGACCAATTTCCTTTAAAAGTGGAATATTTCAAAGTGGTGACTTTATTAAAGAAGGGAAACATTTTTTAATAGTGGGAGAGTATTTTTTAATTGTTTTTTATTAAAAACAATATTATAAATGAGATTTAAATTGTTTGGTCACTCATATTTTATCCTTCTCTCAATTTTCAAAGATGGAGGGTGAGGTCTAGCCTAGTAGGAGGTCAGACCCCCTTACAAATAAAACAAACTTGTTCTTGCTTCTCCTTACCTTCATTTATTTGAGGTCATTATTATGCTTGTACCCTCTTGGCCAATATTGTTGTCCTTGTCATCACACTTTGCACTCATGGGCGCATTATTGGTAGAGTCCAATGTCCCATTTTTAGTGTGCATTGTATTTTTGGGTCACTTTTATACTCACAAACACATTTTTGATAGAGTCTGATGTCCTAGTTTTTTTAGTATGATTTTGTGTTGCACACTACTCCCTTGTTTAGGAACAACTCTCTTGTTCTTGATGGCATCTTCTACAAATTGATCATATTTTGGGTTTTATGCATCATCTAGTGTTTTTTGTACGGGATATTTATTTGTGGTCACACTAATATTCATGGAGTCCTTTTATTCATGTTAATATGCTCCATGTTGAGCACTTACTCTTCAATTATTGACTATCCCATCACCACCAGGGACATTTTCTTAAGAGATATTTGTTCTGTATCTTTGACATTTTCTTGATAGTTGACTATCTCCTTCAAATTTATTATGGAGCTTTATCTCCTTTTGAAGAGTAGCTATTTTAGTAAATATAGTGTCAACATGTCAGTGTCTGAGTAGTGGATTTAGTCCACTCATATAGACCTATTTTACATCACTCCACCCAGTTAGTAGTAAGGAGGGGTATGGTGTAGATCCTACTTATTTGATTGTCATGTTCCTCACTAACCCTTAGTGCACTACATCTTTTGTCAAGAGATTGAATTCAATTAGTGTACCATTTTTCACTATTGACACCTCTGATAGTCTCTTTTTGTAAGAGCTATTCTAGTGCATTCCAGTGTCAGTTGTTTTTTGTGATCGAGAAGTCGATCTAGACCACCTCATGCATATTTGAGTTCTATTGAGATTTTTGAGTCCACTGATTGAATTTTTATTTGATGGCCTTCATTCCATCTAGTGCACCCTTTTCAGCTTTTTGTTCAATTATTGAGCCATTTGCTTTCTTAGGACACTTTGTAGCATATGTTTTTTGCTCTCTCAACTTTAGTTTTTATTACTAGTTTTTGGCTATCTTACGGTGATACATTTCATCCTTGGTGACTCTTTTTCCCAATGTTTTTAGATCATCATTTTTTATAGAGTTAGCCTCGTATAGAGTACTAGTTCATATTTGACTTGGTAGTTACCACAATTTGTCATCCATGTAGTCTGGTAATATGGATTGGTTACCATAGAGACACTTTGTATTTCACTATGATTTTGTACATGGGTACCTTATTAGGCCTAGTTGTTGGGACCCATCAGTTTCTTTACTTTCTCTTTTTTCACTCCCTATTTTGCACTTAAGGGAGGGTGTTAGAGTAAAACATGTAAGATTGATTCAGGAATCATTTCATTGTTGGAGATGTTATTCTATTTTGTGTATGTATTTGTTGAGTGCACAATAATAAATAGACACTTTTATTTTATGGTTATTCATGCAATAATATTTTGTTACATGAAACAACCTACCTTGAATATTTAATAAGCACTCTCATGTGTTTTTGACTTGGTTTTCTTTTAAAACCCAGATGGAGATTGTGAATATACATTGAGAGACTATTGTGTAAATTCTTCATTGCTTATTCTCTACAATATCTCAAATGTTGTGGTAATGGTTTATAGGAGAGATCATGTGGTCTCATGAATGCATTTGGCATTCCAATAGGGAGGATGCAATCCTAAAATCTATCACTATAAATTAACATGAAAATCAAGGATTACCTCCTCTTGAAATGCCATAAGATCAAGGAATTTGGTAGGTTAGGGAGAATAAATACCTAGATCTAGCTATTCAAAAGGGATTGATGTATGAATCTGCATAGGTTTTGAAAAACATAAAACATCATTAAACCACTGAACAAGATACTAAATTTATAGACACATAGATGTATCACTAAATTATGCATATAATGAGATAAGAGGGAGTTGTTACTACCTTAACAGACTTACTCAAACTATTAAGCATACTATGTAATGAGGAAATCTATCAGAATATCATAAAGCTATTACATAATCTATTGGAATATACATATCATGGGCAAAATAAAATTTATAAGTTGGTATGGTATGTAAAAACTAAAAATCCATGGGATATGGATGTAAAGATGGATATTAAAATCATAGGTTATGAGATACCAAATGTTGTTTTTGATTTTGGAAGCACAGTCAACATGATACCAAGGTCTACATGGGAATCTATTGGTCAACCAGTACTTAACTATAATCTACTAACTCTCAGCCTATCAGATTATGGGAGATTTGAACCTATTATTCATTTAGAAGATGTTGAGATCACTTTGAGGTCATTGATATGAAGACAATTGAGACACATTATCCTACATTGATTGGGAATAAATGGGCATATGATGGTCATATGAATATCAACATTGTGTAGACTCAACTAGAAGCTCATCAAGGGGGTAAAATCATAGTAATTCCATTAAACAAGGTGCACAAGCCATACATCATCCCAATAGAACCTAATTCTCCTTATGTTTGTCAAGAAAATAGTTGGATGAAGGTGAATATTAAGGAGAATCTAAAGGCTCTGTGAGAAACTAAATGTACCTTTCTTTATGGAAATGCTAAACCTTAATTATAGGCTTTACTTATTGATAAACTCAAGACTTTTGACCTACTAAAGCCTAAACTAGTGATCACCTAGCCATTGATTCCTTAATTTTATGATGGAATATTATAAGTCTATGTCTGTGAACTCTCCTACTCATTCTGAAATAGATTTTTTGTATTAAAAAGATACCCATACATAGGATTATATAGAGCCCACTAAATAAGGTGTCTTACCATGGGAAATAGCTTTATCCATAAGTGGGGATTTAGAGACACATCTGCTAAATTAGGATAGAAGATATCATGAGCTAAGACCAATGAGAATAGTCTTTGCAAATGAATCATAGTTACGTCAATACTTTACAATAGAGGATGTTACTTAGTTTATTCTATGGTTACAATTCCATGTACTTATAATCAATCAAAGGGTGAGTGATTTGAATTATGCAGTAAAAGGGATTGTTGTGACATGGTGGGAAATTCATAGGGATGATCAACTTTCCTAGGATGATGCTTGTGAACTAATGATCAGTAGGATTCATCTACCATAAATAGTTAGAAGTAATTGGCCTCTTTTTCAAGAGGGTGAATTCCCTAAATTACACATACAAAGATGTGTTGAAGTATGGACTGCAAAAAGAGGGGCCTCAAAATATTGGGTTCATATTTTCTAGTATACACTAGCTCCCACTCCACTAGCTTGGTATATGCATCAAGAGCGTAGGAGAGAAACAAAGCAGTAGGCATAGGTGCAGATTGATTTCATAAAAGCATTTGTGTTTGAGGATGATAATATTTTGATACATAATGCATTGCTCAAAATAAAATAATTTCTATGTCATGGGCATGCAAAGGACCTAAATCCCACCATTAAGTATTTTGTGCAATAAAATGTAGGCCATTATCTAAACATAGCTTTACAAAGGTACAAAGCTACCAAGATGAAAGAGAAGACTATTGTGCAGCCATGTCATAAAATAAATGATGAGGAAGAAACAAAAGCTTCTGACAGTGATGGTGATATAGATCTAGATAATTTGTGTGAACCATAATGGGATGTGGAGTCACTCAAAGATATAATTATAGAAGGTATTGAAGAATAAAATCTATGAAATATCCAGATTATAGAAAAGGAAGCACAAAGAATGATATAAGATTTGATGTCTGAATAAAAATGGCTTATCTATCAAGAACCACTCAGGAAGTATGTTAAGAATATTAGAAGTGATTATATTCCCAAATTGGTGCACATTGGGGACTACTAGACTGTATCAAAAGTCTTGGAATCCATGCAACTTATAAGAGATTACTAGGATGTCTTCCCCACCAAATTTTTATAAGTTTGAGTAGTAGATCCATCAATAGGATAAATGCATATCGAATTAAAATAGTGTGCATGGCCTAGTAAGAATCAACCATATAAGGTAAATTCTAATATGAAAATTAAAGTTAAGGCTAAGTTGGATAGGAAGAAAGATGTTAGAATAAATTACCCAGTGGAAAAGGTAGACTAAGTAAGTCATATGGTAGTGCAACACAAGAAAATAGTTTAAATTAAACTATATGGTGACTACCACATTATTAATGACACATGTGGAAATGATCCATTTCGTATCCCCTCTCCAAATGAAGTATTAGAGGTAGTCGTAGGACATGAGGTGTATTCTTTCACGAATGGGTTTAGTGGATATCATCAGATGCCAATCACAGAGGAGGACTAAGCTAAGACTAATTTTACTACTGAATGGGGATATTTTGCATAAAAATTTATGCCTTTTAGGCTCAAGAATGTACCAGCTATTTTCTCTAGAGTTATGGTAACTATATTCAAATATTTCATTCATGACTTTTTGGAATTTTACTTGGATGATTAGGTTATTTTCTTTGTTTAAGGATCATCTACTAAGCTGGTAAGTGATCAAGGAACACATTTTTTGAATACCACTATCAAAACACTCATTGAAGAATTTATGATTTTGCATCATAAGAACACTGCATACCATCTTCAAGCTAATGGATAGGCTGAAGCTTCTAATAAAATAATGGGTAAAATGCTAGCCAAAATATGTGATGTGAAAAGGGATTATTGGGAGGATCATATTCCTATGATCTTATGGTCTTATAGAAAACACTAAAAGTGTGTTACAAATTTTAATCTATTTCAATTGGTGTATGGGTTAGAAATAGTCATGCCTATGAAGTACTTAGTATCAATCCTATTAATTGCACTTGTTATGTGACATGGTGATCATGAATCTCTCACAAACAAAATTTTGGATCTAAATAAAATGGATAAATATAGGCACAGATTGTATTGGACATAGGAAGTTCACAAGAAAAGTCAAAAAGCTTGGCATGATATAAAACTATGATGAAAGGAATTTAAGGAGGAAAAACTAGTATTATTATATGATAGTTGATTTAGAGAACTCTTAGGTAAATTAAATATCAAATGTAAAGGACCCTAATTTTACATGAGATATCATAGCAAGGAAAAGTCATTTTGAGGGATCTGTAGGGACCCATCTTACTATGGTGAGTAAGTGGTTGTAAGATTAAGCCCTAACTCTAATAATATTACTTGATCTCTTTTTATGGATGAGTGGGTGTTGAGTAGCACTAGGTAGATTAGGTTTTAACCTATGTCAGGTTTTTTTGGTGTTTTTATTTTCTATGTATGTGTGTGTAGATTAAAAGAAGATCTCTTCATATCACAAAACTAAATAGAATTATGAGAAGAATCGTAGTATGTGATAAAGGCCAATACATAAATTCATTTGTATTATGGCTAATGCCATCAGAGGGGTATGATAATGGTAAAAGTCTAGGAAATGTATGGAAAAGTCAAATAAGGAAAGATATTAGTAGAATAACAATCATAAATGGCAGTTAATACCAAATCTAGGGTTTGAAGTATAAAGTATCTTTCACATTGGTAGCTAGTATCCATCACAATAAAGCTACTCAAGTGTGGCTAGATACATATATAATAGTCTATCTCATTGTATGTGTCAGCAAAAATTGATTTTTATTTTTAGATCACAAAATCTACCACATCAGTTTGTATCATGACCAAATTAAATACAAGTCAGCTCCAAGGAGGATGACTTAGTAAGCCATTCAATAGAAAATCAATCAGTTCAAAAACTATAAAGGCAACTCATTAAGCACCAAATTTTTATTGCACACTTACATCAATTTAAATATATGATATTAAAGAAGAGTGTCATATTTACCAAGTATTGAGAGCCTATGATCTGCATTTCATTTACTTATTGTCACTAGAAGAATCATTTAGGGAACATGATCAAATAGAGTGATCTTAGCTTATAATGCCTCTATATGAAGCACATAAAGAAGAAATGGGAATCACTCTTGTGATCTGACAAACAAAATTTCATGATCTTGAACTGTTTGAGTTTATCTTAGCTTCTAAATAGAAGATTTTTCTTCTAGATCCTATACTCAGTTCCCAACCTCTAGTTCTCATGTTGTCACACCAATTTCATAATACAGATGTTGAACGATGGATATTCCTACTAAATTTTAATAATATAGGTGAGTTTTTGAGGTTTTTCCTCACCCATCATAATGAAAATAACATCTACCTTACCCCAGATGTGACTATTATGTTAAATACACCATCAATAGCCAAAGCAATTAGGATGCTCGTACGAGGATAATGTCTTACACCTTACAAATAAAATGCACCTCTAATTATTTAAGAAGTTAGAGACACATACACCTATGGATCTCATGGCATACCCATCAAAGACATTCTATATGAAACTGTGCACATTCTAACTGAATTCATAACCCATGGGTTTAACAGACTACTTAGTTTGTAAACCAAGCAACTAAGGTTATTATTGACATTATTTATAGAATGATTCATCATAATGATTAGTTTAACTAGCCCAAGTTTTTTGTATAGGATATCATCACCAAAATTGATAAATTTTTCATAAATTTACACCAAACTTTTCATTATCAATTCCTCATGTTTCTACTTTATTTTACACAATGGAAGTCCTTGAAAAGATAAGTGTATCCAAACACTAATTATTATCCTGCATAGTAGTTCTAGAATTTGATCTAGACATAGGAAAGGGGATCCCTTGATCATCAAGTTAAGTTATGTCTATGGTGGGAGTAAAGCCTGGATCTCATTACAACACATTCCTGAGTCCCATCCGATGCCATACAATACTTAGGACAATATGCAGCAAGCTACCAAAAGGGATCATAATTTGGATCCATGAGTTTCCAAAGTAAACATTTGGCTCCATACCATATTTCATCATCATGGCCATGGTAAAGGTGAAGTTAGAGAAACAAATAGCTTACACAACTCAGAGAGCCATACCATTACAAATAATACCCACCAGCACAATTGTTCTAATAGAGAAACAAGCTAAGGCCACTACATCATAAACATAAAATGCAAAGTGGAAGGCCCTGATTGAATGACATCTATCTCCTCCATAAAGGTTTAAGATATGAATTAATGTGACCTGGATAGAAGATCCAAAGGTGCCTCAGATTATGAGTAGTTATGACTTGTCGTAAATGGGAACTAATGAGCAATATGTTTACTAGGTCAAAATGGAAGACACAACTAGTGACTTATATGAAAAGGAAGATGACAAAGAATTATTTTTATAGAAAATTATGCACACAATTCAAGTAAGGTGACACCAAATCTATGAGTTAAAATCCCAACTTGTCCTTTCATGATCATAGTGGATACTTGGGACAAGAGGCCAAGCAAGATGAAGATCACTACTAATTTATTTGAAGTGTGACCATCTACAACTTCTGCTACTACATACCCTTTTGAATTATTAGCTAAGATCCCTCCAGAATTAAAATTATGATGAAGGAGAACTTGATGAGAGACTTAGGTGTCCCCTAATCTAGAGGAATAATTCATAACTTTCATATTTGAGGCTAAGCCCTCTGTGTAGATGGCACAACAATCTCCTAATACAACCTCACCACCATCCAAGTGAATATTGATCATCTTGAGCAAGAAAAATTCATATGTTTCTAGTGACATTATATGATAAAGTGACATATCATCTGCTAAGGAAGACCCATTCATATATAATAAGGATTTGGTTCTAGATCAACCAATAACAAAGGAACATCAAGACATATGAGAAGAAGTAATGATGGTTTTAGAATGATGCACACTCTAAGAGAAGAAGAAACATCATAAAGAGGAGGCATAATAGCAAGAATAATATCAATAACAACATCAAGCTAAATCACACATGTAGGCAAAATACATTGAGGCTAAGAAAAAGGTCAAAGATGCAAAGTTTCTTCATAGGAAAACTACTGAGGATGTGAAAAAGGCACAAGAATCTATAGATGTAGCCGAACAAGCTAAGGTGTAGAAATAAAAATATGTTATAGATGTTAAATATTAATGTAAACAAGCCCAAATTGATGTGACTACTACTCAATAATGAGTTGATGAAGTTACACAAAGGTAAAAATAAGAATATGTTAAAGTACTTAATAAGAAATAAGGTCAAGCTTAGAAGGACAAAGATGAATAAGAACACACATCCAAGGCACATGCACAACTTGAAGCACAAGAAAAATCTAAAATGGAATAGAAAAAGGTTATTGTGTTTGATGTGAAAATAGAATAGAAGGAAGAAAAAAATAAACAAGCAAAGGAAGAACATAAAAAGGAAGATGAGGCAAAACCACATCATCAGGAGGAACCCCAAGAGAATTTGCAAGAGGATGTGTTGGAATAGGCACCGTATGAAGAAAATTCACCACAAGATAAATCTACCACCCAAGGGATGCATGCTTAGTAGTTTGCATTTGTTTTTAGAGGAGTGTGTCTATGGGATGTTCCCATAGTAGTTTTAAGGCACATTAAATTTTCTCTTCCAGTTTCAACCATGCCATGCACTGACCTAGTATCAACAATGACTACTTTGGCCATGATCCCATTGAGTTAGGTATTTTCCTTAGATGTTTCTCACTTACCATTGTCCAAGTAATTAAAGGGTGTTGTGGCTTTTCAAGAATCAATTATATGAAAGGCTACATCATTAGAGCAAGAGGCTAACCAACTCAAAGTATAGAACATTGAGATCCAAGGACACTTAAAAGAAGCTGAGAATATCATTCGAGACAACTACACAGCATTGGTCACATGAGTCATTGGTGATCAAGTAATGTTCGACCAAAATAGGTTGAACACGCTCATTTCTCAACTAAAATAGATTGGTGTGCTATGAAAAAGTTGTGCAAACTCAGTTCCTTTGGGAAAAACATCAAAGCATAATCAAAGACACTCATCACTCTATTGGAAGAGTATCAGAACATTCTTGACACTATTTTAATACAAACATGATAGGTTGTGTGAAACATGTTGGACTAGAATTAATAATTAGATGTATTTATGGCTAGTTCGAGCTCAAATTTTTCCAAGGCTGATGCTACTAAGGCAAAAGTGATGAGATACATGATAATAATAGAGGAGATGGACATTATGCTACAATAATTTTCAAACTCCAAAGATAATGTGAGAGACAATCTCTTGAATTGGTAGAGCTAGATTGTGCATAATTCTTTCATAGGACTTCATGCACAAAGGCACATAAATAAATTAGAGCAACTCAGCATTGAAAGTTAAATGTGGGTTAAAAACACTAAGGCAACCATGAGTATCACTGACAATGATGATCTCACACAACTCATAGGCTATCAAACCCCTTTACGCACATTATTGAGTCTAATCCAGGAAGTCATCCTATATTGGAATGCCTATAAGACATATTTTTCATCATTCACTAGTTCCATTGCATAGACAATCGATACTCATGACTACATACCACTATCATAACTTTAGAAGATCATCTCTCAATGTAAGGCTATGCAGTTACATCCCAAGGATACATCTACGATGGCTCAATCTTCATTTATGCCACCTCCATCTAGTTAGGTACTATGTAGTGTATATTTTTGAAATTTTGGGATACTTTTTTTTTTCGAAAGACTTATTTTGATACATAAGGCTAGGATGGTTAAAAACTCATAAATAGAAGCCACCTCATTATGTCATCTTATTTAAAACCCATAAAGGGTGGTAGGTTGGTACACTACTTAGTTAAAAACCTGAAATGGCAACTCAGTAGTGTCCAAGAGGTGAAAATTAGAAATGACTCTTTGAATAATTACTATGAATATTACTAGGTTAAACCACTTATTTCTAGTTCTTGTGTTCAAAGCAAGCCAGAGTTCCTTCTAATGTTATCTCATGATGAGACAATAGTTTAATTCTAGGAAAGTGTTAGTAGAAGAACAAGGACTACGAAACCATGAAGCGTAATTATTTTCCATCTATGTGTAATGCACTCATGTTATCACAAGTTGGTTTATTTTTTCCTTTCCTCAATAAGTGATAATATTTGGAAGATAAAGAGACTCCTTTTGGTGCCAAGTTCATATAGAAGCTAGAAATTCATAGATATCTAAGCATCTATATATGCTATTATCTTTAAGAAGAAAGGGTTGTGTATTTAGAAGAGATAAATATAGATTTACATTTTATGATTACCTATATGGTTTCTTTATTTATTCCTTGCATATGATTCATTGTGTATAGCTATGGTTATTTCCTTCCTAAATTGTTTTAGATACTCTGACTATAGTTGAAATTATTGTTTCCCCTAATTAGCATGATATTGCAGGATAAAAATATACTTTAATCTTCCATTTGTTCTTTTCCTTCAAACTCCTTGGTAATTAGGCCTATGAATATTATGTTATCACATACCTATCTTCATCCTTATTATATTCTGATTTTATATTAGGAACCTTTATTGACATCCATATTAAAAAATCACCTTCTTTTATCCAATCAAATAATTCACTCACTTGTCATATTGAGGTTGTCATTGTTTGACAAATCCCATGGTACAAAAACATCATCCAATTTATTAACCATCAAAATTATCTTCTAGATACATATTCTTGAGAAATATACTAAAATAGATTAAAAAATCCTTTAAATATGTATTCCAATACAACACCCTTTATTTTAATAATGTAAAAGGTACCCTGCTTCGTTATGTGATGTAAGAAGAGGTTCTTCCTCTCCTCGAGTAGGCACATGGGGGAATTTATGGTGTTCACTATAGTGAACATGCTATAGCATGTAAATTCTTATGTATAGCCTAATTTGAAAAAAGATGATATCAATTTTGCCAAAAACATGTAATCCTTGCCAACTTCATGATGATCTAATCTATTAACCCATAGCTAAACTCAAAACTGTGGAGTCTCCTTGGCCATTTTCCATGTGGGAATTAGATCTCATTGTTAAATTACCTTGGTCACAACATGGTCATGTTTTTATCATTAATACTACTAAATATTTTACTAAATGGGTAGAAGTCATGTCTCTTATCAATGTCATAGTAACCATTATCTCTAAATTTATCTTTAACCAAATCATTTATCACTTTGGAGTTCCTCATACTATCATTTTTTATAATGGTGGACATTTTAAAAATAAAGACACGAGACAATTATGTGCTAAATTTAAAAATTGTCACACATTTTCCACACCTTACCAATCACAATGCAATGGCCAAGTTGAGTCCACTAATAAAATTATCAACAAAATCTTAAAAAATACCATCTAATAAACTTGCACTGATTGACATCTCCACATATATCCCATACTTTGGGCCTATCGTACTAACATATCTAATACCATTAGGGAAACACCATTCTTGCTAGTATATGGTTATGAGTTTGTCTTACCATTAGAATTCAAACTTCCATCTTTACATGTATCTCTTCATGTTATCATTCTAGATGAAGAGTTATGTGAAGCTAACTTTCATGCCAAAGACCTGTTGGTGAACGTCATTTATCTACTCTTTAACATAACCGTCAATATAAGGCTTGCATCACCAAACAACATAATAAAAAGTTTAAAGTTTACACTTTTAACATTGGTGATCTAGTCCTTAAATTATACTACATCCATGATAAATAAGGTAAATATAATCAAAAAAATTGGGGCCCCTATTTAGTGAAATACATTCTTAGTCCTAGCATTTACTGCCCACAAACTAATTAAGGACATGTTTTCAAAGAACCAACTAATGCGTAATTTTTGAAGAAATATTTTGTTTAAATATTTCCATTATTATCATACTTATACATATTGTCCTACTAACAATTCTTTCAAGACTTCTGTAAGGATCTCACCTCTGCAGTAGTTTCTTTTATACACAAACCTTAGTTCCTTGCTTTGGTCCTTTGGTTTCTTTAAATTCCTGAGTGTCGCTACAATACCATGGATAAGACCCAGTTTTCCTCATGAATACCTTTTTCTTACATACATCAATTCTTCATTTAAGTTTGTTATTTTCCAATACTTCTTGCACCCACTTGGGTCTCTCTTTTGTGATTTGTAGAGTGAGACCATGGATAGGACTAGGCTCTTCTTACAAATACCTATTTTTTGTCACACCATTTTTATACCCACTTGGGTTTTTATTTTTGTGAGTTGCAATGTAAGACCATGGATAGGACCAGGATCTCATCACAAATACCATTTCTAACTTTTTACACCCATTTGGATTTCTTTTTTGTGAGTTAGAGTGTAAGACCATGGATAGGACTAGGCTATCCTCATAAATACCATTTTTTCCTTTTTTTTTCCACTTGGGTTTCTCTTTTATGAATTACAGTGTAAGACCATGGATAAGACCAGGCTCTCCTCATAAAATATAAATATTTTTTCAAATATTTTTTCTACACTAAGTGCTCTTTTTAGAATGTTAAGACATGATCACAAGTTTATGATCCCGTATTCTCATCCTTAATTTTTTTTTCTTTTGTAGATAATACTTGCATAGTAAACTATGTTAGCATGTTTCCATAAACTTACATACATTATTTTGATAAACAATCATACTTACCTATCATTATATCCCTTTCACATTTTCACATTTTTTTCAATTTGATGTAATTCAAATTATTTCATGTGCATTCTTCCTTGATTTCTTTTCCTTCCATTCCACTTTGGATAAAACAAGGTTGAAGTCAAGATAACACTTTTATTTCACATAAATAAACAAGATTCTTAGACACCATGCTCTCTAAGTCCTATTTCCTAACAATTAGGTCCCAAGTTTTCAAATGATAGTCATTTTTAGCACCCATGTTTGGTTATATGAATCCATATGAAGGATTAGAAAAAAACCATCAAAAATTAAAAGCCAAATCATTTAAAACAAAAGATAATGATCAAAAAGAAAATATTAAATTAAAAATTCAACATCACACCAAAATATGTGATTCATAGCACATTTCTTATCTCCAATTGAAGCTCAAAATTCACATTTGGCCTCATCATAGAGTCAAAATCCATTGGGGCATAGTAGACTAGTATATTGGGATAGGAGAATTCAACAATCTATAGTTCTATTTACTTTCTCACAGAAGTGCCCAATCTTCACATTAGGCTAATATATCTTTAAGGGGTCTTGAGGAATAGGGAACATGTTGTGTGAAGGTAGGTCCATTTTACTTTTCATATATATAACCTTCATGAGATGATATTCATACTTAATTTGATAACTCAAGATTTGTGTGGTTAGGAATAGTTCTTTAGAGTCCTTAATATTAAAGTTCTCTTGCTTTGATAGATCTAATTTAAGTGTCTTGACTTCGACAAAGAATTTTTCTACCTTGATTTTTCCTTCATTTCCCCTACTACCCATTTCATTACCCCCTTGACAGTAAAGTTTGATCTGAATACATTTTCCACTTCTATATTCCCTCTTCTTCATAGCTTAAAACATACTAGCACTACTTTGTTTTGGTTTTATCTATCTTTAAAAAAAAATTATATGCTTGAGTGACTATGGATTATTTTCTTTACAACATTGATTCACATTTCTAGAATTTTCTTGGTTTCATTTGAAAAAAATCATTATCATTCCTTTTTTAGACAATTGCATTAGTTTCTATTTATTTTACCTTTTTATATTATTGAGTGAGTTCAGATTATTACTTGTCACTCACCAATGTTGTTTTTACTTCCCATCATTTTTCAAACAACTACATCCATTTCTATATTTTTGTATTTTTTCCATTGACGATTGAGTTTGGATTGTTACTTCTCACTCATCAATATTGTTTTCCATTTCATGTACTTTATCTATTGATGATTGAGTGAGGATTATTATTGCACACTCGTCAATTTTATTTGACCATTTATTGCCTATATTTGTTGAAGTAAGGATTGTTATTGCTCTCACATTGATGTTAGACTTTCATTTTACATGTATCCTTAGTTTCATTTGGTTTTTCATCCTTTCTTACTTAAATTATAATTGTTAGAGTTTTTTTATCATTTAGAAGCCTCATCTTTTTAGTTATTTGATTTACTCTAAATTTTGACTTGGTTATTTGGTCCTACCTTATCATATATCATCTTATCTTACTAAATTTATAAATACAACATGCCTACACATTTTATTTATCTTGAATTTCTTGCATTTGTTTGTTTTTGCTCTTTAATTTTCTATCCTTGGGTTTTTTCAAAGCAGTCTTTATACCCTCCATGATCAAAACTAAAAACATAGTAGACAACCATCTAGCGATAAAATTAAGTCAAGGTATGTATGCATTATTCTTATTTTAGTTATTTTCTTTCAGCCATTTACTTTCAATTATTTTATGCTTTAAAATAATATAATTTACTTATCTCAATATTGTGTGTTGATATGTTCTTTTCCCAAAGCATCATCTCCTGTTACAACTATGTGACACTTGATGATCTCTGAGTGAGGTATATGCATATACATAATATTTTTAAACTATATTAATTATTGATATTTTTCTCTTATAGGAACTTGCTGATTATCAATCTCTCTAATTGTACTCCTTAAAGGGTGTGCCGAGAAAAGTGTGGGTTTACCAATGGTGCTTTGTAATATTGTTGTTCCCTTTACCACCACTTAAAACTAACACAAACCTATACTATACATTTCACTAAGCTTTGACACCTCCATTACACACTCCAAATAATTAACCTCCTCAAACAACCCCTACCTAAGCCAAAACCTCTTTGTAACTTTTACCAAATAAATTTGACCTAAACTAATGTTGTAATTAAAATATATAAGCACACTATAATATTAGGTCTACCTCAACAACCCAGTCTGGGACCTAAATACTTTATTAATTAAAGATAGAGGGCCAATTGGGCCGATTCTAATGGCTAAAATGTTAGAAGGGTTTAGAGTTAGATTTGAATATATAAATGCATGATTTTCATCATTTTAGAGAGAAAAATGAGAGTTAATCATTCATTTATACTTCTTTATAATCTGCTCTTATGTGATTTTATTTGAGGATTCATTGCTTAGGGTTTACACTTGGAGATAAGAATCTTTTCTTGTGAAAAAAACTTGGATGCTTAGTAAAATTTACATAGCCTAGATATGACTTATCTTAGTGATTTTTACAAACAACAACAACCTCTTGTAAAGCACCATTGGCTAAGGGAGAGATTGAGTCTCGATGGGTTCATCTTCAAGGTAAGTATCTTTAACTCTTACTCCTCTATTTTAGTAAATATAAGTAGCATAAGTAATGGATTTAAATATATTTCTCTCTCTATACATTAGGTTTATATCTATATAACTTAATTATAATTATTATATGTATTTTTACTTTTATGTATATTACCCCCATTTTGTACCATATGTTTTGGTGAGCACTAGGTTAGATTTTAATTTACTTTGTTATTTACTTGTGATAAGAAAAAATAGGACCTAGCTAGGGTTATCACATGGTATTGCTTAACCAGCGGCTTTGAAACCCTCTCTAGTGATATTTGTGTGGTAAGGAACCCTTTATTTAAGTCTAGTAGATCCATATTAGTCATGACCCTCATTGTCTAAATTTACCAACAAGTGGAATGGCTAGTATGATTTATCTTCTCCGAGCTAAAATTGATTTATAGATCAACTTCACTTTCCCTTGAATACATATTGTATGTAAAAAAAATCAAAGTTTTTAATATGTTCAAGGAATTTAAAACTCTTGTAAAAATTGGAGTGAGAATAACATATAGGTTTTGAGAAGAGATATTGGGGGAGAGTACAACTGGAATACATTCGAGTGCATTTGTAAGTATTATGGAATAAAAAGGTAAAAGATGAATCCATATACACCATAAAATAATATAGTTATAAAAAGAATAAATAAGACTATGATGGATAAGGAAAGAATAATGCTTAGTGGTGTAGTCTTATAAATAAATAACTTAAAACAAGCTATCATAAATACTTGTTACCTAATCAATAGATCACCCACATTATCACTTGTTAATAAAACTCCACAAGAATCATGGATTTGTTAGAAACATTCTCTTATAAATATTAGGATTTTTAGTTGTGATTCTTATATACATATTAAAAAATAAACAATAACTAAGCTAGACTACAAATTAGCTAATTGTATCTTAATTTTTTATACATATCATTTATCAAAACAATATAAGTCCACCTAGGACTACGAATATAAAAAAAGATAAATCTCTCCAAGAGATCACTAGAAAAAAATACACATGCAATAAATTTTAAGAATGTTGATCCACAAATATATTATTTTTAATTATTAAATGTGATGGAACAATATAGTAGTGGTTTAAGACTTGAAATTTGTCAATAATAGGACCTGAGGAATGGTGGGACTTGGATAGTTGTTGTGAATAATAATATAAAATTGGATGATGGTGGACCTATTTTGGTTGAGGGAAATAACATTGGAAACATGAGAGCTATTATAGATGGTGATAATTAAGACCATGGGTTTTTCAATTCTAATCATGACAATTTTTATTTTATGAATATGGACTTGTATTTAGCATGTTGTGCCTTAATGTCTTTTATGTGATTGTATAACTTTCATGAAAGTGTATATTAATTCTATATGGTAACAGTATACAATGATATAAGATTTGAAAACTAGAAATAAAAAAAATTGTTTACAACCATAATGTAATCTTTAGAGAGATTAATGGGTTCCAAATAGGAATGAAACCCAACAAAAGAACTTTAAATATTACATATTGAATTAGTAGAGGGATAATATATTCTTGAATATGAATCAAATGAAAAATTTGAACTAAAAAGGGAATTATCTAAGATTCAAATGAAGCAGATGAATATGAACTAGAAATGGAATGATCTCAAACTCAAGCCTTGAGAATATCATATTGAATTAGAATAATAGCAAAAAGGTATAGTCCACATGATTTTTGTTTTACATTTTTTTATCAATTATTGATGAAGACCCTAAGAATTTGAATGAAACTCTTAGCTTAACTAAAAATAAGTCTTGCAAGAAGGTTGTGGAAGAATAAATAGAGTCTTTAGATAAAAATAAGACATGGTATTTGGTAAAATTACCTCCTGGTAGAAACCATATTTGCAACAAATGGGTGTTCAATAATAAGAATAGTAAAAAAGAAATAATGGATAAATATAAACCCCATTAGGTAGCAAAGGAATATTATCAAATAGAGAGAATTAAATTTGGTGAGATTTTTTTATTCTTTTGATAAACTAACTTTAACTATATTTATGTTGGTTATTTTTTTCACTTTTGATCATCAAATAAAATAGATGGATGTAAAAACAACATTTCTGCATGGGGAACTTGAGGAATGAATTATATGGTGCAGTGTGAAATTTTTATTTTGAAAGAAAGGAATGAATTGGTATGTAGGTTGATGAAGTCACTTTATGTCTTGAAGAAATCATTAAGGATGTGGATTTATAACTTTGATAGTTTTTTGTTGGGACTTGTCATTGTATGAAGTAAAGCCAATAATTGTGTTTATTATAAAAAATTGGGTGGTAACTATGTAATTATATTTATATATATATATATATATATATATATATATATATATATATATATATATATATATATATATGGATGATATGTTATTAATATATAGAAATAAATAAATAGTCAAGCAATTTAAATCTCAATTTTTATCTTAGCTTGATATGAAATATTTAGGTGCTAAAAAATCATTTTTAGCATGGAAATGTAAAGGGATTGAACACACATTAAATTATGATTGAATCAAAGGAATTATGTTGAGATGAGGGTATATGCACAGAGTTGGGGGAAAATTATGTGGACATTTGCACTAATGCATTATTAGGAACACATACACATTATTAAGAATGTATACGCATTATCAAGAATGTGTGCGTATTCATGTTACTTTGCACACAAAAGTACAAAACATCAATAAGAAGGTAATATTTAATTAAAGTTGATATTTATTAAAATAAATGTTATGTTATAATTTAAATTTATTTTAGTAAATACAATAAATTAGTGTCCTTCTACATCTGATAGAGTTGGTCTGATAGTTACACATCTTACAATGTAAAAAATAGTTTTTAAAAATCTAATTTGATTGGTATTTAGGCACTTTTAGGGTCTCAGTATTGAATCTAGTGATTTTAGGGCATAATTTTTACAATTGATATCCATTTCTGATAAACATATTGTCATTTTTAGGTTTTTGTGTCTTTTGGATTACTTTCTAGTATTTCTAGGAGGTATAGGTTTGTTAAAATTGAAGTTTTCAAACCACTCACTTTGAACTTGATTCAAAATGGTGTGATTGGGTCAACATAGATCACAATAATGACCTACACACATAAAATGACCACTTTATGATAATTTTACTTGCTCATCATCCCTTCCTCATCACCCCTAATCAATATCTCCTCATTCCTCATTATCCCTAATCACACCTATTGTACCTATTCTTAACACCCCCTCTTTTTCTTTTTCTAAATAAAATGTTTTAACTAATCCTATCGTATTGATGACTTATGTTGTAACATCTAAAATTACCAACTGGAGGTCTTAGTTCATTGCATCATTTGAATATGCATTATTATGATTAATTTTTACTATACATTTTTTCATTTAATGAAATTTTTACTCTACATTATAATTAGTTTCGAAAGCATTTAGTGGATTCAATGAAAGCATTAAGCATGTACAAAAATTGATAGGGAAGCAATTGTTTGATTTTGTGAATACAATGCTAGTGATAAAATTTCTAAACATTTATGGTTTGATGCATAGATTCATTGATAAAATGATAATTTTGATCATGAAGGTTATATATGAATGATCTATGTTGGCATTATCTTGAATGTTTAAGTTGAAATATATATATTGATCAAGCATATAACTTTTACAATGTTTTAAATTTGAATTATTGCTAAACCTAATGGTTTTATAACCTAAGACCTAAGCTTTGAAGCTAATGCATTAACACTATCACCTATGAACATTTTGCGTTAAGAACATTATATATTAAAGGGCCAAATACCTATGGATTCAAACCTAAGGACTAAAGGTTGAATGTTATTTTATCAAAGTGGAAATATTAATAAAGACTTAGGGTGGCAAAAATGAAACCCAATGATGACTTAGGTGATGAATTAATTATGAGGTTCAAATCAATGGTTTGACATCATGGTAAGCTAGTCATTGTGTGGATTTATTGCATTGAGGTTATAGTGATTGCATTGGAGATTGTTTTGAACCCATAGATTTTATGGCATTTAATCTTGAGGTACATGGATTAATTGAAAAAAATTAGTAAGGAATTTATTAGCAATGCTAGTCATGTTTAAATTTTTAAAAGTTGCCAAAGGAATTAGATAGGGTTGGCGGCAAGCTACTGATAGCAAAGTAACCAATGTAATTGAAACACGTAGTAAAAATAGTTAGTATTACTTGGGACAATATAAAAGGCATTTTTTTATTTGATTGATTATCATTCTTCGAAAGATTTAGGCAGAAGAAACATTATGAAAGTGGATAAACTTGGGAAACTTGTTGACCTAGTAATAATTTTGAAGTTTATTAGTTTTAGCATATTACATGACAAATGAAGATTCAAATAATTCAAGAATATTTATCTAAGATTTATAAGAAATTTTTTTTTGAGCATGCAAATTTTTTGTTATGAGGTTTTGAGAAAATGAACACAGATTTTGGTAGCGTATCATTTTATTTATCTATTTCAAGATGATTCATATACATGCAATGATTTATTTGATTCTGAGTTAGTTGAGCCTTGATGAGTTTTAATTTTCATTTATCTAATGCTCGATAAATTTTTGGTTTTAGTTGATGGCTAGTGAATATGAGATATATATTTTCAAGAAAATGTATGTTCTTGTTGATACTAGGGTTTTTATCAAGTTAATATGATATTTTTTTTGTGACTGATAAATGTATATGACACACAGATGATACATGTTAGAACTTTATTATAGTTTATGATGGTTTTTTGAAATAAGTGTGTTATCTATTTGTATCAGTTGAAAATGATAATGGTAGTTTGATATGACAACCACTCATTAATTTTTATTCTTGATCATTATTGGGCTTTTAGATTTAAGTTATGACATTTGGGTTTTGCATGTTGGTTTTGTTTCAGAAGTATTGGTATTCTTAGATTTTGAGTTATGATAATTCTATGTGGTTTATTTGGGAATATCTATAATAAATTGATATAGAAAATGGGTTTGTGTGAGACTTTAGGTTTTTAGTTATGAGTTTGATTTATCTATGTATAATTTAAAGTTGGTAAAACTATTATAAAGTGGAAAATACACATAGAAAATCTTAAAAAATTGTTTGTATTCTCATGCATGCAAATTTTGATATGAGAGATTTATTCTATTTGAAGTTTTTGGTTTCCATATTGTGAACATTTATGGGTTGAAAGAAATTATTGATTTGGCCTGCTTATATTTTTATAATAGATATGGGCATGATTGTGTTCTTCAGTTTGAATAATGTTGTGCTTTTAGTTTTACTTTTATTCATAGTCATTTGTATATGAAATATAGATATTTGTATTTTAGTAGTTGGCAGTATTTTTAGATATCAGTTTTAAAAAGGGAAAATCGGTGGTTTTTAGAAGATTTTGTATATTAATTAGTTTTAACAGTGTTTATTTATTTTGATTCATAAAGAAACCCTTAGTCATTTATCATAATGATGTTTATTCAAAACAATTAATAAGTTGATTTTCAAAATTTCCATCAATCTATTGAAATTTATGATATAACTTTATATTTATTTGGTATATAGTTGAGAATAGTTTCATTGCAAGCAAGTAATCATTTTTTTTATTTGATTCATATTTTATAATATGTCAAGGTGGACACCTCGTCATTCTAATAATTTCATGGTAATGTATGTAGGAATGATAAGACCTGGAATAGAGAAGATTCATCTTCTCACAATTTTTCTTGTAGAGGTCAATATTTTAGAGGTAGGATTCTTGGTTAAACTTTTTTTAGATATTTTAATAGAGGAACTCGTATGTCAATTCATTTTGATGCTTCAGATCTCACATTTTGGGATGTTCTTGATGCTTTGACATTCAATCCCAAAAACACTTGAGGAAATTGAGGATTGAGAAGGCCTCATTGAAGAACTCATCCTCATAGACATAAAAATCCAAGTGGTTCAACTTAATATATGTAAACAGCTATATAGTCTGAACATAGCTTAGTTTCTCATCATTCTACATAGCACCATTATCGATTGCCTAAAAATGACTTGCAACAAATTACTAAATTGCATTCTCATGCCTTAGTACCTCTTAACCATAAAATTACATCTCTTGAACTTGTTAATCCAATTGAAACATGTTCAAAATTAAATATTTCATATTTTCCTCATCATTTTTTAGAAGAAGAAAGGTCATTACCTCTTAACTATAAGAAACGAAAGATACATTCCTCATATTCACCAACTATCACCAGAATGGTTAAGAAAGTCAATTTAGAAGTGGATGTCGAAGTAATGAAGGGGTCATCACGCTGATAAAGTTTTCTTCTAGAATCATCAGTTATACAGAGTATTTGATTTACAAATTATATCCATTAATTGAAATGCTTTCTGATTTTAATAAGGAATAAAATATTGAGTGGTGTCTAGTTTTATTGCTTTGACACTTTTAGATACTTTATATGCTTAATACTATTTAAGACTTTATTTTAATATTTGATAGTGGTTTGATAGTGTTTTAAAATATTATATATATGAACTTATGGATAATGCATATATTTTAATGTTAGATATAGTAATTTTTCATTTTAATTGCTTTTTGTTTTAAATATTTTTGTATAATATGTTTATTTTAGATTTTGTGATGTCTAAGGACCCCAACCTATTTAAAGTTTGTTCCCTTTGGTCTATTAATATTTTATTTAATCTTAAAATTTATTTTAAAGTCTTAAATTAAGTTATGATTTAAATTTGATTAATTTAATTAAATTCAATTAGGACTTAACTAGTAACTAACTAAAATTAATTATAACTTATCCTTGAACCATCTCTTAAGGAAAGGATTAAAAAATAAGATCAAAGTGATAACGAAGAGAAGGAACATTATACATGTATTTTTGAAGACTCTAATTTTCTTCAAAGTTTATCATTATACTCTTTTATATGTAACATCTCTGAGATAGGACAACTTTTACAAATAGATTAAAGACACATTCTCTAATGATTAAATAATATACTTAATTATCATAGGTACATCCAAGTTTTATTGTTTAGGTTTCATTGTTTAGAAAAGTCATTGCCTCTTAACTATAAGAAATGAGAGATAAGTCACTTAGCTTCACCAATTATTACTAGGATGGTTAAGAAAGTCAAGCTGGATGCAGATGATGAAGATAATGAAGAGGCATCAAGATGATAAAATTTTCTACGACAACCATTAGTCATATAGATTATTTCACTGACAATGGATATCTATTGATTGAAATGCTTTCTGATTTTAAAAAGGAATAAAATATTGAATGGTGTTTAGTTCTACTGATTTGACACTTTCAGATACTTTATATGCTTAATATTATTTAATATTTTATTTTAATATTTGACTGTGGTTTGACAGTGATTTAACTATTTTAAATAGTATATATTTTTAGATGTGAAATATATGAACTTATGGATAATGCATATGGTTGAATGATAGATGTAGTAATGATTTATTTAAATTATTTTTGTTGTTCTAAATGATTTTTTATAATATGTTTATTTTAGATGTTGTGATGTCTAAGATCCCCCACCCATTTAGACTTTGTCTCCTTTAGTCTATTTATATTTTATTTTAATCTTAAAATTTATTTTAAAGTCTTAAATTAAGTTATAACTAAAATTTAATTGACTTAATTAAAGTTAATTAAGATTTAACTAATAACTAACTAAAGTTAGTTATAACTTATCCTTCAATCATCTCTTAATGAAAGATTATAAAAGAAGATCAAAGTAACATATGAAGAAGACAAAAATTACACAGGAAATTTTGAAGACTCTAATTTGCTTCAAATTTCATCATTATGCACTTTTATGTGCAACATCTCTGAGATAGGATAACTTTTACAAATAGATTAAGGATATATTCTCTAATGATTAAGTAATATAATTAATTATCACAGATATATCCAGGTTTCATTATTTAATTTATAAATTAATTATTTAAAAGTTGTATTTAATGTCTTATGATGATAGTAGATTTATAATCATATGAACAAAACCTGAACTACTTGACTTGAATATTGATGAATAATTCTGTATATACATGTTGTTGATCTATTCAAATTGCATTGGTTGTTATATCAAACATTTATGTATTGAAAATATTATTTCTCAATAAAATCTAGTTCACTTTGCTAAGACTTGCAAATCTTTTATTTTTATTTTCACTTACCTTATTTTACTTTTTTTTATTTTGTTTGATGTTTAGATTAAATATTTAATTTTAATTTAGATTAATTAATTTATCTTATTAATTTTTAGTCTTTAGTTAGCATAGTTATTGTGTTTCTTAAAATTATTAGTCTTTTCTTAACTAGTTAAATTTAATTGATAATTTAAATTTTATGGTTTTATTTTCTAAGTTATTCATTTATTTTCATAATTCCATTTAAGTTTATTTTATTTTAAATTATTAAAATAGAGTTAGATTTTTATTATATTTTTCCTTTCCATCAGATTAAATAAAATTTTATTAGATTATTAAATTATGTTTTATTTTTAGTTTGTTTTTAGATTTATTTAATTTTAACTATTAGTTTAGGGCTATATTTAATTTTCATTTTAGTTGCATGTTTTTTTCTTTCTTAGATTTAGTGTTCATATGATTATGTTAATTTTTATTTCAATTTCTTTATTTGGTATTCATTGTAATATTATTTTCTTATTTTTTAGGTATTTATGTTTCTTTTCTTTTGATCTTTCTAAGTGAAGTGTGAAGATTCCAAGGCATTTAAGTAAAACAAAAATATTTATAAGGAATAGAAATCTTTCCTTGAAGAAATTATTTTTTTATAAGTCTTCTTTGTGGGATAGATTGGATTATATTTTCACATTTGTTTTCTTCATTTGATTTAAATAAAATAATTGATTTCAAAATATATAATGAAGTATTGATCAATATTTAACGTACTTATTATTTTTTTAGAATATTTAAAACCCCTTACGTATCTTTTAGATCTTTTGAGACCTATTAGACTCACATGATTCCACCTTAACCTTCATGATAGGCGAAAGGGACAATTCATTCATGTGACAATTTTGATTGTAAATAAATTTGATGACTCCATTGGGGACAAAAAAAAACTCTTTTAGAATTCTTGTTCTTGTTTGTTTTATTTTTAGTTGCCTATGATTATTAGAGGTTCACACCTAGTTATTTAACCCTTGATGATATTACTAAAGATCAAGTCAACATCGCTTCTAGTCTGGCTTGTTTTACTTGGTACAATAAGCCTTATGATTTACATCATATTATTGAAGTACATAATAAAGAATTAGAAGAAAAAATTATTGACATTCATACAAATCTTACATGTGAAACACTGTCATATTCAAAAAAATAATCATAGAATTATATTTGAGACTGGAGAAATTTTGTGTGTTAATCTTCAACATAGAATTCATTATCTTTCAGATTCCATTCACATTGAAGATTTTATTACTCTTGTTGATCATAATATAGATCAACTTGATCAAGTGATTAAAATAGTTGAAAATTTAGATGGAGGACAAACAAATACAAGAGTAGAAGGTTCAAGATTTGATTCCAAGATTTCAAATCAACAAAGATCAAGCTAAAACAATTGATAAATAAAATGATTTAAATGAAGACATCACTCAACCTTTAGCTAATCCTTAGATTCATGGAAATCCAATTAATATTAATGCTCATCTAGTTAAGTTGCCTTCATTAAAGGCACTCACCATCCCTAAGTTTTATAAAATACCTAGTGAGTCATGGGAATATTACTTGGATCCTTTCAAATTAGTTTACACTATCCTTGGTATTGTTAATGAAAAAGTTTCTCTTAGATTTTTTTTTACAGATTTTGGAAGGTAAAGCATATCACGCATTTAATAGTCATTTAGAAGTATTATTAGCACTTGAAAAGATATTGAAGATTGATTAGAATTATGTTTTGTTAAATCAAAAAAGAATTTAAATTTAGCCAATGAACTGGTTAATATTTTAATCGATCTACATGAAATTATTTATGATTTTATACGTAGATTTACTAGATTGTACCAAAAAAAATTCACCTGACATTAGACCATATAAAAAGTTGTCAAGATTATATTTTCATAATGATTTACCATTAAATTATAAAATGGCTATAGAAGATAAAGATATTATGGATTATGATGAAACTATAACTTTATGTATAGAATATGAAAATAAGTTAAAATGAGCTAGTTTTAATTATAGAACTATAACATATGTAAATTTAGATAATAATAAAAAAATTAAAAGTCATTCATAATCTTAGTAATGAACTAATAATTGTTAAGTAAAAATTAAATAATAAGTCATCTTCATCAGGTAATTCATCATTTACTAAAAAAAAATAGATAAAAGGTTCTTCATTAAAATGTTTGTTAATTAGATCATGATCCAATACATGTATATCTACTCAAAAATTTAAGAGATATATTCAAAGAAATGAAAGTACCTTGATTGATCCGATTGATAACATAAACATGTGTGGGATTAGTGAATCTTAGATGAAATCAAAATCACAAATATTTATGTTGTTAATACTAGATAGAAATAGATTGAGACAAGATGTCTTTGTAGCCGAGCGATGGATGATGGTAACGGTTCTGGAGGAGGAGCGAGCGAAGCAGGTGAGGAGGCCGAGCCCATTCCCCCCACGAGAATCCAAGGAATTGCCTGGAACAGTGATAGCCTGAGCGCCCAGGACAGGGATGCATCTTATATCAGCAACTGTACCAAGATCAACAAGGTCAATGGCTGTCTATCGCGCAGCCAGGAGAGACCAATTCTGACCATTTCTCCTGAGATAGTGAAGGAAGATGTTGACTACCTGTCCTCACACACCCTAATATGTAAGTTTCTAGGCATACGAATCTCCCTGGCTGCTCTGGAAGCATGGATTCGTCAGACTTGGCATGTTGAGGGTGACCTCGACATCATGCTAGCTGGGAACAGCTACTTCATGGTGAATTTCACCTCTATGGCAGATAGAAACCAGATCTTTGAAGGAGGCCCATACTTTTACGACTACATGGGGTTGTTTATCAAGCCATGGCATGTAGGGTTTAACTCAGCAGAGGATCTCCCAACTCACGTGCCTGTATGGGTGCACCTTCCAAGACTACTGCTAGAGTTTTGGCACGAAGATATCCTCCACCAGATTGCTACCTCGATAGGAACACCAGCTGCAATCTCGCATCAATCTCTAGAGAAAAAGGTAATTACCTATGCCCGTGTTTGTGTAGACATTGATTTAAATAACCCCTTACTAGATTCGATAGAGATTCATTTGGGAACTTCATCTTGGGTTCAGCAGCTGGACTACGAAGCCATTCTCTTCTGCTATAGAATTTGTCACGTGTATGGGCATCTGCATCGCCAATGCCCTCTGGCTGTCAAGAACACAGATGGTCTAGGAAGCTCCACTGGAGTTTGACCGTCTAACCAAGATGTAGGCATTGGGCACTCTGGTTCAATGGGTAATAGAAATGAGCAATCAGCTATAATAGCTAAAGGAAAGGCACACATGAACTACTCAAACTGTGCTCAAAACCCCTCAGGGCCAAATGGACCTGACAGAGAGGGCTTCATTCAGGTTAGATGAAAAGCTAAGGGCCATGGGGTAAAGTGACCTCCTGTAGACCATCTAATGGATCAGGGGTTTAATATATTTGAAACACTTGATGGCATGCTTATCAAGGAAGGGCTTCAGGTAGTGGAGATGAACACGCAAGCCGACTTGGTGGAGAAGAGCGCGCCCCCATAGATACCTAGGATATGGCCAATTTACAGACCTTAGTGATGCCTCTCAACCTGGAGGATGGATCCCTTCTAATGCCCCCTAGTGCGCATACCAAGGAGGGGCGATGGGTAGATTTGGTTAGAAACTCAGGAGATTCCAGCAAGGACAAAGGTCTGCTCTCAGCCTCGGGATTATCGCAAAGACCATTTAAAAAAGTTTCTTTCTCCACACCAGCCAGAACTAGATGCAAGAAGGACCAAGATAAACTTAAAATCACAGGTGATATGCTGGTAGAGTCAGGGGTTGTAAAGCCCTTGGAGGAGCACTTTTCCCAATCTACCCAATGATCATTCTCTCATGGAATGTTCGGGGGCTGAATAGCACCCCTAGACAAAAAGCTATTTGTAAATTATTGTTGGACCATTCTCCTAAAATTATGTGTATCCAAGAGACCAAGCTCTCTGTGGATTCTTTGCTGGCCTGTGCCCCTAACTTTTGGCTTCGAGGACACTGGCAATGTATTGGCACGCTGGGCAATTCTGGCGGTTTGGTTGTTTGGTGGGATCCCAAGAAAATTACACCTCTGCACTGGATTTCCAGCACCTCAACCCTCTCAATGATTGCCTCATCTCATGAGATGGGGGGAAGGATCCTTATTACCAATGTGTACGCACCTATTGATTTCTCTGGATAGCTCAAGCTATGAAATCACATCCGGTACACCAAAGGCTATCATCCTTACCTCCCGTGGATTGTGGCGGGAGACTTCAACACCATTCTCAGTGTCTGGGAAAAGAGGGGAGGGCTGGGATGCTTGGGCCCATCTTCTGAGCTCCTCCAGTAGAATATATCCTCCCTACACCTCTCAGATCTGGAACCTCTGAATGGGATCTTTACCTAGAACAATAGAAGGATTGGGGACGCTACAATTTCCAAATGGCTGGACAGGTTTCTTATCTCAAGCTTTTGGCTCTCCAGCGCTTTCCACCTTTTGTCAGAGATTCTTGACTGGAGAGGCTCTGACCATTGGCCTATCAAGCTGTCCACCGATCACATTACTGCCCCTAAGCAGCCTCCTTTTAAGTTCCAGCTGATGTGGCTTCGCGATCCTTCCCTCCAGGCCTTGATGGCGAATTGGTGGAGACAGGGAGGACCAGCCCATGGGACAAATAAGTATGTTTTCTCTAAGAAATTGTAGTATGTCAAAAGGAAACTAAAATTCTAGAACAGAGACTGTTTTGGCAATCTCCATGCCAGGAAGCGTGAGGCGCAAGACAAGTTAGACGTTGTCACCAGGCAAATTCATGACCACAATTTTTCTGAGGCTCTTAGCACTGAGGAGGCTAAGGCCCATGCCATCCTTCAGGAATGGGAGCTCCGTGAGGAAATCTACTAGAAATAGAAAGCTCGCATTGAGTGGCTTCAAGCAAGTGACAGGAATACGGCTTTCTTCCATAATTCTGTGCAGGCTCGCCGCAATGGGAACTTCATTTCTTCCCTTGTTTTTACAGATGGGGCTATCCTGAATTCCTCCCATGCTATTTCCAGGGAAGCTACTCATTTCTATTCTACCTTATTTTCATATGAGCAGCCCCCAAATGACACCATGGAGAACTCAGTGCTAGCTTACATTCCCTCGACGGTGACTCTGATTCAGAACGAGGCTCTCATGCAGTCTATTGGCATGGCCAAGCTTAAGGGAGTTGTCTTTAGTTTGAGAAGGGGCAAATCACCTGGCCCGAATGGCTTCCCAGTTGAATTCTACCAGGACTTCTGGGACACCATTAAGTAGGACCTCTTGGAGGTGATACAGGAATCCTATGCCAATAATGATATGCTCAGGGCCTTGAATGCCACCTTTCTGGTCCTTATTCTGAAGAAAGAGCAGGTGAACCAGCTGGATCATTTCAGACCTATAGCCCTCTATAACGTGGTGTATAAAATCATCACTAAGCTTATGGCAGAGAGACTCAAGGCGTCCTTGTTGTTCGTGATCTCAGAGGAGCAAGGGGCTTTTGTTGAAGGTAAGCAGATTTTGGATGAAATTGTCATAGCATCTGAGGCCATTCACTCCATGGCTATTTCCTAGGAACGGGCCATGGTCATTAAGCTAGATATGGCCAAGGCCTATGACAGAGTTAAGTGGAGTTTCCTTCACAAGGTCTTGCTGGCTTTTGGGTTCAGTCAGCAGTGGGTGAGATGGATCCTAAGCTGTATTACCACCTCGTCTTACTCAGTCCTCATCAATGGCAAGCCTTCAGAGCTCTTTGGCACGTCACGTGGCTTGCACCAAGGTGATCTGATATCACCGTACCTATTCATCATTATGGCCGAGGGATTGGGACGGCTCATTAAGTCATGGACTTCTCAGAATTTAATTTGGGGGTAGAACTGGGGGGCTGGGTTACCTCCCTTGACCCATCTCCAGTTCATTGATGACACTGCTCTCATGGGGAGAGCTAAAAGTGAGGAGGCACGGGCCATGCGGCTCATCCTTGATAGCTACTCAGCGGCCTCAAGGCAAAAAATCAACGATGACAAGTCTTTTATTTATTTCTTTAACACCCCTGAACTGATTCAGAGGCGGATTGCAGCTATCCTCAGATTCCAAATGCAGTCACTCCCTTTGACCTACCTGGGCATCCCCATTGGTGTTGGAAGGCAGCCTAGGAGTTCTGGTAGGACATTATTGATAAACTCCATAGAAGAGTCAATCACTGGACTCATAAATGGCTTTCTACGGTAGGCAGAGTGATTTTGTTATAGGCAGTGATTCAGGCTCTTCCCATCTACAGGAGCATGGTTCAGATGGCTCTGATTTACTTCCTTAAGGAATTTGATGCACTTTCTCAGTAGTTCTTGTGGGGTGGCAACCTGCAGAACCCCAAGTGGAGCCTCATTAATTGGAATACTGTGTGTCGTCTAAAAAGGGATGGGGGTCTCAGATTGCGTTCTGATATTCTTTCTAGTCAGGCACTGGTTGCCAAACTGTATTGGCGGTGGTGTTCTAACCCCTCTCAGTTGTGAGCCCATATTTTGCATCACAAATACTTCCCAGGCACCGACTCAACCAATATTCCCATACTTCCATTGGAGGGAAGAGGGTCTATGATCTAGCACACCCTCAAGTGCGGTGCCCAGCTGGTTAAGCATGGCCTGTTCTGGATTTGTAATAATGGCACTAATGCTTTATTTTAGAGTGATTCTTGGGATGGGTCTCCTCCTCTCCTATCCTCTCACCCCCACTTGTGGCCCTTGTGTCAGGATTTTCTCGATGCTATATGGGACTCATTAGCACATTATAAGGAGGCCTATGACCTGGGTTTGGCTATGGGATTTCGGTGGAAGATTCCATTCGATTGGCCTCCTGGAGGCTCTGAGGAGGATCGAAAGGAGCTGTCTCAAATATTGGATTCTAGACGCTGTAGTGCCTTGTGGAAACCTGACTCTTTGGCATGCGAGGGTGCTCCTTCTGGGAAGTATTCAATTGCCTTAGGATACATGACTCTTACAAATCTTTCCTTTGGTGCTTCTGAGATTGTGTGGCCGAAGAAGGTGTGGAACCGGGTGTAGTGGCCCAAGTGCAGCTTTTTCCTTTAGGTTTTATCCCACAAAAAGATCCTTACTTGGGATAATATTTGTAAAAGGGGATTTTAGGGGCCATCCATGTGCTTCTTATGCCATGCCAGCGAGGAGATGGCTGCTCACCTCTTCTTCCAATGTCCTTATGCCAACCAACTGTGGCACCGGTGGTGGCAAGCATGGGGTTGCACCTGCTGGCACGTGGCCTCTATTATTGATTTCTGGTCTCGTATTTCCCCCCCTCCAGGGTCACGTAGCTCCAGGCGGTTTGGATTCTCAGCCCCTCTTTTATTCTATGGAATGTTTGGCTTGAGCGCAATAGACAAATTTTTCTCCATAAGTGTTTGGACTCCCAGCTAGTGTGGAGATGAATTACCCAGTCCCTATTGGAGACTGTTCTGGCCAAGAGTGAGTGGAGCGTTGGAATGGACCCAGCAGACTTGGCTATTTGCGCGCAGCTTGCATTGGAGAAGCCAGCCAGTTCTGTTGCAGACCCCTTCACGCCACCTATGCAAGCTGTTGGGCGATGGCGCAGCCTATCAGGCGCGATGGGCAGTGGACTCTTCCCCCAGCTGGAGTCCTAAAACTAAACACTGATGGCTCTTCTTGCGACAACCCAAGTATGGCTGGCACAGGTGGGATTGAGAGGGACAGTGACAACAAAATCCAATTATGCTTCTCAATTTATAAAGGTATTCACTCAAATAATGTTATGGAAGCTTTGGCAATCTTGGATGCTATTCAGCTGTGTTGTCAACATGGGTGGAGTAGAGTCATCTATGAATCAGATTCTCAGATTATGGTGAACCTTCTGAGTGGAGGAAATTTTGAGACCATGGACTGGCAGCTCTCTACAATTGTCTCTCAGATCTGTGGCCTTTGCTCTTCGCTGGAGGATGTTACTTTCAGGCATATCCTTCGGGAATGGAATGGGGCTATGAACACCTTAGCTAAATGGGCCTCAGAACATGGCCTAGATTGGAACATTTCTGACCTGTCTATGCTTCCTTTGGAGCTTTCTGGTAAACTGGCCCAACTTGTGGACCAAGACAAATCTTTGTGATTCTCTTGTAGTCTGTTTTGGTTTTTTCAATAAATTTTTACGCCTCTTTTTAGTCAAAAAAAATACTAGATAGAAATATTATTTAATACAATTAAAAATACTTAAAACTATTCTCAAAATCAAGATAAAAGTAAGAATATAAAGAATAATACATCAGATAATGTTGCAACAAATTCTAAACATAATGATTCTTTCTTCATGGGTTTTAATAACTCTCAATATATTTCTTAAAAGCCTAAAACTTATATGCATATACACCATTTAGATGTAGGGGTTTATAATATTATTGATAATTTATCTTCCATAAAAGTAAGATTTTTATTATTATAGGCTACTAGTTTGTCAGGATAGCTTGACAAAATTAATGAGGTCATTAAAAATTAAAATGTTAAAGATCTTTTAGGATTTCAAAAGGAAAATGAAAATAATAAACAAATCAGTCAACAATTTTTGCTCAGATATATGACCCTCCTATAGATTACATACCACTTTTTTATATATCTGTTAAAATTGCTAATAAAGTTATACATAACTACAATTTATATACAAGTGCATCTAAGCATATTATGTCAATCATTGATTAATTAGGTATTTCTTATGAAATGTATAATAAAAATCTCACAAATTTTGATTCATGTCAAACAAAAAACTATAGCGAGTTTCAAAATATTGTGATTAAGGTTGCAGAAGATGAAAGAATCAGATGTATGATTAACATTCAAATTCTAGATATACCAAAAAATTATGCATTGCTTTTGGGTAGACCCTAGTCTAAAACAACTGGAGCATTTATTAAAAAAGACACTAGTTGGATTCCAATTAAGAATAAAATTGATTTTATTCAAAAGAAAGATTAGTTTAATAATCTTATTGACTCTATACCTCATATTGTTGTTTATGTCGACATAAGAATTTTTACATACGAGTTGTTAACCCTTGATGAACCTCAACAACAACATTAAAATATCTTTTTCAATAGTGATTTATAAACTTTATATTTTTATAGTGTTTATTCACAAGTAAGAAGTGGTGCAGGAATTTATCTCATTTCTTCTATAGGTAGGATTTTTCATTATGCCTATAAATTATCTTTTGACACTAAAAATAATATAGTAAAATTTAAAGCCTTATGTCTTGGTTTAAAAAAAATTATAGAATTGAATGTTAAACAAGTAGAGGTATTTAGTGATTCTGAATTAGTTATCAGACATGTAAGGAACGTTTATAAAATAAACTAAACATGTATTCACTGATATACTCAAATTTGTTTGGTCCTTACTTAAAATTTCTGAATCTTTTAATATCACCCATATTCTTAAGGAATTTAATATACAAACTGATAAATTTATTATTTTTACTTCTAACCCTACAATGAGTGATATAGAATCTAATGTTGAGTTTTTATTTTTAAATATTTTCAAACCTAAAATTCTTGATTTAAATGAAAACTAACTTGTTTTTTATTGTGATTAACATATTGATGCCTTTATTAAAGGTAATTATTTTAATAATGATCATTATGTTCTTAATTATGGAGACTATTTACAACTAAATATTAATAAATTATCAGCTAGCTTGATGAGTTTAGAATCTATGTTTTCTTCACATTACCTACCTAAAATATCACATGCAAAAGAACCTTCTAGGAGAATTATTGGAGAAACCATCCCAATAAATCTTAGAACTAAATAAGAACCAAAGGTTGTTTATTTGAGAATACATTATACTCTTAGTGAGAAGACAAAATTTATTAAATTTTTTAAGGGATTTATTAATATTTTTGCCTGATCTTTAAAAGATTTAAAAATGTATTAGACTAATTATATAAGATATGACATTCCTATTAATCATGTTATTAAACTTGTTAGGTATAAAATATGAAAAATAAACTATTTGCTAGAAGACACCATCAACAAAGAGCTTGATAAAATGTTTGATGGTGGTGTTACTTTTTCTATAACATATTTCGAATAGGTAGCTAATCTAGTACTTGTGCGTAATAAGAATGGAGATATCAAATTTTCTATAGACTTTAGAGATCTAAATAAGGCTAGTGTAAAAGATAATTTCTCTTTTTTAAGTATTAATTGTAATTCCCAAAATTTACATTTCAAGCACACATAAAATCATACCATTTTTTTTTAAACACTTGACTCAAACACACTAATATATATATATATATATATATATAATTTTTTACGGTTACAAAAGAGATGACAACGCGTAACAACACTTATTATAAATGAGTTTAATTTTTAAAGACACTTCTCAATTATAACACACTAGAGATATACCTCAACCTTTTACGGCAAAAGAAACACACTAAATATAAGGCACATGTCTAACAGATTGAAGAACTACAAGTCAACACCAAAGGTCCACAACTCAAACCTCATAACAAGAAGGGTTATTTAAACTTAAAAAATTTGGATTATGCTCTTCACAAGTCTAAATATTAAAAAAAGAATTTACTATCACATACAGATCTATTAACATGAAAATCAAAATAGAATAAGATCATGGTAATGAAAATAGTGAAGGGTTAATTAAGTGAAGAGTGTACTATGGAAAACCATGAAAGCACAACACACCATGGGCTCACAAAATGATTTTGGATAAAATATCTTAAAAATATTAGAAATTAAACCAAGGTGGTAAATTAATTATTTTAATAAGGAAAACTCATATGAGTTTTAAAACAGACTTAGAGTAATAACAATGTAAAATAAAATGCCTAGCTAAAATAGAATTAACCACAGAAGTCTGATTCTTCTAAGAGACTGTTAATGCATAGAGAACAAGGAAGACTCACAAAAAATATCTAACATATTTGAAAGATAAATATGAAAGGATAAATGTGAAGATGAAACTCAAGGTAAGAGGTTGCAATTATTAAAATTAAAAAATGTTATGCTGGGTGATCAATACAACACCTTTTCCAGAGTGACCTCGAAAACTAAAATCAAGAACGATGGAAATTTTTGAATAAATTTCATTTAAAAAAAGGGTCATTAAAAATAGTAAATTGGCACAAAATCATAAACTAAAAGCTTATATATAAATTTAAAGGTAAAAATAATTACTAACAAGTTCTATTTTCTCTTCAAGACTTCTTTAACTATTTTTGGCAACTCTAATTGAAATTGACTCCACAGATTGAATAAGGAAATCAAGTGTAGAAAACTATCAAATATCTCCAAAACCAGATCCAGAAAAGATTATTAAAATGGAGTATAAAATTTTTGGTTATAGAACTTAATCATAAATGATATTTCTAAAGCTTATAAATTTTTGTTCTGGAAAAACTTAAGTGCAGTTGTTAATTAAATCATATTTCTGAGTCAAATTGATTGATTTATTGAATAGGGAAATCTTAATGAAAACTTTCCCTAAACCTCATAAGAGTGCACATAATCATCTAATCATCAATAAATGATCCCAAAAGATGATGTATATAACCATGCTTTAAGGTAAGAATTTAAGTCTCAATTTCACTTCACTCTTTTAACAATAATTTAAGGGATGTCTCAAGACTCGCTACGGTCAACCTATCTAAAAAGGAGTTCCTACAACAATTAAGTTATTTGAGTCATTAAGTTTACGTTAAGATACTCAGTGATAATTTAAGTTAGAATATATTATTTTTACTCATTAATTTCAGCTGTAAATATTTAACCCAATGCTATATGCATAACTAATAATTCATATTAAGATTAATCAATAATTTCACAATATTAAGGTAAGTTAAACCCACTATATTTCAAGTCTAATATTACCAATATTTTCTCTCCATATAATATTTTTAAGGTTATTTTACTATTCAATTAATGTGTTTTTAGCACTAGCACTATCATCAAATTAGAAATATTAGAAATCACAATATTTGTTTATTAAAATGACTTCTTCCACTTTAACTGCTAATTTTTTTTTTCTTAACACAGTTTTCAACTCAAATATAAACAATTTTCAAATCACTACTAGAAGTAATTATATTAGTCAAGCACTAGCTTATATTTAACAGCAATGCATTAAATGTTATATATGGATTGTTGAAAATTTATATTAAGGACTATTATTATACATTAATATCTTTAAATAATATTGTAACCATTATATCGATCAAGACATAAGATCCTACATGGATTTTGTTTTGTTAAAGTAAGATACACCAAGTTAATGACCATCTCTAAGAATAGAACTTTACAATTGATCCATTGGAAAACAATTGTATAGACACCATCTACTCAAACTCAAATTCAAAATGAACACAAACAAGATGATATTGAACCAACATAGGAGTACTATTTCACTACACTTTATCTGTCTCTAGAATCTCGCCAATTTGTACTACGAAAATAGTGAAAATAAAAGAGGTCAACTTACGCTGAGCAAGATATTTCTAATTCTTAATCCACTTCATTTTTCCAAACTAATAAACAAATTAAATAATATTTAAACAACAAAACATAACATATGGAAATAACTTTGAAACGATAATACAATAGCAACCTAACCATTAGAGTAAATATTACACTTCAACATCAAATGACACCAGGGTTATTGGTAATCTAGCTTGACATTAATCATTATAAAATTACAATCTCATTATACAACAACAACATACTATAATGAATTGTACAACACACGATTCTCATCAAAGTGAGCAATACAAGAAATTCCATCATCACAACATCATTTGATCATGTATGAACTCTCATTTACATGTGATACCTATAATAAAGTAGACTTCTAAGAATAACTTAATTTTCAAGTTCAAGTTCCACTTCACAAAAGTCAAACAGAAAACCATAAAAACAACATTCAAAGGCGATAACTCAAAAACCCTGTAAAGCACTTTAAGAGTATATTGAATCTCCCTAGCTCATAATGAAAGTATCAATGATATAGAGATAACTTCCACCCATATACCACAACAATAACAAGCTCATTTATCATAGTTCAATATGCCGAAATGAAGGTGTTATATAATGTAAATTAACCCTCAAATAAAAACTATTCACATTAACGTTACTCAAGTGAATTGTAAACCAAAATTCACTATCCTAATTTCAATTTAAAATTAGATATATTTCACTTTTATCCACCAGGGACTCGCGACTACAATATGTATATCATAAAATCTTAACTCGTTATTCCAATGTAATGTATATAAACTTATTCATCCACCTACTAATTTATATGTTCCAAATAATTTTTAAAATAAACACACACATAATATCTATATGAATATCCAATCATTACTAATGATACCCATGCAACTTCTATCAATAATAATATTTAAAAAAGTATATTTATAAATTTATACATAGTTTATATATATAGTTAATATCCTCATGAATAACATATATATTTGCATCTATGAATATATAATTTTTCGATGCCCAAAATATATTTATATAATATGTGCATCCCATTTATAGATTAACATATATATTTATTTATAAATAATTATGTAAAATAACACAACACCCATATATATGTTCAAATATATTTGAAAATAACAATATTTCTCACTAAAAACATTTATTTAAATATTTGAATAATTAAAAATTTAAAAAAATCAAAAACAAAACATTAAATATTTATTTTATTAATTTATTTATGTCATTGTTTATTAATATATATACCTTTTTTTTAATATTTTTATAATAAAACAATTTCATTTTCCCTAACTAGGGCTTGGCGGCTGATGGCCCATGGTCGTCGGCTAGGCCTGCATTGCAGGTTGGGGGTCGGTCGGCTGGTCATCCCCCTTACCTCTCTAAATGGGAGGGGGGCTAGATGACTCAGCGACTACCCCCACTAACTAGTATTAAAACAATTTTAAATAATTTTATTTTATTTTTTTCTTTCTTTTAAAACAATAAAAAATTATCATCACATATCTTGTTTTTTCTTTTATTTATTATACATATGTATATATTGTGTTAAAAATAATGTATTATTATTATTATTATTATTATTATTATTATTATTATTATTATTATTATTATTATTATTATTATTATTATTATTATTATTATTATTATTATTATTAATTTTCAAAAAAAATAGAAATTATCATTCTCAATTTAGAGGTAAATGGAAATAAGTTCATAAGGTTTTAAGAGTACTAGAGTTTGTGTGTGTGAGAGTGACAATCCCATTTCTAAGAACACAATCATTTTTTTTTTTTTCTCCATTCAATATTAACCATGTTCACTAATTTGAAAAAATACTCAAAAATTTAAAAAGGAGAAAAAACCCCTTGCATAGTTTTTGTTTTTTGTTTTTTTTTTTTTTTAAATTCTATCTTTTATTCTTCCTCCACTTTTCTTCTTCTTTCTCCTTGACCTATCTTTCAAACGACCCTTTCCTCTTTTTAGTTAATTTATAAATGAAAAGACTTGTATTATTTTATTATTATTTTTTAGGGTTAAGGTTTCACTCCTCTTTTCTTTTCTTTTCTCTTCTTTTCTCTCTCTCTCTTTTTGTTCATTAATATATTAATGGATTTGTCATTAGTTTTATTTTATTTTAGTTTATTCGATTAGATTACTATTACTCTGAGAAAATAAGTAACAAACAATATTAATTTTATTATCCAACCAGTAATATTATTTAACTATTATTAACACAAAAATATGTTTATGCAATTGATTATTTTAATATGTACATAAATTGAGATGACATTATCTAAAACCAACTATTTATTTATTTCTAATTTTTGAATACTTAAGCATAACTATTTATTAAATCTATTTATCTACAAAATATTATTTTAATGTACATATATTTATATATCTATGTATCTATATAAAATCGTACATAAATCCAATATTATCTAGGTTTAATCACAATAATAACAATGTTATTATTCTCATTTTAAAACTAGGTTTTGTTGTTGACATACTTAGAAGATACAAGTCAAGAAATCGAGCCCAACTTAACATAACATAGCAACTTGAAGAGTTCTAACAACATGTTTGAACAATACAAATCCGGTCCTAACAAGTTAAAACTATTAAGAGTAACACATCAACATGGAAACCCTTAGAACACACAAATGACACAATACATGATAATATGAATTACTGTAAATGTCAAAAGCACATAACCCAAGTCGGTCCTACATTAGATGCAATGAACCTAATTCTAAACCAACACAACAAGGTGGACAAAATAACACTAACCACTAGCCACAATACATCTCACTCACACATCAAGCTCAATGACACACTCGACAGACTAGTCATCCACATGATGACACATCATCAAGAGAACGCTGATAAACCTGAGAGGGTATTATATTTATCAAATTATGTAACAAGTTGTTGATTTAAAATGATGTCATTACTTGGTGGATTTTTTCTTTTTATAATCAAATATTTGTCGATCCTGAGGATAAGCACAAGACATCCTTCACAACTCAAAGAGGAACTTTTGTCTTTAATAGAATGTCTTTTGGACTCATGAATGTAAGAACAATTTTTCAAAAAGCTATGCATGTAGCTTTTGATAATTTAATAAACATTTTCATATAACTCTACTTATATGACTTACAGTCCATTCTAAAAAGAGAAAGAAATATCTATATCATTTACGTGAAGTATTTTAAAGATGTAGAAAATATGATATTTTCTTTAATCCTAAAAAATCTATTTTCAATGTTACTAAAGGTAAGTTATTAGGACATGTTATATCTAAATATGGTATTTCAATTGATCATTAATATGTTAAAGTAATCAAAGAGATGTAGCCACCTAAATATTAGTCTATTCTTAGGTCATTATTTGACAAAATTAATTTTGTGCATGAGTTTATATCATATTTTTTTGATAAATCAAATATTTTATATATTTTGTTACATAAAAACCACTCATATGTGTGGGACATAGAATTGATTATGTCTTTAACAATGTGAAAACTGCCATTGTAAATGCATTGGTGCTTGTTAAACCTAATTTTTCTAAGGCTTTCATTCTCTAAGTTAATGTAACAAATAAAGCCATAGGTGTTGTGATAACACAACAAGATAAAAATAATGATGAAAAACCTATCGAATATAGGAGTCAAGCTTTGAAAGACAAAAATTACCCTCTTTTTAGTAAATTTGTTTTATCTTTATTTTATTCATTAATTAAATTTTATCATCTCTTGATGGGAAATAAAGTTATCATAAAATCTAATATACTTGTTTTATCTTATCTTTTAAAATAACCTACTATTCAAGGAAGGTTGGTAATGTGGATTTTAAGAATATAAGATTTTGATCTTAAATTCAAAATTTCTAAAATTATTAAAAAAAAGAAATTAGCAAGACTTTGGCTAAAAATGTTTCTTATATTATTAGTATTTTACTTTTATCTATTGATGATTAGTTAAATGTAAAACCTCATTTTTAGTCTATGAAGGTTGTTGATTTTTTAAAAACATTTAAGTTTGGATTTGAAATGAAAGATTGGGACTGTTTAATAGTTGAAGATGATTAGTACCATGTTCTTGTATATTATTTTCAAAATTAGGCTTGCCTTAAAAAATTGGATAAAAGACAAATGAGATCATTGAGAGTGTAGGCTTTAAAATTTTACTCATTGAAAAACTTTTATTTTATAGAAACTATGATGGAGCATTGTTAAGATGTCTTACTCATGATCAAATCCAAAAAGTTTTTAGGAGTTGTCATGAAGGTAGTTATGGTTGTCATTATCTTGTAAAAACTATAACTTATAATATTTTACATGAAAGTTATTATTGTCTTACATTGTTTCAAGATACCTATAAATGGGTACATTCTTACATGCCTTATTAATTATTTTTTGATAGGGACAGATTACCAACAATGCCTTTGAATCCTATAATTTTTGAAAATTTATTTATTAAATGGAGAATTGATTTTATAGCAAACATTCATCCTCCTTCCACTGGACATAGACATATACCAACTACAACTGATTATTTTACAAAATGGTTTGAAGAAAAAGCTTTAAAAAGTTCAATTACATCTAAAAAAAAATTATTGTTTAAAAATCAGAGTTTTTTAAGATTTGGTGTACCTTATGAGATTGTTTCAGATAATGGTCTTCAATTTATTGTAAATGAATATTTAAAATTTCTAAAAAAATATTCTATTATTTCTAATCATTCTTCTAAATATTACCTTCAAGACAATGGATAAGTTGAGTCTGTAAATAAGAATCTGATTTCTATTATGAAGAAAATAGTATGTAAGAAGAAAAAAATTGGCATCTTAAGATATTTGAAGTATTATGCACTGATTAAACTATTATTAAATCAACTAAAAGATATTATCCTTTCATGCTAACTTATGGTTTTTAAGCTACATTACCAATAGAGCTATAAATCTCATCTACTTATACTGCTTTATAATATTTATTAGAAAATATAAATATAATTGAATAAAGAATTAGTGATTTAATAGCATTAGATGAAATTAAGATAATTGCTTTACAAAAGTTGTAAGAATATACATGAGCTTGATCTGGTTATTAATATGTTTAAAATATTACTTAATTTCAGAATTTATGTTTAAGATTTTTGCATTTGATTATTTATCTAGCCCAAAACTCCCTTTCTAATCTATCTTTTTATTCATGCCACACTATCCGAACACTTCATCCCTTAAAAAATACTTTATCATTAAAGGGTTTCATTTTTAGCTACCTAAGAAATGATTAACCTATATCGCACTCTTAGCTATTTATCTTTAGATAGATAAATTTTATTTTTCTATCTCATTTCATTTTTGAAATCAACTAGCAAGGTTGCCAATGTTGTGCCTATTTTTGACACCCCCTCTTCTTCTTTCCTAAATTAGATTTTTTAATTAATCTTGTCATATTGACAACTTATATCATAGCATTTAAAACTACTAACTGAGGGTCTTAGTTCATTTCATCATTTAAATGTGCATTATTATGATGAACATTTATTACCACTTTTTGCATTTAATGAAATTATTACTTTGTATTATAAATGGTTTCAAAAGAATTTAGTGGATTCAATAAAAACATTAAGCATGTATAAAAATTAGAAGGAAAATAATTGTTTGATTTTGTGAATACAATGCTAGTGATCAAATTTATAAATATTTGTGGTTTGATGCACAAATTCATTGATAAAATGATAATTCTGATCATGAAGATTATATATCTATTGGATGAATATTTTGTCACCAGCTGACTAATGGAAATATAGGTGCATCAACCACAGCATAAGGAGATTTATGCTACAAAATGGGTGTGGTGACCATAGCCAGAATGAGATAAATCTCTCCTCTTAGCAAGGGGAGGTTCCCTATTATATATATATATATATATATATATATATATATATATATATATATATATATATATATATATATATATATATATATATATATATATATAAGCTATATATATATATATATATATATATATATATATATATATATAAGCTAAAAATACACACAAGGGTGAAATCATACCATCCATCTCTCTTTTTTCAGAGATGATGTTCACAGAATAGAGAAAATTTTTGGTGTAATTACGGAAGGCACTTCTCTTATTTCAGAAGTGATATTCAGCCAATAGCAAGATTCTTTTTGGGTAGTAACAGAAACTACAAGAAACTAACAAAAGCATAAAGTCTTTTGTTGTCTCTCCTACTGATTAGGACAAAGTAACATAGCAAGATTAAACACAACTCAAAGTTTTCACCTAAAACTACAACAAAGTAAAGGATAAGGAAGGATAAAGAGAGCTCAAAGTCTCTCTAGTATCCTTTACATAAAACACAGACTGAAGACAATTATGGTAGCATAAAGTCTCCCACAGTTAGCTTCAAAACATCTTCTAATTTATTTCCACTTGTTTTATTTGTTTGATTAAATGGATAAGACTGTATTTAGGAAATAGACATAAAAACAATTTCTTAGATGACACAAGCTTATTCCAACACAAAGTTTGAAAGGTCACTTGCTTTCTCATTCATTTAACAAACTATGATTAATAGTCTAAGCTCAAAGTCTCAAGATTGCCTTTCAATTTGGGCAGAGCTTCACTTCTGATAATAGAGAGATCTCCTTATACAAGATGAGAGATTAAAATATATAGCATTACAAGGAAGACTTGGGCACTTGTTTTCATGAAATAGGCCCATGCTAAATTGAATGCCTTAAATATCTATCAAAGAGCCATGCTAAAACAGGGCATCAGTCTTGACTTTGGCATTCTAAATTATCTCAAATGTCCCTTCCTCAGCATGGGTTGTCTGGTCTTCTTAATTATGTTTATATAGTTGTCCATTTACCTTTACTTAATGCAGAAAAATAGGTTGTGCCTTTGAATGTTTGTGTTCCCTAATGTCCACCTGGTGGACTATTCCACCTACTAGAAATAACTCTCCTATAGATATTTATAGATTTCCTATAGTTATTCTCTCTTTCCTTGCCACATTTTGTCTCTTTCTAAGCAATCTGAGCTCTTGGGGCTACCTTCTCACTTTTTGCTAGTCTTTCGACTCCTTTTTAGGCTGGTCGTTGAGTTTGTTCTCATGTCTTTTGAAAATCAAATGTTATTCTATCACCTTGAAATTGATGTCTATGGGGATTTCATTGGTAACCTTGAACCTCTTTGAACCTTGAACTCTTTTGGTTCAAATTTCAACAGTTCAAAGGTTCAATGTTTTTTAAAGGGCCGCATTTTCTCTCTTTTTTTTCTTTGACTAAACCATTTGGTTGAACTTCTTTCTGGAATCTTTCGCTTCATCCATTCGCTCAAAGCTTCCTTTCGAATTTTGAACTCTTTGAACCCTTTGAACCTTTTCATTTCAAGGTTCAATGGTTCATTATCTTTCTTTGAAGCATTTTTTATTCTCTAAGACTATCGAACTTATTGATCTCATTAAACATTTGAACCTTTTGAATCATTTTGGTTCAAGGTTCAATGATTCAATCTTATTTCTTTGAATTCTTCGAGGCTTCAAACTCTCTAGATTTTATAAGTCCATCTAAGTCATTTGAACCTTTGAACTCATTGAACCTTTGAACTCTTTTGGTTCAAGGTTCAATGGTTCAATAGTTCAATCTTCACTCTTTGATTCCTTCTTTTCTTTAAGTCTACCGAAGTCGTTGAACCTTTGAACTTGTTAAACCTTTGAACCTTTTGAAGGTGGGGTTCAATGGTTCAAGGTGGTTCATTCTAATTATTTAAATCCCATTGTTAAGTCTTTTGATTGAACTTGGGTGTTGAACCATCCTCAAAATAATAAGGAAAAGCCTTAAGTGTTTTGAACTTCCTTTGAAGAAAGTCTGCCTGTTGAACCTGCGACTTCCTTAGCTGAAAAGGCTTGAATATTTGAAAATTTTAACTGCTCATAACATTTTGAGAAAGAAAAGAGAGATTTTTTGGTTTGCATGACCAAAATGGTCAGTATATTGTCCACAAAAGTAAGTGACAAATTTTAGAAATAATAGCTAGCTCTAGTTAGGGAACTTCCATTGATTAAAAATTGAAACAATAGAAGAGAGTAGAAACTAGAATCTCAGTGCCTTCATCTATGTCATTGGGCTACGGAGTCATGCTTACCCAAAAAGAAAGGCACCAAAAACCAATGGCGCCAAAAATAAACAAAAAATACAAAACAAAAAAAGACTATACAAATATACAAATGGACTTATCTGATACTTCAAGGATTGAAGTGCTTCAAATGTTGCCCACTGTGAGGCAGAGTAAATGGCATTCCATCTTGATATTTTAGCAAAAAACTATTTTCACCATTTAAATGATGAATGGCAAATGGGTCTCTCCATAAGGAATCAAATTTTCCATGCATTCCTTTTAGTTCTCTCCTCTTGTCCCACAACAAGACTTGATCTCTAATTTGAAAATCATGGATCTTTGCTTTCTAGTCAAAGAGTCTCTTTACCAAACTTTGATGTGCAACAATTCAGTCCACCACCATAGTTCGTTGCTCATTAAGCTCAGTCAAGCACATGATCCTTTTGTTGATGGAACTTTCAAAAGTTAAATCTTCTACTGCCTTTGCTAATTTTAATGCTGGTAATTCTAAGGTGATGGGTATCTCTGCATTGAGACCATACAGAAGTTAGAATGGGGACATACCTATCACCTTTTTGGGAGTAATTTTGTCTATCCATAAAGCATTAAGAAATACTTTATGCTAGGTTCTCTGATTATCATCTACCAGCTTCCTGATAATGGTCACCAGGTTCTTGTTGCTTGATTCTATTTGACCATTTCCTTGCGTATAATAGTCAAATGAGTGGGAGAGAATAATCTCATAATAATATCATAAGTGGGTAATATCATGAGAAGAAAAACAAGTTGCATTATCTGTTACAATCTTGGTTGGGACCCCAAACTTGGAAATGATGTTTTCTTTGAGGAAATTACATACCACCTCTGAAGTGGCATGCTTGACTAGAATGGCTTCCACCCACTTGATAAAGTAGTTAGTGGCTATAAGGACATAATCATGTCCAGCACTCAAGGACTTATTTACAATGTCAATGAAATCAATTCCCCATTGCTAAAATGGCTCTTCTATCATCACAGGATTGAGAGGTAACACAGCCAACTTGGGTTTGCCAATGAACTATTGACATAACTCACATCTATGCACCTAAGTATATGAATCTTGAAACAGAGTAGGCCAATAATACCTAGCTCATAGAATCTTATGGGTAGTCACAGGCACAAAAAAATGTCCTCCACAAGACAAATTGTGGAATGACTCTAAAAGCTTGTTCTAGTGCACTTTATCCATGCAGCGAAGGAATACCCCATCAAGGTTCCTCTTGTACAGATCATTGTCCCACATGACAAAATTGGTAGCTTTAAACTTAACAGTCATCTTTTCTCTACGAGACAGGTGAGCAGGACACTCACCATATGTAAGGAAAGTAGCAATATTCAAATACCACTCATTTGTAGTGGTGACAAAAAGAACTATTGGTGTGTCTTTAATTTCTATTTCTTCATGCCCTACTTCTTCTGGTATGTTATCAAAAATTAATTGGTAGAGGCCCCTTCCCTGTATAAGCTTTGTTAGTTTGATAACAAGATCAAACTCCTGGATTTTAGCAATCTAATTCCCCCTTTTGGTTCTAAACTCCTATTGAGTTAGTATGGACTTGACTGTTGTCTCAAGGACCAAAGCAATAGTGTGTGAGTTTAAGATGTAAAAATGGAAGTGTTTTACCACCTTTGCCACAGCATAAGCATGCTTCTCCATGTTTAAATACTTCAACTCATGAGCTTTGAGAGGATAACTCATGAAAGATATGAGAGATTCCACACCTTCTTTGTTCTGTTGAACCAAGATGGTTGAAAGTGTATGTTCAGAACCATAGCTATACATCATGAAGTCTTTGGTGTAATCAGGACAAACTAGAATTGGGTCAAGGGTGGTAGCTTCCTTGATGTCTTAAAATGTTGACTTGCCTTCTTCGGTCCAGCTAAAAGTGGCTTTGCCTTTCCAAAAAAAGAGTGAACTGCAGTCTTACTAGTAGGAAGAGAAAGCTCTTAAATGGATTTGACCATTTTTGGGTTGATCTTTATGCCTTCTCAGGACATAATGTGACTGATAATTTTACCTTTTGTAACTCCAAAAATTGACTTCTTGGGATTAAGATAAATACCATTATGCCTACATCTTTTCAGCACTTGTTGTAGATAATGCACATGATCAGGATGATGCTTTGAAAAGACTGTCAAGTCATCAAGGCATACCATAATGAACTTACCCATTTCATTTTTGAAATCAAGATCTATTGCTCTTTGGAAGGTGGCACCAGTATTGATCAAGCCAAAAGGCATTCTGCAATATGCAAAGGTGCCCCAAGGTGTTGTGAAGGCAGTCTTATGTTGGTCTGTTTCACCAACTTTCACTTGATTATATCTTAAAAATCTATCTAACATTGATAACATCTCAGCGCTAGTCACTATTTGTAGCAGTTGATCCATGATGGGCAGGGGATAGTTGTCCTTTAAAGATGACTGATTTAGATTTTTGAAATCAACACACAGACAAATTTCTCCATTTTTTTTCTTACAAGGACTATATTCACAACCCAAGTGGAATGATGGATTGGGAAAATAATTCTTGCATTTAGTATTTTCTATATCTCAGACAAAATCATGCCTGATATCTTGGGGTTGTACTAACTTTGCTTATGCTTGTGAGGCAACGACCCAATCTTGAGAGGAATTTCATGCTTGATTTCTTCAGGTCTGAGAGATTTTAGATCATCATATGAATATGCCAAAACATCAATGTAATGGCAAAATAGAGTGATAAATTTGAGTTTTTTATCAAGGGTACAACAATTCCCAATGTTGACCATTTTTGGATTGTCTCTAGTACTCAAATTGATTTGATTAAAATCCTTAGAGGATTTTGAATCTATTTGTTGTTCCTTAGTAAACCTATCATGTTTGTCAAATATTTTATCAAGATAAACTAATCCTTTAATAATTTTATTCCCTTTGAGCTGAAGGAACTCTTTATCAGCATTTAAATTTATTTCAGGAGCTGATTCTCATAGTGGAGATTCACTGACTTCAAATTGAAGCTTTTCAAAGTTGTCTCTTTATTTCATAAAAATAGTGATTTGGTTTTCACCATTGAATACCTACCAATGGCCAGTATTATCAAGTACACTTGGTCAAAAGACTAACTTGATAGTGTATCTGTCTTCTTTGAAATCCTGGTGAGGGACTAAGAGAGTTGCAAAGACAGCCAATGCATCGGCATGACTATTGAATTCTCTAGGCATGGTAGAAATATTGAAAGCATCAAATTTTTCAATGTAGTCCCACACCAAATTGTGATAATATCATAATCTTTCATTCTTTATTTGATATAGGTTCCTCACCTGACAAACCACCAGCTTAGCGTCTCTTTTGGCATGAAGGATTTTCACACCTTTACGTTGAGCAGCCTTTAATCTAACAGTAGTGATTCATACTCAGTAGTGTTGGTGTTGTTAAACTACAACTTATATGCATGTGGAAAAATATCTCCTTAAGGAGATATCAAAACAACTCCAGCTCCAGAACTAGTAGAAGAGTTGCTACCATCAAATTCCATAATCCAAATATTATCAGAATTTGATCTTCTTTCAAAAAAAAAATCATCAGGAAGAGAAGATCCTTCTTCATATACACTACACCCTACTAATTCTTCTGATATCTTATCTGAATTTTTTGGATTATCACTTATATAGTTTTCATCTACTAAAACAAGAATGTCTTTAGTAGTCAAAAAGTAATTACCCAAGCCTAAAGACTCAAAGATAATTTGAGCTTCAGGGGTTGAATTTTGAGTGACTATGTGCTTTGATTCCTTCTCAGGAAGCAACCTTTACATGATGCCCTTGACAGGAATCCTCACCTCAAAAAGGTTCATGCTCGATTCTCCACCAATGTCCTTGCAAAAACTTTACCTAAGAAGAATGTCGTAGGAAGCTGGGACATCAGCCACCAGGATTGTCATTTTGATTCTCTTATCTAAGAAGGCCACAAATACAAATTGAGCATCTTTGATTTGTCCTAGCAAAGGCACTTATTTACTTTCCATGGAGAAACATCTCCCAAAGGTTTTAGTCAGTGTGAGACCAAGAGAGTCTACCACCTTGGCAGGCATGACATTGTCAGATGCACTAGAATCAATTATGAAATTATTCAACTGATGACCATTTATCAGCAGGGAAACATAAAATGGTTCTATCTTCCTAGGGGCAGCTGGAGGAGTAATCACAAGATTATTTTGGGTCGGTGTATTCTTTGGGGGAATAGGAGTTACTTTCAAAATATCTTATCATGTAAAGATGTTTTTATTTTTGACACATTCAACAAGTCTATCCAACTGCTCAGGGTTGGATTGCAAGAATTCAAACTCAGACATTTGAATTTTGGTCTTTTTAACATGGTCAATTATATCAAATGACTGAAATGAATTAGAGACAGAGGGAGGTAGTATATCAATCTATTTTTTGTTAGGTGTAGGACTGGTCTGTGAATTTGAAGTAGAAGGTGAAGGAAAATTTGAGGTACTTACTTTTGTGTCGCTCATCAGGTCCTTTGATTGGAAAGGCAGCAAATTTCCTCATTTAGTAATTGAAATTATTGGTTGAGATTATTCCCTTATTTTTTTTTTATTCACTTGTTGAACTGACTAGTTCTGGGACCTAGTAAATACTGTGTATGATCCATCAAATGCTTCATCTTTACTTTTGGGTTCATCCTAGTAATTCAGGAAACCAATGTTGGAGTCACCAACTGATTCTTCTTGGCCTTATGAAAAGAGATCAGCGTCATCTTTTTGGTTTAACTTAAGTTGGAAATAAAAATCATGTTCAGTTTCAAGATAATAAACTGCTGAGTTAGTTGGTGTTGCTTCAATAGCAAGCTTCCCTGGTGGGGGAAGAAGGTGATTTGGTTGCCCTTGATTTCTGGTAGCATTGCCCTAATATGACTAGTTGGGAAACATCCTCCTTGTTATATCTCTATAAGGAGGAGCAGACATCCCTTATGCCATTTATTTTTTGAGAGCTAGCAACTCATTTGCTAGATTTTGCACCATAGAATCAATGGTGCCTACAGATGAATATTTAGAAGATGAAGAAGATTTACCTCTGTTAGGATTTATTCTTATCTTTCCTAACAAGATAAGGCCATATTTAACCTCAATCACCAAAATTTAAGCTATAGCAAGATCTATTTAGCTAGCTTGCCTCAATAGGAAACTTACTTCAGGAAGCTGAGAACTAATGAAGTATTTGAGATTCTCAGGCATCGGCTGAGCAATTGTGGGAATTCTATTTCTCAGCTTATTGAATTTAGTAATGAAGTCTCTCATGGGTTCATGAGGCTCTTTCTTCATTTATGTAAGCTGGGCTAACAGGGCATATGCATCTTCTGCAAGTTTGAACCGTGCCTCAAATTTGGCTTTGAGAGTGTTCCAGTCAGTCACTATTTGTGCTTATAGATGATAGAACCAGTCTATAGCAATGCCTTGTAATGTCTCCACAAATAGTTTGACTGTAATGTCTTCATATTTAACACCTATTACACCACAAACTATGTGAAAGGCTGTAATATGTTCATCAGGATGAACCTTCCCATCATCGTAAAACTTGGGAAATTTTTTCCTTGAGCTACAAGGTAGCTCATGTAGAGGTGGGGTCAGATTCAGGGGACCAAAAGTATTACCCCAGGGGCCTTGGACTACCATGATATGGATATTGAAAAGAGGGATAATAAATCTCTATGGGATATGTATAGACAAAGCTCTACTAGTAGAGGAAAGAGCAGCTTTGCCTAGTATTGGGGACCTAATGTTTGTAGGAGGAAAACTCCTAGTTCATTGAAGATGAGTTTGTGGAGGGGAAAGATCAAAATTATTTTGCTGCACAAGCTCAAATACAGGGTCAACAATACCTTGGGATCTCTGGCTTTGTGTGTATGGTGGATTTGCCAGAGTGTAAAATGGATATGGAAAAGAACTGAAATTGCTTTGATTTGAAGCTTGAGGCTTCAAATGTGCATTATTCTGTAGAAAAGTTACCAAAAACTATTGGGTGAATATTTTGTCACCAGCTGATTGATGGCATCAATAATAGCATAAGGATATCTATGCAGTAAAATGGGTGTGGTGACCACAGCCAGAATGAGATAAATATCTCCTTTCAGCAAGGGGAAGTTCCCTATAATTTATTATATACTATATATATATATATATATATAAGATAAAAATATACACAAGGGTGAAATCATACGATCCATCTCTCTCTTTTTAGAGATAATGTTCATAAAATAGAGGAGAATTCTGGTATAATTACTGAAGGCACTTCTCTTCTTTCAAAAGTGATATTCAGCCAATAGCAGGATTCTTCCTAGATAGTAACAGAAACTATAAGAAACCAAAAAAAGCATAAAGTATTTCATTGTCTCTCCTACTGATTAGGATAAAGTAACACAATAGGATTAAATGTAGCTCAAAATCTGCACCTAAAACTACAACAGAGTAAAGGATAACGAAGGATAAAGAGAGCTCAAAGTCTCTCTAGTATCCTTTACACAAAACACAGACTGAAGACAATTATGGTAGCATAAAGTATCCCACATTCAGCTTCAGGACATCTTCTAGCTTACTTCCACTTGTTCTACTTGTTTGATTAAATGGACAATACTGTATTTAGGAAACAAACATAAGAATAATTTCCTAGATGACACAAGATTATTTCAACACAAAGTTTGAAAGGTCAATTGCTTTCTCATTCATTTAACAAAATATGATTAACAATCTGAGCTCAAAGTCTTAGGATTTCCTTTCAATTTGGGTAGAGCTTCACTTTTGATAATAGAGAGATATCCTTATACAAGATGAGAGATTACAATATATAGCATTACAAGGAAGACTTGGGTGCTTGTTTTCATGAAATCGGCCCATGCTGAATTGAATGTCTTAAATATCTGTCAAAGAGCCATGTTGGAACAGGGCATCAGTCTTAACTTTGGCATTCTAAATTATCTTAGATGTCCTTTCCTTAGCATGGGTTGTCTGGTCTTCTTAATGATGTTTACACGGCTGTCCATTCGTCTTTACTTAATGCAAGAAAAATAGGCCGCACCTTTGAATGTTTGTGTTTCCTAATGTCCACTTGGTGGATTGTTCCACCTACTAAAAATAATTCACCTATAGATATTTCTAGATTTCTTGTAGTTTTTCTCTCTTTCCTTGCCACATTTTGTCTCTTCTTAAGCAATCTGAGCTCTCGGGGCTACATTCTCACTTTTTGCTAGTCTTTCGGCTCCTTTTTGGGTTGGTCACTAAGCTTGTTCTCAGGTCTTTTAAAAATCAATAGTTATTCCATCACCCTAAAATTTACATCTGCAGGGACGTCATTGGTCACCTTGAACCTCTTTGAACCTTGAACCTTGAACTCTTTTGGTTCGAATTTCAATGGTTCAATGTTTTGTAAAGGGCCGAATTCTATCTCTTTTTCTTCTTCAGCTGAACTATTTGGTTGAACTTCTTTCTGAGATCTTCCACTTCATCCATTCACTTGAAGCTTCCTTTCAAAATTTAAACTCTTTAAACCCTTTGAACCTTTTAACCTTTTTGATTCAAGGTTCAATGGTTCAATGGTTCATTCTCTTTCTTTGAAGCCTTTTTTATTATCTAAGTCTATCAAACTTATTGAACTCGTTGAACCTTTGAACCTTTTGAACCATTTTGGTTCAAGGTTCAACGATTCAATCTTATTTATTTTATTTCTTTGAGGCTTCAAACTCTCTAGATTTTCTAAGTCTGTCTAAGTCATTTGAACCTTTGAACTCATTGAACCTTTGAACTCTTTTGGTTCAAGGTTCAATGGTTCAATAGTTCAATCTTCGCTCTTTGATTCGTTCTTTTCTTTAAGTTTGCCGAAGTCGTTGAACCTTTGAACCTTTTGAAGGTGGGGTTTAATGGTTCGAGGTGGTTCATTCTAATTGTTTAAATCCTGTCTTTAAGTCTTTTGATTGAATTTGGGCGTTGAACCATCCTCAAAACACTAAGGAAAAGCCTTAAGTGTTTTGAACTTCCTTTAAAGAAAGACTACCTGTTGAACCTGCGACTTTCTTAGCTGAAAAGGCTTGAATATTTAAAAAACTTAACTGATCAGAACATTTTTGAGAAAGAAAAGAGAGACTTTTTGGTTTGCAGGACCAAAATGGTTGGTATGTTGTCCACAAAAGCAAGTGATGGATTTTGGGAACAATAATATCAATAATCTATGTTGGCATTACCTTCATAATTTTTAAGTTGTGATATATATTTTGATCAATCATATAGCTTTCACAATGTTTTGAATTTGAGTTATTGTTAAACTTAATAGTTTTATAACCTAAGACCTAAGATTTGAAGCTAATAGATTAACACAAGGACCTATGAACATTTTGTGTCAAGAACATTGCATATTAAAAGGTCAAATACCTATGAATTCAAAATTAAGTGCTAAATGTAGAATGTTATTTGATCCAAGTGGAAATATTAATATAGGCTTAGGGTGGTTGAAATGAATCCCAGTGATGACCTAGGTGATTAATTAATTACGAGGTTTGAATAAATCGTTTGACATCATGCTAATCTCATTATTATGTGGGTTTATTGCATTGAAGTTACGGTGATTACATTGGAGATTATTTTAAACCTGTATATTTTATGGAATCTAAGATTAAGGTACATGCATCAGTTCAAGGATTTTAGTAACGAATTTAGTAGCAATGTTAATCATGTTTAAATTTGTCAGAGTTTCCAAAGGAATTAAATATGGTTGGTAGTTAGCTACTGATAACTTAGTAGCCAATGTGATTAAAACATATAGCAAATACAGTATTGTTACTTATGATAATACAAAAGGTATTTTTCATTTGATTAATTATCTTTTTTGACAAGTTTTGGGTGGAAGCAGAAATCTGGAAGTAAAGAGAAGCTTGGAAAACTTGCAGACCCAGTAATAATTTTGAATTTTATTACTTTCAATGTATGATTCTACATGACAAATGAAGATTCAAATAATTCATGAATATTTACCTAAGATATACAACGAAGTTTTTTTTAGGCATGTAATTTTTTTGTTATGAGGTTTTGAAAAAATGAACATAAATTTTGGTAAAATATCATTTTATTTATCTATTTGAAGATGATTCATATACATGAAATGATTAATTTGATTCTAAGTTAGTTGAGCCTTAACAAGTTTTAATTTTTAGTTGTCTGATGCTTGGCAATTTTTTAGTTTTAGTTAATGATCGGTGAATATGAGATAAATATTTTGAAGTACATATCTCTTTTTGTTTATATTAATTTTTTTGACAAGTTAATATGATATTTTGTTTGTGATTGATAAATTTCTATGATACACAGATGATACATGTTTAAACTTTGTTACAATTTATGATGTGTTTTTGAAATAAGTGTGTTATCTATTTGTATCAATTGAAAATGAGTATGGTAATTTGATATGAGAACTACTCATTATTATTATTTTTTTATCATTATTGAGATTTTGGATATAAGTTATGATATTTGGGTGCTACGTGTTAGTTTAATTTTAAAAGTATTGAGATTATCGTATTTTGAGTTATGATAATTCTATTTGATTTATTTGAGAATATCTATGGCAATTTCATATAGCAAATGGGTTTATGTGAGACTTTAGGTTTTTAATTATGAGTTTGATTTATATGTGTATAATTTAAAGTTGGTAAAACTATTATGAAGTGGAAAATACATAAATAAAATATTAGATAATTATTTATATTCTGGTGCATGCAAATTTTGATATGAGGAATCTTTCTATTTGAAGTTTTTGGTTTCCATACAATGAACATTTTTGGGTTGAAGGAAATTATTGATTTGGCCTGGTTATATTTTTATAATGGATATGGGGATGATTTTTTTATTTATTTTAAATAATATTGTGCTTTTAATTTAATGTGTTACTTATAATCATTTGCAAATGAAATATAGATATATGTATTTTCGCAGTTGGCAATATTGTTAGATAGCAGTTTCAAAAGGGGGAAATTAATGGTTTTTTAGTAGATTTTGTATATCAGTTGGTTTTCAGCAATGTTATTTTATTTTGATTCATGAAAAATCCCTTGATCATTTATCAAAATGACGTTTTTTATTCAGAATCAGATGATAAGTAGATTTTTCAAATTTTAATCACTCAATTGAAATTTATGATATAGCTTAATATGGATTTGATATATAGTTGAGAATAGTTTCATTGCAAGCAAGGAATCAATTTTTTTTTTAATTTGTTTCATCTTTTAGAAGATGTCAGGATGGACACCTCTTCATTCTAATAATTATTGCAGTAATGTATGGAGGAAATATCAAACTTGGAATACAAAAGATTCATCTTCTCATAGTTTTACTTCTAGAGGTCAATATTTTGGAAGTAGGAGGCCTAGTAAAAGTTTCCCTAGACCTTTTAATAAAGGAAATCATATGTCAATTCATTTTGATGCCTCAAATTCTACATTTTGGGATGTTATTGACGTTATTTCATTTAATCCTACAAACACTCAAAGAAATCAAGGATTGAGAAGGCCTCATTAGAGAACTCATCCTTATGGACATGTAAATCTAAGTGATTCAACTCAATGTATGCAAATAGATCTAAAGTCTGAACATAATTCAATTTTTCATCATTCTCCATAGCACCATCAGCCACTACTTGAAAATGACTTGTAGTAAATTAATAAATTATATTCTCGTGGTTTGGTGCCTTTTAACCATAGAAGTCCATCTCCTGAACCTATTAATCTAGTTGAAACATGTTCAAAATTAAATTTTACATATTTTCCTCATCATTTACTAGAAAAATAAAGTTCATTGCCTCTTAATAATAATAAATGAGAAATGAGTCCCTGAGCTTCACCAACTATCACCAAGATGGTTAAAAAATTCAAGTTATAAGTGGATGTCAATGATAATGAAGAGGTTGTCAAGATGATAAAGTTTCTTGCTACAACCATGATTTATACAAATAATTGGACTGACAAGGGCTATCCATTAAGTGAAATGCTTTATGATTCTGATGAGGAGTAAAATATTGAGTGATGTTTAATTTTACACTTTCAGATACTTTATATGATTAATATTATTTAATAATATATTTTAATATTTGATAATGGTTTGATGGTGGTTTAAAAAAATTTAGACAATATATGTTTTTTAATGTGGAATATATGAACTTATGGATAATGCATATGGTTTAACGTTAGATGTAGTAATTTTTCATTTAAATTATTTTTCTTATTTTAAATTTTTTTGTATAATATTTTATTTTAGATGTTATGATATATAAGGACCCCCACCCATTTAGAGTCTATCCCATTTAGTCTATTAATATTAGATTTTGATCTTAAGACTTATTTTATATTCTTAAATTAAGTTAACTTATAACTAAAATTTAATTGACTTAATTAAAGTCAATTAGGACTTAATTAATAACTAATTAATGTTAGTTATAAGTTATCCCTCAACTATCTCTTGAGGAAAGGATTATAAAATAATATCAAAGTGACATAGAAAGAGGAGGAACATTACACAGGTATTTTTGAAAACTCTTATTTGCTTTAAAGTTTATCATTATACTCTTTTTTGTGCAACATGTCTTAAATAGAAAAGTTTTATAGATCGCTGAAAGACACATTCTCTAATAGTTAAGTAATATGCTTAATTATCATAGGTATATCCAGGTTTCATTGTTTAGTCTATAAAATAATTATCTAAAAACTATTAGATTTAATATCTTATGATGATTGCATATTTATTATCATATGAGCAAAATCCAAACTACTTGACCTAAATATTGATGAATCTTCATTGTATGCAACATGTTATTGATCCATTTAGATTATATTGATTGTTATATCAAAAATTTATGTATTAAAAATACTGTTTCTCAATAAAATCTAGTTCACTTTGCTAAGATAACTCTCTTTTGAAGACTCACAAATCTTTTATTTTTATTTCCACTTACCTTATTTTACTTTTTTTTAATTTTATTTATAGTTTATTTTAAGTATTTATTTTAAATTTATATTATTAATTTTTAGTCTTTGGTTAGTATAGATTATTGTGTTTCTTAAAATTCTTGGTCTTTTCTTAATTAGTTAGATTTATTTGACAATTTAGATTTTATGGTTTTATTTTCTAAATTATTCATTTCTTTTCTTAATTCTATTTAAGCTTATTTTATTTTAAATTATTAGAATATATTTAGTTTTATATTATAATTTTTATTTCACATTATATTAAATCAATTTTTATTAGATTATTAAATAATTTTTTATTTTTAGTTTGTTTTCAGATTAATTTAATTTTAAGTATTAGTTTAGGGTTAGTATTTAATTTTAATTTTAGTTGTATGTTGTTTCTTTCTTATATTTAGTGTTTGTGTGATTATGTTAATCTTAATTTCATTTTGTTTATTTGTCATTCATTTCAATATTCTTTTCTTATCTCTGAGGCCTTTGTGTTTCTTTTCTTTTAATCTTTCTAAGTGAAGTGTGAAGCTTCCAAGGCATTTAAGTAAAATAGAAATATTTATAAGAAACATAAATCTTTTTTTTAAGAGATTATCTTGTTCATAAGTTTTCTCTATTAGATAGGTTAGATTATATGTTCATATATATTTTCTTCATTTGATTTAAATATAATAATTGATTTCTAAATATTTAATGAAATATTGATTAGTATTTGGTATACTTATTATTATTTGTAAATATTTAAAACCTCTTGCTCATCTTTTAGATCATTTAAGACCTATTAGATCTTAACTATTAGACTAGTATGATTCCACCTTAACATTTTCAATAAGTGAAATGGATAATCTATTGATGTAATAAATTTGATCATTAAGAACTCCCTTATTAACCCTCATTATATCTCATCATCTCTAATCATTCCCTCATCATCTCCAATTACTCCCTCATTGACCCTCACTATCTCTCATCATCCTTAATCTCTCCCTCCTCACCCTTCATCATCCCTAATCACTCCTTTATTGACCCTCACCATCCTGCATCACCTATAATCACTTCCTCATCATCCCTAATCATTCCCTCATTCATTCTCACCATCCCTCATCGTACCTAATCACTCCCTCATCATTATTAATCATTGCTTCATCATCCATCAAAATCCCTAATCATCCCCTCCTCATCCCTCATCATCCCTAATCACTTACTTATTTACCCTCACCATTCCTCATCATTTATAATTGTTCCCTCATTATCCCTAATCACTCTCTCATTGATCCTCACTATCCCTCATCATCTCTAATCACTCCTTCCTTATCCTTAATTACCCCTAATCACTCCATCATTAACCCTCATCATCTGTAATGACTCCCTAATCACTCCCTCATTGACCTGCATCATCCCTAATGACCCACTTATAATCTCTACTCAATCCCTATGCATCACTCTTCATCCTTAATCACTCCATTCAATACCTTGATGGTGAGTACAATAGCTTCTTATTTGTTTTGGATTAGCTTATTTTCTAATTCTGAAATTTACTTACTCAAATAAGGCTTAAATAAACTCTTCTTTCACTCATATATTTTCACTCAAATAAGGAACTCAGATATATCATTTGATTGTTTGGTGGGATTAAAAGATCTATATAGTGATTCATGCCCAAATCATGGAAAGATAATGTACCCAAATCCCTAGACTAGAATAAATAGGCTATAAATTGATAAAAATGTGGGATGAAATTATATTACATATATAGATTGGTGTTTGGTCATCTAAGAATCCTAATCCTAGAGTTGAGAATCCAAATTTATATATACATAGATAGGGGCAATTAGAGACTAGTTGAGAATTCCAATACCAACCCCATAATTGACCATATATCCCTAGTATATCTATAGTATACAAAATTTTTAGATAGATATATAGGCAATCACCAATCTAGTAGAGTGTGTACTAGTCTAGTAGTTGATAGAGTGTGTTTACCAACCTAAATCGATCTATACCCAATCCAATCTATACACAACTTTATATATAAATTGAATGAAGGGCATATGCCCTAATCTATTGTATCAAGGAGGGGCCACTTAAATCTTGGGCATTGTTCAGTGGGCCCTAAAGACCAAAGTGGGGCCTTTAATTTGATTATTCCCTGATCCTTAATATAGTATATCAAAGAATAGCATAAGAATGAGGGCTCATCCATATATATATAAGGGGAATCATTTTGAATGCCCTATCTTGATCTCAAACTTTCCCTACCCATTAAATCAATGACATTTTTCCCTACCTACTTCATCTATGCTAAGGAGTAAGGCAAGGTAAGCCTGGATTTTTTATATCTAACTTTTCTTCACCTAATAATTGATGCCTAAATCCCAATCTATATATGTAAGTAATATAATTTCATCCCATCCTTTTCTCTCTTTCTTTCCTATTTATTCTAGCTCAGGGTTCTGGATACACACTCTCTCCATGGTAACGCTTATTAAGGTATAGACATATGTGTTAAATGTATCTTAATCTTAAAATTAATGTAAATCTACCTTAAAACCTATATAAAAGCATCCAACATATGTGGAAGGCTAAAATAAGCATGTTTTGGATAAGGCATAGGTTGTTAAGAGACTTAAGGTCCATGAAATAGAAAATATACCAAGTATAAACATCAGTTAGGATATGATAAGGCTTGAATACATCAAGCAATAAGCTAATAATAAATATAAGAATGAAAGAGATGTGGGAAAATGTATCTAGGTCTACTGTAGAGTTTAAGTCTAGGTTTGTGGATGAATGTGTAAACCCTTAACTAGGGTTTAGTAAACAAAAACTCATATATAGTATATACACAATATTTTTTAACTTTTATCACATACTGATGCTTTACATCTTACAGGAACCCATCAAGACTCAATCTCTCTGAGCGCATGCCTTAAGGGGTGCACTAGGAAAGGGGTGGATAGACCTTTGGTGCTTCACAGGATTGTTGTCCCTTATTGTCAAATTATTACCAATCCAACCATCTCTTAAAACCATTCCCTAAGATATTACTCCTCCCTTGCATACTCCTAATCTTTTTCCTCTTTCCATCCATCTTTCCCTCACCTTGATCCCCTTTTAGCAGTTGATTATACTAGGTCGATTGGGTTGATCTTATATAGTATTCAGCCTTTGATTACTATATAGGGTTAACTGGGTTGACCCTGTACTATTTTTGGGTATTTTTACTTAAGAATTTTGTTAGCCCTTTGGCTGACCTATCTCAAAACCTAGTGATTTATCTCCTAAAAACATATAGGGTCAATTAGGTTAACCTTGTACAACTAACATATTCAAAAGGATTTACGTTGAGATTTTCCTATAAATATAAGATCATTTCATCATTATTTCAATATATAATAAATATTTATAATTCACTCATGCTTCTTTACAATCTACTCTTTCATCATTCTACTTGAGGAGTCTTAGCTTAGGGTTTTTACTTGGAGAATCTAGTCTTGGGAATAAGTCTTGGATGCTTTGGCCTTTATTAGTTATCTTTACAAACCACAACAACCTCTTGTGAAGCCCCTTTGGCTAAGGGAGAGATTGAGTCTCGATGGGTTCACATTCAGGTAAGTATATTCTAACTTTGTTTTCCTCTCTTTAGTATATAGAAGAAGCATAAGTATTGGCTCAAATAATATTACTCTTCATATTCCATGTAATAGGGTCTTACTCATACTCAAACTAATTGAGATTCTCTTATACATGTTTTTATTTCTTTAGTAACCCCTCATATTGTGCCACAAGATTTGGTATGCACTAGATTAGATTTAATTTCTTATTATTATAATAGAGTGAACATTTAACCTAGGACTCTTTTAGGGTTGTTTCATGACTATTTTATATTATAAGCTTTAGAATATTTCCTATCATGGTGTATTGTGAAAAATGATCCCCTAATTTGGTCAAGTAGATCCCTATATTGGTCATGCTCCTACTTAACAAATGTATTCCCAATTAGAATTGTAGGTATGCTCTATCTTTTTCGAGTTAGGATTGATTTATAGACATGATGCATTTCTGATTACATACATTCTGGTAAACTTGATATGAACTAACCCTTGCAAGATTTTTTCACCTTATTTCATTCTTTCATCATTATTTTTATCATACATTTGTCATACCAGGTTGACTGCATTGACTTAGATCTAACTTCTTTGCATAAGTTTTTAGGTACAAGCTATTGGATTGACCTTAGCGACCCAATATAGGTTTTCAAACTTTTAGACATCTAGTTCAGACTAAGAGCTCAACTCAATTGACCCTGTACATTTTCAAGCACTTAGCAGTAGGTTTTTGCAAAGCTTAATCGACCCAATCAACCTAGTTAGTAGAATTTAAAAGCATATATCAAGGTTCTTGAACAATAATATTCATTCTCTGCATCTTTGATACACTAAGTTTTATTTTTATCTCTCTATCCCTTTCTTTATAGTATTAAAACTATCCCTACTCAGTCAATTAGATTGACCCTACCAACTTAGTTATGTGTTTTGTGTTCTATCTAGATAACTAGGTCAACTATACCGACCCTATTCATTTTCAAACCTTGCTTTCATAGTATAGATTCAACCCTATCATTCCTATTGTGTATTATATGCATACATTATTTAATATATCAACATTTTACCTTATTTTAAAGTTGGATTTTAGCTTATATGATAGTAATTAATTCACACTTTCATTTTTTATTACTTGCATACTTAGAATAGATCACATAGCTTAATTAGGTAGTTTTGAATCAATTATTTAGTTTTACTATTTTTAATTTTATGCACACATGACTAAATCACAAAATCTAAACAAGTATTTTAACATTTATCTACCCAAGGCCAACCTACTTGGATTTCATCCCCAATGGGAAAGCTGACTTGATGTTCTAGTCAAGTATAAAGTGTGGTTAATGGTATATTTTGGCTAAGCAACTGACACCCTTATCATTTTGGTATGTTAATTAATTGGGTAGTGTTAGGGTATGGAGCTAAAAGCTTCACAAAATGAGCGAGTTACAGAGTTGCAGGCATTACACAGTCACCAGCATCGGTCAAGAGAGACCGACGTCAGTTAAAAGCAGACCAAGATCAGCCGACGTCGGTCAGGTGCAAGCAGCAGGAACCAATGTCGGTTACCTGTGTGCATCCAAAATGCTATTTCCATGGACAGAATAGATTTTTTGCATGTTAGGATTAAGTGTTAGTCTTAAGTCCGCATCTCTATCTTTAGTAAGACTGTTTTAGAGCCCTTGTTTAGGAGGTGCATCTATTGGTTGTAAATGCATGCTCATGTTTCCTTATTTTATATATTGGATTAGATCTTCATAGCTTATTGTATTGTACTATACAATATTTGTATATGTGAATCAATCCAGATTGTGGAGTTGATTGTAATTGAGAGAGAGGACTCTTCAGGGAAAGAGATCTAAGAAGAGATCTATACATCTGAGAGAGGTATGGAAGAAAGAAGTTTCTTCAATTGTAATTCTTTCTGTAAAGAGTTGAATATAAGTTTTCAGGATGGTTTCTTGTATCTCTTGTTTCTTGCTAATTTTGATTCTAGTTACTTATCTATCTAATTTAATTCCATGTTTATTGCTTTCATATTATAATCATATTGTTGATTGATCCCCAACAAGTGGTATCGGAGCATTGGTTACAGGTTCTAAAGCTTGATACCAACAAGTGGTATCAGAGCTTTGGTTCACTAACAGATAGTTCAGATCTGGTTAGTGTGTATTGATTATAGGTTACTCACAGGGATTTTTGTTTGAGTGGGAGAAGCAATGGCAGAAGAAAGTAAGCTAAGAATGGAGAAGTTCAATGGCAAGAACTATCAATTATGGAGAATGTAGATAGAAGATTATCTGTATCAGAAAGATTTATATTTATCGTTAGGAGGGACTGCAAAGCAGCCCAAAGACATGGATGATGAAGAATGGGAAGTTCTTGATAGAAAGGCTCTTGGATCAATAAGATTGAGTCTAGCATCTACTGTGATATCTAATTTATCACAGGCAAAGTCTATGGTAGAGTTAATGACTACTTTAACAAATTTATATGAAAAACCCTCAGCTTTTAATAAGGTATATCTTATGAAGCAGTTATTTAATTTGCAGATGCAGGAAGGTAGTTCTGTATCTAATCATTTAAATGATTTCCATGGAATTGTGAATCAATTAAATTCAGTCAAAATAGTATTTGATGATGAAATTAAAGCTCTATTAATCTTATGTTCTTTACCAGAAAGCTGGCATAGCTTGGTGATGGCAATTAGTAATACTGCATCTAATTCAAATATTTTAAAAGTAGATGATGTTGTTAGTGTAATCTTGAATGAAGAAATTCACAGGAAAAGCACAGAAGAGACATCAGGGAACGCTTTAAGTTTTGAGAGCAGGGGAAGACAAAAAGAGAAGAGCAAAAAAGGGAGATCAAGATCTAAGTCAAAGATGAGAGGAAGATCCAAATCCAGAAATGGCAGGAAGCCACAATGCTGGAATTGTGGAAAGATAGGGCACATAAGCAAAGATTGCTGGTCAAAGCCTAAGGAGGACAGACAACATGATGATAAAGAAGAAGCAAAGGTGGTAGGTATTGTTGCACAAGATGCTCTTATATTCTCTTCTCATAATAATATAGAATCTTGGGTTTTAGATTTTGGTGCATCTTTCCATGCAACCCCCAATAGAGAATATTTTAGTGACTATGTCCATGGAGATTTTAGAATAGTTTACTTAGGGGATGATGGGCCTTGTAAAATTATTGGCAAAGGTAAAGTGTAGCTGAAAGTGTAGAATGGCAACACATGGGTGTTGAGAGATGTCATGCATGTTCCCAGCTTGAAGAGAAATTTGATTTCTGTAGGAAAGTTAGGGGATGAGGGTTGTACAGTAACTCTCACAGCTGAGTCTTGGAAGGTTACCAAGGGAGCACTTGTATTGGCCAGAGGTAAGAGAGTAGGTACTCTCTATTTATGTAATTTTATTACTAATAATTTTTCTTCTGTATTATCTACTTCAGATGTAAATGCAAAGTTGTAGCATCAAAAGCTTGGCCACATGAGTGAGAAGGGAATGACAATTCTTAAGTCAAAAGGTATGTTTCCAAATTTGAAAAGCATAGATCTAGATTTCTGTGAAGACTGCATTTTTGGAAAATAGAAGAGAGTGAGTTTTCTCAAGACTGGGTCAACAAAGAAGAAGCACAAATTATAGCTTGTTCACACAGACGTGTGGGGACCAGCCCAAGTTGCTTCTATTGGAGGATCATAGTACTATGTTTCCTTCACAGATGATGCTACAAGAAAGGTATGGATCTATTTTATTAAGAAGAAATCTGATGTTTTTGACATGTTTAAGATTTGGAAAGCTATGGTTGAGAATGAAACAGGCAAGAGATTGAAGTGCCTGAGATCTGACAATGGTGGTGAGTTTTGTAGCCACAAGTTCAATTGATATTATTATATGCATGGGATTCGTAGGCAAAGGATTGTTCCAAGAACACCTCAGCAAAATGGAGTTGCTAAAAGGATGAACAGAACAATCATGGAGCGTGCAAGGTGTATGAGATTGCATGTTGGATTGCCCTTAGAGTTTTGGGTAGAAGCCATGGATACTGTAGTGTACCTGATTAATAGAGGACCCTCTATAGTGCTGGATGGTTGAATTCCAGAAGAGGCATGGATAGGTAAAAAGGTAGATCTCTCATTTCTCAGTTTTTGATTGTGAAGCCTTTGTGCACGTTGATAAGGAAAATAGAAAGAAGCTGGATGTTAAGTCTATGAGGTGCACATTTATTGGCTATGGCTCTAATGAGTTTGGATTCAGGTTTTGGAATCTAGGAACTAACAAGATAATTAGGAGCCGTGATGTTGTTTTCAATGAAAAAGTGATGTATAGTGATCAGCTCAAGAAGCTGAATCAACCTGAGCAGAGCAATGCAAAATTGGATGAGGTGAAGATTCAAAAAGAGCTCGTGGGAAAGAAAAGTCACAAAAAGGAAAACATAAAGACCGACATCGGTCAGGTAAGAACTGACATCAGTCATACAGGAATCGACATCGACCGTACAGGGACTGATGTCAGCTGTACAAGAACCGATGTCGGCCAGGCAAGAACTGACGTCGGTCAGGCAGAACTGACGACAGTCAATTACAGGCCTGGAAGTGACTGAGGTCGGTCACTGTCAGAGAATTTGGGTGGACAGCGCGTTGTGGATGAGTCTCAAATGCCCAACAAGAGGTCAGAAAGGGTAAGTAAACCTCCAATTCGATATTCCCCTTCTTTATTCTATTTATTGCTTACTGATGGTGGAGAACCAGAGAGTTTTGATGAAGCAATACAGGTGGAATCCAAGATTCAGTGGGAGCTAGGCATGAATGAGGAAATTGATTCCTTGAGAGAGAACCAAACATGGGATTTGGTTGAGTTGCCAGCAAGAAAGAAGACACTGAAGAACAGATGGATCTACAGGTTGAAAGAAGGTGAGAATAGACAAATGAGATATAAGGCCAGGTTGGTAGTGAAAGGATTTGCACAGAAACTGGGTATTGACTTTTGTGAGATTTTCTCTCTTGTTGTTAAAATGACTTCTATATGGACTGTACTATCTCTAGTTGCTATTGAGGATTTGCATCTTGAGCAGCTTGATGTTAAGACAACGTTTCTTCATGGAGATTTGGATGAGGAAATATATATGGATCAGCCAGAAGGATTTGAGGTCAAAGGTAAGGAGAAGCTAGTGTGCAGATTGAAGAAAAGCTTGTATGGCCTCAAGCAAGCTCCAAGACAATGGTATCTGAAATTTGACAGGTTTATGACTGAGCATGGCTACAGTAGATGTCAATCTGACCATTGTGTGTATTTCAAGAGATTGGATAATGGTAGATATATTATTCTATTATTGTATGTAGATGATATGCTGGTTGCAGGATCACACATGCAGGATATCTCTGAGCTTAAGGTGAAATTAGCTCACACATTTGCCATGAAAGATTTGGGAACAGCAAAGAAAATCCTTGGTATGAGTATTAAGAGAGACAGGAAAAATCACAGATTGATTTTGTCTCAAGAGGATTATGTGAACAAGGTGTTGAAATGGTTCGATATGCAGGATACAAAACCAGTAAGCACACCTATGGCTGGACATTTTAAGTTAAGTAAAGAACAGTGTCCTAATTCACATGATGAGGTAGAGTACATGAGGAAAGTTCCATATGCTTTCGCAGTAGGAAGTTTAATGTATGCAATGGTTTGTACTAGGCCTGATATTGCCCAAGCAATGGGAGTTGTAAGTAAATATATGGCCAATCTGGGAAAGGAACACTGGAAAGCAGTTTAGTGGATCCTTAGATATTTGAAAGGAACCAGTAGTAGGCACTTGTGCTATGGCAGTTCAAATACTTCTCTACATGGTTATGTAGATTTAGATATGGTAGGTGATTTGGATGGCAGAAGGAGCACCACAGGATATGTTTTCACTGTAGGTGGAACGGTGGTTAGCTGGATATCAAAGTTGCAAAAGGTTGTTGCCTTGTCAACTACAGAAGCAGAATATATTGCAGTCATAGAGGCTAGCAAAGAGATGATATGGATGACACGGTTCATGGAAGAGCTTGGAAAGGAGCAAGAGAGTTGTAGACTATATAGTGATAGTCAGAGTGCAATTTATTTGGCTAAGAATTCAGCCTTTCATACAAGAATAAAGCACATACAGCTTAGGTACCACTTCATTAGATAGGTATTGGAGGATGGTGAGTTGAAGCTAGAGAAAATCCATATAGATAAGAATCATGCGGATATGTTAACCAAGCTGGTTACAAAGGAGAAGTTGAATCTTCATTCAACTTTCATTGGTCTTTATGATTGAGTTGAAGATGGAGGAGCTAGAAGATGTTGATGTACAGGTATTGGTGTAGCTATTTATCTCCAACTGGGAGATTGTTAGGGTATGGAGCTAAAAGCTTCACCAAATGAGCGAGTTGTAGAGTTGCAGGCATTACACAATTACCAACATCGGTCAGGAGAGACTGATGTCGGTCAGAAGCAGACTAGGATCGGCCGACGTCGGTCAGGTGCAAGCAGCAGGAACTGATGTTGGTTACCTGTGTGCATGCTCATGTTTCCTTATTTTATATATAGGATTAGATCTTCATAGCTTATTGTATTGTACTGTACAATATTTGTATATGTGAATCAATCCAGATTGTGGAGTTGATTGTAATTGAGAGAGAGGACTCTTGAGGGAAAGAGATCTAAGAAGAGATCTGTACATCTAAGAGAGGTGTGGAAGAAAGAAGTTTCTTCAATTGTAATTCCTTCTGTAAAGAGTTGAATACAAGTTTTCAGGGTGGTTTCTTGTATCTCTTATTTCTTGCTAATTTTAATTCTAGTTACTTATCTATCTGATTTAATTCCGTGTTTATTGCTTTCATATTGTAATCATATTGTTGATTGATCCCCAACAGGTAGGCCCAAATACCAAGATTATATCATTACCACCATTGATCCATTTTAATCTAAACTACTTGAAACCATCCTTAGATTGCTTTCTAGTTCCTTGCTTATAGCTAACTTCCCATCACATTTAAAATCATATTTTAATAATATAATAAACATCTTAGGTTGACCAATTAGTTAGATATTTAATTTTCAAGTTGATTGGTTTCTCTTTACTCAATTGTATTTTGTAGTGAAAAAAATTGCATTATCCAGTATTGTTACAAGGTTTTGTATTTTGTGCTTCAATTAGATTGGCTAGCATTAATCCAATTGATTGTTTGTTTCCATTTTGTTATTTATTTTCTAAATTACTTGTAACAAGTATCTTTTCTAAGTTCATAAATTGTTATAATCTTCTTAATTTTCCCTATATATTGTACTGAGTCGACCCAGTTGACCCTATAATATTTGTATACCCTACTTTTTGTGCTTGGTTGATCCAGTCGACCCTATAATATTTTTTTCCTTCCTTATTTATCAATTTAATTATCTATTTCTCCTTCTTTGCATTTTTTTCACCTCTCTTTAGGCATAATGAAGTCTCATATTAGAATCTTTTTGGATAGATTGAATCCATTTAGATACTATATGGGATGTTTATTTATTCCTCTCTTTTCCTCCCAAGATCACCATCACTCTTAGGGCATCTCTTCTCCTCTTTCATCCCTGAATTTTAATATGGTGTAAATAACACCTCAATATGAATTTTATGGATCTAATCCTTTCTATACTTATCAATAAACTTTTCATCTTTAAAATCTTTAAATTAATGTGGGAGTAATTGATACAAGTTTACTTAATAATCCCACTAATAATCCTTCTTCTAGCAATCCTCCCCTAACACCAATTTGGGGAGTGTTCCTACCAACACCAACCCACCTTTTGATCAAACTCAAAATTTATCCTAAGTTATCCACCAAATGAACATAATTCAAAATTCTAACACCAACCAAATGATGCAACTTCAATAACATCTAATCAATGTGGCTAATCAACCTCCAACTATCCATCCTCAAGCAAATCCTAATTACATTCCTCCACCTCTTTAAGATGCCTTAGGCAATGTTATTCCTCAACCCATAATGAATAACAAGATGCTTCAAACCATTCAAAATGATACTTTTCCCCCCTTCATTATTTCCATTGATATTGGTACCATATCTCCAACTACCAAATATGATGGGACTAAAAACCATGACTCATTTCTCAAAGCCTTTGGCAACCTTCACAAAGAGTGGATCCAAACTAATACCTTTGCCACAACTAAACTATTAGTGAAAACCTTCATTATAAATGTATTATAATGGTATAATCAACTTCCCCAACATTTTATTTGGAAACTTGAATATTTGGTTAATCCCTTAGTTAAAGAGTTTAAACATAATGATCTTCCCAAAAATTGTCTTAGCCACTTCATCAATGCTAAGCAATCTCCCACCGAATCAGCTCATGAATTTATCAAAATATGTAAATCATTGGCCTATAAATCCAACCATAACATGAATAATGATAAATTATTCAAACTCTTTATCACCACTTTGACTCCCACTCTCCAATATATGGTTTGAACCTTTGTTCCCCAAACACTTAATGAACCTCTTGACCAAGCTAAATGTTAAGACTTTCTTATGAAGCAATTCGTACCTAATCCTAAACTTCTTAAAGGATATTTCCAAACATCTAATTTTATCATTAGTAATACTCTACAAATGAAACTAAGATTTTTCAAAAATGATGTTCCTTCACCTTCTCATACACCTCTTTCAGTTCAAAAAATGAAATAATTTTTACCTCCCTCTAAACCTTTCATCTATACCAATGCTCCTCCTAAGTGGTATGACCCCAATCTATTTTTTTTGTGCCATGACAATATTGGGAATTCTCATGAATCTTGTAGAGGTATCACTAAATTTTTTGTCTCTTAAATTCTTGGTGATTCATTCAACCATGAGGCTATGATCAATCTTTGTCTTCAAGAATATAGCATTCCTTCTCAAAAATGACAAGCTTCTAAAGATTCTACCTCTAATAACCAAAAATATTATTCAAATACCAAGTATGTTTGTGCCATTTATGCTAATTAAAACCAATATTTTAACAATTCTCAATAGGTTATTACTACTAAGGTTAATTATCATCGTAAACTAGATCATAAAGATCGCGTTACCAATCCTAAGAAGCTATCTTTGGAGGAACAACTTCTTAAAAATACTACCACTACTAATATTTTTTCAAAATCCTAAAAGGAACCATCTCCTCCTTATTATCCTCCAAATTTTAATTTAACTCCTAAACCTCATGTTGGTTCATCTAAGTCTCATTAGAACTTTCTTGAAAAACTCAACTCTATGCCTATATAAGATTCCACTTATGAAGTCAGTTCATATTTCTCCCTATCATCATAAATTCCTTATGAAATAGCTCCAAGAAATTGATGATCCATCCTCCTTAGATGAATAACCACCTTCTATTGAATATTAACCTACCAACATAAATATCATTGAAACTATGTGCCTTCTTCTTCCAAACCTTCTATTGAATTCCTTAAAGATGACATGATCAATGTTGAAATTATATTTTTTACTAATGTCCACCACTTTTTATCAAATTATCCATTAATACCACTCTTATCTAAAAATTTCTAGTTGATGAAGATTCTGGTATTAATGTAACATCTTTATGGCTCATCTAAAAACTTGGTTATAACAAGTATAATCTTAATCCAACCTATTTTACTTGTCATGGTTTTGATAAGACAAATCAAAATCCACTTGGTTGAATATTAATTCTATTAAACATTATACCTAAGGCCATTCAAACTAATCTTATGGTCATTGATTTACCCCTATATTACAACATACTCCTTGGTCATCCATGGACTCATCAAATGAGGGCCATTACTTCTTCCGGTAGTTAATATATTAAATTCTTACATAATGGAAAATGATACAAGCATGAAGCTAATCCAAACCCATGGATCATTCAACTTCCTAATCCTAAATCATAATATTGTATTCCTACCATTCCCAAGATTAATAGTTCTCATTTACCTGAGTTCATCAACATGAATCCTGATTTACAAGTTACTCTTGTAAGTTTTGATGATGATGAAGCCAATGATTTGCAACATAATTGCAATACGACCAAGTTAATTCCCTATATTTCATAATGGCTTCCTCCACTATAACCCAGGGATCATATTGTTCCTCGTATTAATGAGATTACTGATTTTCCCCTCCATGTAATGCTCAAGAGCCTTCTTTACATGAAGATGCTTTCACTTGCAATGATTTTGGAATGGTAAAATTATTTCAAGATCTTCTCATCATGTCTCCTCATAAATTTAGTAATATCAAGCTTTCACCTTCTGAAACTCCCCCTAATTCTCAATCATGTACAATATCTCTAACATATGATGATAACTATATAATCGCCCAAGCTCAATCTAGAGACTTGGATGTCCAACATTATCAAAAAACCTTAGCCTAAAGTCATGATTCTAATCAATATGTTCATACCATTTCTATGGATCATACCTTAGATCTTGAGGGTCATGTGCTCCTTTCAATTCTCCTCTTATCGATACTCCTTGGGTGGTAGAGAAATTATACCTTTTAAACCTCTAAAAAAATTGCATCTCCTTTACCACTTATCGATCCAATAATTACATCTAATCCTTCTCCCATCATTGAACCCACTAATAATCCAACTCCTTCTGATCCATCTACTTCTTCTATTCCTAAAATTATACTAGATGACACGATAACTGATGTCCATTAGATATATTCTGAGTATGATCACCATGAAAATCAAATTCCATATCTTGAAGTAGATGTCAAGTATTATGGTACTTTGCCTACCTTACCTAGTGACGAAGTTATACTTTAGTTACTTTATGCTTGAGAACCTCAACTTCCTCAATAACATCAAAAACTTGGAAATTTTAAGACTAAAAATCCTTTCTTCAACAATTTAATTGCTAGCATTGATCCTAAAACAAATCCATTTTTTTCCTTACCCAATTTACCAAACCACTTTCAAGATGGTAAATCCATGCTTATTAAAGAAACCACTCACATTGAATATGGTACTCCATCTTGTCCTTGACCAATTAATGTCTCTCATGAACTTTCACCTATTGAACATGATAATTTTATCTTATTATTTGATAAATATCATGAGGCTTTCACTTGGTCCTACGAGGACATGTCTAGCATTGACCCTAGAATTATGGTGCATAATATCATTACTTATCTTGATGCCAAGCTTGTGCATAAAAAACAAAGAAAATTTTAACCTAAATTTTTCACTTTATGTCATAAGGAAATCATCAAATTACTTGATGCTAAATTAATTAAAGCAGTGTATTATTCTGAATGGGTTTCCAACATTGTTCCAACTTGAGAAAAAGTTACTATGGTCAATCCTATTTGTATTTATTTTTGTCATATTAATCTTGTTTGTACCAAGGAAAATTTCCCTTTACCTTTAATAGATGCCATTTTTAATTCCATGACTAGTTATGAAATGGTATCTCTTATAGATAGCTTCTCTAGATACAATCAGATTTATATTTTCCCTGAAGACTAACATAAGATAACTTTCACCATGGAATGGGGCACCTATTACTATGTCAAAATGCCTTTTGGCCTCAAAAATGTTGGAGCCACTTACCAATGAGTAATGACTCACATATTTCATGATCTAATTCACAAAATTATTGAAACTTATGTGGATGATCTCATTGCTAAATCCAAAAATTGTAAGAATCATCTTTCTAATCTTACTATCATATTTGACCATCTCCTTAAATATAAAATTAGACTTAATCCTTATAAATGTGTCTTCGAAGTCACATTTGAAAAAATTTAAGATTCTTTGTCTCTCTCCATGGCATTGATGTTGACCCTACCAAAATTAGTGCTATCATCAACATGTTGATTCCTCATTCTATTCCTAACATTCATACTTATTTAGGTAAACTTGGGGAAATTATGCGATTAATCTCCAAAATGGCATATCAAATTCACTCCATAAATTCACTTCTCAAAAAAGGTATTGATTTAGAATGGATGGATCCATGTCAAAAATACTTTGATAATATGAAAGAGTCATTACTTCATCCACCTACACTTCATCCTTTTAATAATAAACCTTTAATTCTATATATTTATTCCACACCTATTTCAATTGGGGTAATGCTTGCCCAACAAGATTATATGAAAAGAGAGTATGTTATATACTACATTAATTGAGGCCTCATCAATTATGAAACATGTTATACCAAAATTGAACATGAATGCCTCACCATCTATTTCAAAGCTAAAAACCTTCACCATTACATGTTATACCAAACTACTTGTGTCATTGTTCATTCCAACCCCCTTCATCATTTCTTCTCCAAAGCATTTCTTCCTGAAGATAGAATTGGTAAATGGATGGTCCTATTTATGGAATTTGATCTCTACATCATCACTCAAAAATTTATCAAAGGGTAAGTCATAGCTGATCAACTTGTCATAGCTCCCATACTAGCCACTTTTTCTCTTCAATATAATCTTCTAGATGATAATATCGTTTACATCAAACATTGTAATCAAGCTATTTATCTCAAAGATTATTTTCATAGATTTACAACTAATCTTGAATCCAATAATCTTACTAAATCCACTGCTCCCTTCAGTACTACTAAACCAAAATTAGTTATCTAAGAGCTTCCTAAAATTAATGTAAATTTGCATTAGGATACTTTAACCTTTCACTTTGATGGTGCTAAATGACTTCAAAGAGTTGGGGCAAGTTACATTCTCACAAGTCCTCTTGGAAATATCATTCCTTTAGATTTTTATTTCACCTTCTATGTCACCAATAATATGGCTGAGTATGAAGCTCTTATCTTAGGCATGAGAGCTGCTCTTGATTTAGACATTCAATACCCTCATGATTTAGGTGATTTTAAGCTTATTTTCCACCAAGTTAGTGGTGATTATCAATGTGAAAGTGAAAACGTCATCACATATCATCAAATTTAAATCACTCTTCCTAAGGATTTCATCTCTTTCACTATTCAACCTATTCCTAGAGAACAAAATTCCATTGTTGATTCTCTCACCTCTTTAGCATCTCTCTTTCATCCACCAAGTCCTTTTTTATCCTACTTCTCTTATACAAATAAGAAAATATCCATCTTCAACTCAACCTCTAGATTCACTTATCTGTCATATTGAGGCTGTTACCATTTGACGAAGCCCATGGTACCAAGACATCATTCAATTTTTAGAACACCAAACTTATCCTCCTAATTTAGATTCTCACGAAAAAACACATATTCATAAACAATCTTTCAAGTATGTATTTTGACACAACATTCTTTATTATCATAATGTTGAAGGTACCTTACTCTATTTTGTTTTGCAAGATGAGGTTCCTCCTCTTCTTGAATAATAACATGGGGGAATTTGTGGTATCCATTGTAACAGACATGCTAAATCCCGTAAATGCCTACATATGGGTTATTTTTGGCCTACTCTTTAAAAGGATGTAATCAAATATCCTAAAAAGTGTAATCCTTATCAACTTCATGATGATCTAATCCATTCACCTCCATCCAAACTTAAAACTATCAAATCTCCTTGGCCATTTCACACATAGGGATTTGATCTCATCGACAAACTACCTCTCTCCCAAGATGGGCATGTTTTTATCATCACCACTACTGAATATTTTACCAAGTGGGTAGAAGCCATACCCCTTGTTAACATCATCAATCCTACAATTTCCAAATTTATTCTTAATAAAATCATTTATCACTTTGGTTTTTCCCATACCATCATTTTAGATAATGGTGCTAATTTCAAAAATAAACATGTTAACCAACTTTGCAATAAATTCAAAATCAATCACAAATTTTCCAAGCTTTATCATCCATAATGCAATGATCAAGCTGAGGCCACTAATAAAATTCTTAAAAAAATTCTCCAAAAGATAATCTATGAAACCCACATGGATTGGAATATTCATCTTTACCCTACACTTTGGGCCTATTATACTAGCATATGTACTACCACTAGGGCAACTCCATTCTCGTTAGTTTATGGTTTTGAATTAGTTCTTCCTTTAAAATTTGAGTTTCCCTCTCTTTATATATATATATATATATATATATATATATATATATATATATATATATATATATATATATTCATGGTGTTATTCTTAATGAATAATTATGTGAATCTCATCTCTATTCCCTTGATCTACTTGATGAATGTCATCATTATGCCTTACAATATAACCGCCAATACAAGGCTCACATTGCCAGGTAGCATAACAAATGTGTTAAAGTATGCACATTTAATTATTGTGATCTTGTAATTAAATTATAATAAACCCATGATAAGGAAGGTAAATACACCCAAAAATGGTGGGACCCATATTCATTCAAAGATATTTTTGGTCTAAGCACCTACCATCTTCAAACCAATGAAGGCCCTATTTTCAAAGAGCCCAACAATGCACAATTTCTCAAAAAGTACTTTGCCTAAACATTTTATTATTTTCATGCTTTCTATCTACATCTATCTAACACTTTTTTTAGGTTATTTACATGGTTCTTTCCCTCTATAGCAAGTTCCTTCCTTTCACAAACCTTTAGTCCTCCCTTTTAATCTTTTGGTTTCTTGATATACCATAGTCTTTTTTATCTTCTTGCATTTTCTCTTTTTGACACCCATTATATTTTTATTTTATGGGTTACTTCGTAAGACCACGTATAGGAACCAACACTCCTCACAAAACTACCATATTTTTTCTTGCCTCACTTTATCTTTCACTTGCTTGTTGATACCCTTGTGGGTTTCTCTTTTATGAAGTTACAGTGTAAGACCGTGGATAGGACCTAGCCCTCCTCATAAAATTACCATCTTTTCATCATTATTAATCTTTGTTCTGAACCTTATCTTTTACTTATTTTTATAGATGGAATTTACACAAACAATCTCTGTTAGCATGTTTTCCTCCATTTACCTCATTATTATGATAAGGAATCACACTTTATTATCATTGTATTCCTTTTTTTTGCAATTTGAAGTAATTCAAATTGTTCCATGTGTCATTCCTATTTATTTCCCCTTTCTTTCACTCCACATAAGATAAAACAAGGTCAAAGTCAAGATATCACTTTTATTTCACCTATATTTATGATATTCTTAGATCCCATGATCTTTGAAGTTCTCTCTCTTAGCAACTAAGTCCCAAGTATTCAAATGAAAGTAATATTTAACACCCATGTTTTGTTTTCAAAATATGTATGAAGGAGGAATATAAAAATCCATAAATAAATTTAAAATTCAAATCATTTGAAACAAAAGGCAATGATATCTAAAAGGCAACATACAAATCTTAAAATTCAAAATCACACTAAAATACGTGATTACAAGAACATCTCCTATCTCTAATCAAAGCTCAAACTCCATAGTTGACCTCACATAGAGCTGAGGTATTTTGGGGTGTGGTAGGCAAGTATATTTGAATAAGTGAATTCTAAAAAATTTGTGGTGATACCTAATTTCTCATGCAAGTGCCCAATCATTGTAGTAGACCAACAGATCTATAAGGGGTCCAAAGGAATGGGAAACATGTTGTGGGAAGGTAGCTCCATTTTAATTTTCATTCATATAGCCTTAATGGGATGATATATATACTCCATTTTCTAACCTAAGACTTGTGTAGCTAAGAGAATTTCTTCATCGTTCTTAAGGTCAAAATTCCTCTTGTTTTGACAAACGTAATTTGAGTATCTTGACTTCCATAACAATTTCCTCCACCTTGGTTTTTCCTTCACTCTCCCCTCCACCCATTTAATTTACCCTCTTGATAGTCAAATTTTGATTCCAAATACTTTTTCCATTATTATTTAATCCCTTCTTCTTCACCTCTTAAAAACATGCTAGCACTACTTTGTTTCAATTTTATCTATCCTTAAAGCGAAACAAAATGTTTGAGCAACTATGGATTACTTCTTTCTTTTTCACCATGAATATACATTTCCAAATTTTGTTTACTTTCCTTTTACCATTTTTAATTGTTTTACTATCATGATGTTATGGACACCTGAGTTCATACCCTTTTTCTATTGTTGAGCGAGGTTGGTTTGTTACTTCTCATTCAACAATGTTGTTTTCTGTTTTATGCACATTTGTCCATTGTTGAGTGAGATAAGGATTGTTACTGCTCACTCCTAAATGTTGTTTTACCATTTTTATTTTGCTTCTACATTAACATTTTATTACCATCCTTTTTGACATGTATCCTTGGTTTGACTTGGTGAGTTCACCTGTTTTACTTAAGGATAGCTTGTTTGAGTTTTTCGGTCTTTATTAGCCTTGGCTTTAAAAGCTAATTTACTCTTATTTTTTGACTTGGTCATTTGGTCTAATATAGCACCTATTATCCTAGCTTGCCAAATTTCCCAAGTACGTCCCATCCTCATAGCACCAACTATCTTGTCTTTTCTTGTGTTTGTTTTTTTTTGCTCTTTAGTTTTGTATTATTGTATTTGTTGAAAGTAGTCTCTATGCCCTAAATAAATAGATAAAACATAGTAGAAAACCATCCTAAATTAAAGGTAAGTTAAGTTATGCATCTCATTTACTTTTTATTTATTTACTTTTGAGCCATTTACTTTTAGTTATTTTTGCTTTAAAATACTGCCATATTTTTTTAGCATCAACGTTGTGTGTTACTATGTTCTTTCTCAAAGCACCATCTCCTATTGTACCTTAGTTACATGTTATGAGACTCAAGTGGAGAATATGTATACACATAATATTTTCAAACTTTTATCACATACTGATGTTTTACATCTTGTAGGAACCCATCGAGACTTAATCTCTTTGAGTGCATGCCTTAAGGGATGTACTAGGAAAGGGGTGGGCAGACCTTTGGTGCTTCACAAGATTATTGTCCTTTATTTCCATATTATTACCAATCCAACTATATCTTAAAACCATTTCCTAATCTATTGCTCTTCCCTTGCACACTCTTCTAGTTTTTTTCCTCTTTTCATCCCTCTTTTTCTCACCTTGATCCCCTTTCTCCAGTTGATTGTACTAGGTCGAGTGGGTCAACCTTGTACAATTTTTAGCCTTTGATTACTATACAAGGTTGACTGGGTTGACCTTGTACTATTTTAGGTATTTTCACTTGATATTTTCATTATCCCTTCAGCCAACCTAGCTTGGGACCTAGTGATTTATCTCCCAAAACATATAGGTTCAATTGGGTTGACCCCGTACAGCTGACATATTTAAAAGGATTTAAGGTGAGATACACATATAAATACAAGATTATTTAGTCATTATTTTAATGTGTAATAAAAATTTATTATTCACTCGTACTTATTTATAATTTGATCTTCTGCCATTCTACTTGAGGAGTCTTAACTTAGGGCTTCTACTTAGAGAATCTAGTCTTGTGGATAAGTCTTGGATGCTTTGGCCTTTCTTAGTTATCCTTATAAACCACAACCTCTTATGAATCCCCATTTTCCAAGGGAGATATTGAGTTTTAATGGGTTCATATTTAGGTAAGTATATTCTAACTTTGTCCTCCTCTCTTTAGTAAATAGAAGTATTATAAGTATTGGCTCGAATAATATTACTCTTCAAATTTCATGTATTAGGGTCTTACTCATACTTAGCTTAATTGAGATTCTCCTATACATATTTTGATTACTTTACTAACCCCTCATATTTTACCACAAGCTTTGGTGTGCACTAGATTAGATTCACTTTTTTATTATTAGAATAGAGTGAACATTAAACCTAGGACACTTTTAGGTTTGTTACGTGATTATGTTAGACTGTAGGATTTAGAACCCTTCTTAGCAAGGTGTATTGTGATAAGTGATCCCCTAATCAAGTCTAGTGGATCCCCATATTAGTCATGCTCTTTCTTAACAAATATATTCCCAATTGAAAGTGTAGGTATGCTCTATCTTATGCAAGCCAAGATTGATTTATAGACATGATGCATTTTTGATTGCATACATATCTTTCTACCAAACTATCAAAAACCTATAAAATTATATAAATAGGTGTCTAATGATGTTTTTCAATTGATATAGGTGGTTTTAAAACTTTAAAATATCTATAATATAATATATTTATGATTGTGTTTTTTTAGCATGCCTCAAATAGGCCTAAAATAGGGCTAAAGGTGTAGTTTTTCAAAGTCTCTTGAAAAACAAAGTTGTAGTAGACTATAGAATGTATTACTTGTCATTTGTAAGGTTAAAATAAATGAATGAAGTCATTTTAATGACCTTTAATATGATTTTGGATCCATAACCCCTTAAATAATAGATCAAACCTAAGTGAGAGGGTTAAAACATCATTTTGTTAATTTTGGTGAGATTTAAGTACAAATAATGGAAGAAGCTTATGTGTTAGATTAGATAATGTCAAATCAAATACAATAATCCCACTGAGGACATCAGGAATTAGTCTTAAATAAAATATTTTATATAAAGGGTGAAAAACCTAATGAATAAGGTATGATATGATAGAACTTTGTGTTGTCTACAAGAACTAAGTTGTTATGGACATGGATCAATGTTTTGATGGACATTGTCACTAAGAAGGTAAAGAAGTGAAAGTAGGTTCAAATAGGTGTTCAAGAATATAATAGTACTCAAATGGGACTAAATTATAGTAAAGAGGATACAAATAAAGGTTAAGAATTATAATAAAGTTAAAACCTTGAGAAAAGATCATGTTTGTTGTGTCATGCAAAGGTGGTGTACTTTAAAAGAATAAACCATGTTTGTTGAGTGAGAACAAAATTAAAAACACAAAAACTTCATGTTATTATAAGAAGGTAAATATGTGGTATGAAACAATTAAATAAGGCTACAAATCCTAAAGGAGACATAAAAAACCTAGATGAGTAAACTTATAAGAGACCTACTTACATTAGATGATGAGGAGTGATTAAGGATGGTGACGGTCAATGATAGAGTGATGAGGGATGGTGAGGGTCAATGAGGGAGTGATTAGAGATAACAAGGGATGAGGAATGAGTGATTATGGATTATGAGAAATGAAGAGGGAGTGATGAGGGATGATGAGGTATGGTGATGGTCAATGAAGGAGTGATTAGGGATGATAAAGGAGTGACTATAATTGATGAGGGATAGTGAAAGTCAATAAAGGATTTATTAGGGATGAGGAGGATGAGGAGGGAGTGAATAGGTATGATGAGGTATGAGGAGGAAGTGATTAGGTATGATTATGTATGAGCAAAGAGTGATTAAGGATTATGATGGATGAGGAGGGAGTGATTAGGGATGGTGAGGGATGGTAAAGGTAAATGGAGTGATTAGGGATGATAACGTAGTGATTAGAGATGACTAGAGATAGATAAGGTCAATGAGGGAGTGATTAGAGAGAATGATTAATGATGAGAGAGTGATTAGGGGTGATGAGATATGAGTAAGAAGTGATCAAGGATGAGGGAGGGATGATGAGCAAGTGAAATTAACACAAACGGTCATTTGATGTGTGTAGGTCATCAATTTGACCTATGTTTCCCCAATCATACCACTTTGGATCAAGTTCAAAGTGAATGGTTTTCAAAATTCAATTCTAATAAACCTAGAACTCCTATAAATTCCAAGAATCAATTCAAAAGGTATAAAAACCTAAAAAATATATATATGTTTACCAAAAATGGACATCAATTGTAAAAGTTATGCCCTGAAATCTATAGGCTCAATACTGAGACCCTAAAAAAACATAAGTACTTACCAAATTATATTTAAAAAAAATATTTTCCACATCATAAGGCATACAACCCGTGAGATCAACTCTATCATATGTAGAGTAACCCTAATTTCTTATATTTACTAAAATAATTTCAAAGTATAAAGATAAATTTATACTTTACATTTATTTTAGTAAATATGAAATTTAAGTAAATATTATCTTATTGTAGATATTTTTGTGATTTTGGGTGTAAATCAATAAGAACCCATAAATTTTATATCATGTATGCATTACTAAAAATTGAATTCAAAAAATTAATCCTTTTAGCTTAGAAATGGCTTGAATTCCCAAGCCAAATGTTTGGACCTATCAATCTACAACCGAGTCCAAGAGTTTTGATACAAAAAAATGAATTTCAGCTTTTATCACTAAATAAACTATGGATTTCAACTAAAAAAATTCAAATAATTATTACCATGATAATGAACATACTCTCCTCTTTCCAAATATATGATTTTTATAATTTGTGGTCTATTTTAAGGGTTTAAACTATGTTGATTTCTAACTATACCTTTTTTAGGTCACTACATGTTGAAAATATACATACCTATTCATGTTTATGTAATTTGTATTTCATTGATCCAAGTGAAAAACAAATTATATGGTTACAAACTAGGCCTAATTCTATATACATTTTTTTTTTTAAATTGAGGTACTTGGGGGGGCCACACGGTCAACTATCCATTTTTTGGTCAGTTTTCAGGACCTATTTACTTGTAAAATTAATAAAAATAATATATTCAATGAAAAAATATAAAATAATCTAAGTCAAAAACTAGAATATCTTATCTAAATATTCACTAAAGGGTTTTAAACAATACTTAATGATGCTAAAAAAATGGTGGGCCACACAACCATCTATCTATAATGTTTTCTTAAAAAACATAGGAGTTCTTGTTCAAATTTTAGATGTTTGACCTAGTTATACTTAACCATTTTTTTATAAAAATAGTGTTTTAGAAATTAAACTTGAAATTATACAATTCATGTTTTTATACCATTTTCAAAATTTGAGTGCAGCCATCTTAAATTATCTATAGAAGTTTATATTTTTGAAATTTTAGGAAAATAATGTCCACGAGTAAGCCCCTTTTTATCCCCCAACTTTTTACACTTACCTATGATATTGTAGAGGTTTAGAATGTAAGAATATAAATGTGTCAGTAAACCATTTCATGTTGGTAAAAAAAACTATTAAAATGTGTCCCAAAAAACAAAAATAGACTGCAAAAATGTCTTATGTTACTTATGCAAGTGTTATTATAAACATGATGTATGTTATGGTTTGTACTATGCCAAATGTTTCCCATCTAATGGGAGTTATGAAAATGTATTTTTTTAACCCAGGAAAATAATATTGGATTACTATGAATAAAATATTCAAATATTTTCATGGTACTTTTGATTATGTAATTTACTACAAAGGAATCTCTGAGAAAAATAAACTAGTAATGTATAAGGTTATGTTGATATTGTTTTGGATGGAGGTCTCTATTGTCATTGATATAAAAGTGATTACATATTTAACATGTTTGGTAAAGTAGTTAGTTGGATGAGTAAGAGTCAAGAATTAATTTCATTATCAACTACATAAGCTCAAAACATGGCATCCACTCATATAAGTAATAAAGTTGTACTGTTATAGTGTCTATGTTGAAATATTGATTTCATACAAAAAATATTGATGAAAGGTTATGATAGTTGCATTGCAACCTTCTTATTAAATAACCCTTATTATCATACTCAATCAAATCATATTAATGTAAAGTGCCATTATTTTAGAGACATGGTTAAAGACAAAAAGGTGATATTGGAAAAGGTTAATACTTTTGAGCATGTTTTTGATTCATTAGTGAAGGTTGTAATCACCAACAATTTTTCTTATTGTATAATATCAATGGGCATGGCTATCCTTAGCTATTAAAATTATATACTTGTGAACCCATATGAAAATATTTCATCAAGTGTGAAGATGTTGGATATTTATTGTATACTTTGCATTATTCCCACCCCCTAGGTATTTTATAACCAGACACAAATTCCTTATATATGATATTTGGGTCAATGTGTGTGGGTTTGGATCATGGTATACAAATAGTAGTTTATAAACCCATTATTTTATTAGACATTTTATTATAATACCATTTGGATGGTTTTTTATTGAGGTTCCTAAAAATACTTGCACGTTTCAGGATAAATAAAAACTTTAAAGTATGTTATTATATTGTAAATGATTGAATTTATCTAATATGGAGAAAAGTTAGTGTGCTAGGTTTTTTTTTTTTTTAAAATCATGTGACAATATGTGTATTTTATGTGTGTGTCAATTTTCCTTTCTATTGTAAATCAATATGTTGTAATAATTTATCTCATGCATTATTTTATCAATTTATTTTCTCTTCAACTAATTTTTGTTGAGACCCTATCTCATTTTTATCATGTTTTTTTATCATTTAAAAAATCTACTAGATAGGTTTCATAACATAGCCTTGATATAAGGTCCAGAACTTACATAGGAAGCTTTAAAATAATATTTAATTTTTACAACAACCTAGTTCATTTAACAAGCTACAAAATCAACTAGGAAACTTAATTGTTTAAAAATACCAAAGTTTCAACATTAGTTGGTAATAACTTCTTCTTTATAATCATTCTAGGCTTGGTAAAATGATGTTTTGGAATTTTAATTTAGTTTACAAAAAATTCATTGGGTTTTTATGGAATATTATAATTTTAAGGTATGAGATTCATTTGGTGAAACATTTGCAATGATTTTTTGGATGATTCTTTCCAATGTTTTAAAAATAACTTGACATGAATTCATTTAAAATTCAATGGAAACATTGGATGTTTCACTTTAGATGAAATTTGTAGGTAAATTTCATAATTTATTAGGTCCCTTTATTTAGGCTCAAATTTTAAGGATGGATATGAAAATTTAGAATTTTTTTTTGAATAATACATATAGTTTTAGAAATAACAAAGGTGCATAAATTTTTAGATTTAAGGGCATACAAATAAAAATTTCACATGTTTAAAGGTACAATTTATCACTACATTTTTTAAGCTTGCCAAAAAAGAGAAGAAATGATAAATTGTTTTCTAGTTTAAAATCCCAAACAAGTCAAATAAATGTGTTAAAAGATGTGTGACACACATATTCTTGGCATGTTAAATTTTTGAGTTATCAATGAGATAAGAGGTGCACAAAAAAGAAGGCTTGGTCATACACCAAAAATTTGCTCCACATATAATCAACCACCTCAACAAGAAAGGATTTGTGGCAATAAAAGTAATAGAATAAGAGGTAGTAGAAGAGGTGCAAATAGTTTCCAAGTATTTTTTTTAATGTTGGAAGAAATCATATTAATCAATAGTAGTAAACTATGTTTTCGACCTAGCAAGTAGGATTTCCATCTAGTTAAGTGCATGGAGATGGGACACCCAAATGGGGGTCTAATATGACATTTTTATAGGAAAATGGATATATTTGAACTTCAATGGATGATTTGAGATGCTTATTCTCAAAATTAAAAAATAATTTATAAATAAGAAATGTAGTATTCGGAATCTAGTTTATAAATTACTATTTATTTTTAAAATAGTAAATTTTAATTGGGGTCAACAATTTTATTTTAAAATAGATGCACCTAATTATTTAGTAAAACATACTAGATAGGAGACTATCATTCCTATCATCTTTTGAGTTTTGTAATGAATTTTTTGAATTCCTTTAGTATAAAGTTAAAATACATCACGTTACTTGATTTCAACATTGTTTTGTATTTTTTATTAATTTTATAAGTGAAAATCAACTAGAAATAGATAGCCAACCATGCTTCATACATATACATATTATGGTATGAACTTTTTTATTATAATACTTATTCTTAAGAACATATCTAAAAAAATTAAAAAATTTACATGTATTTATTTTTTGATGCATTTTTTTGATCTACTGATCCATTCTTCAAAAACTTTATATAACATCATATTAGGCATTGTTGTATACACATTAAAAATAAATCTATTTTTAAGAAAATATTTTATGAAGCATGGTTGGCTATCTATTTCTAGTTGATGTTCACTTATAAAATTAATTAAAAATACAAAACAATGTTGAAATCAAGTAACGTGATGTATTTTAATTTTATACTAAAGGAATTCAAAAAATTCATTACAAAGCTCAAAAGATGATAGGAAGTGTTTATCACTTTGTTATGAAATTTCAATGAGAAAATTGATATTTTTTTCATGGTGAAAGCTAGATTTAACTAGAATGAGTATGAAACAAGAATTTTATTGTGTTTTTTGCAAGTCCAACCATTATGCTCATAATTATTTAACAATAATTATTTAAGGACCAAGACTTGATAAGGACCATAATTATTTAACAATATATTGTTATCATTATTTTTCTACCTCAAAGAAAAATTATATATATATATATATATATATATATATATATATATATATATATATATATGGTTAAAATTTAAAAAAACCAATCACCTATTTTAAAATTTATTTCACTTTAGTGTTGATTTACTTATTATTTCATTGTGTTTTTATCCAAGGTTAAATTATTTATAAGACTCAAGAGTATATCCTATTAGTGATGAATATTCTTTTCAACTTCTAAAAATATTTTTCTCAATTTTAAGGATATGTTGATGCCTAAATGTGTAGCACAGGTGCCTAGAGTATTCAAGAAATACTTTTCATTTTAGAATTACTAAGAATTCAATGCATGAGTTGTAGTTTGTGATAATCATGTTATCTTTGATAGAATTGAGGCAAAACAAGTGACTATTTCACAATATTTATATTATTTGGTGGTTGGGAGCCACCATGGCCAAATAGCATATCTATGTAAAATATGTAGTGTACTATGCTAAGGATGGTTAATTATGATAAAAAATTAATCTAAGAACTAATCTAAGATGGATACTTACAATGACCATTAAACTAAGGTGATCTTATTTAAAAATAATCAAAAATAAGGGTAGAGTAGAAAGAAATGTTGTTGATCTTCATTCCAAACATCATGATAAAGCTCAAATTTCATCTAGTGATGAATATTCTTTTCAACTTCTAAAAATATTTTTCTCACTTTTAAGGATCTGTTGATGACTAAATGTGTAGTACAGGTGCCTAGAGTATTCAAGAAATACTTTTCATTTTAGAATTACTAAGAATTCAATGCATGAGTTGTAGGTTGTGATAATCATGTTATCTTTGATAGAATAGAGGCAAAACAAGTGACTGTTTCACAATATTTATATTATTTGGTGGTTGGGAGCCACCATGGCCAAATAGCATATCTATGTAAAATATGTAGTGTATTATGCTAAGGATGGTTAATTATGATTAAAAAAATTAATCTAAGAACTAATCTAAGATGGATACTTACAATGACCATTAAACTAAGGTGATCTTATTTAAAAATAATCAAAAATAAAGGTAGAGTAGAAAAAAATGTTGTTGATCTTCATTCCAAACATCATGATAAAGCTCAAATTTCATCTAGGCATGTACATAAAACTAACATATGCAGTGAAATAGATTATCCCAAGAAAAATCATAGATCAGTCAGACTTCTAAGAAGGTATGGAAAGATGTAGATAATAACTAGGCTCACTTTAAATATTTACCCTTGCCAACAAACAACATTGGCCCAAATGCAAGAAGAGTAAGAAAATGAAATGAACCTGAGAAATTTCAGTCAACCTAGCATTGGCACAAGTTAACAACTCTAAAATCAAAGCTACATATAAATAATCCATAAAAACCTTTCAAATCTAGAAATAAGAATGATTAAATCAGAGAAAATCCATGATAGCAAACATAGACAAATACTAGACAATCTTTACAGAATTCCTTGCTTGTATTATTTGCTTTAAGTTTACACAGTAATTTTGGCTCTAAAAAATCCCCCCTTTTTTACAATTGAAAATGTTCATTTTATAAGGTGTAAAGAAGCATATTATTCAATCATATCCAATCACAAAATTACAAGTGTAGCGATAGCTATCTTTTCCACAAATGTTCTAGAAATACACTAGAATTTCCAAATGGATTGATCTATAGGCAGTGCGTTTTACAAACAATACATGTCTTTACAAACTAAATATTCCACTTCAAAATGTTATACAATGCTGGTTACAAAAAGAATATTCTTATTTCACTTAATCTTTAGGACCCCTACACTACTGCAAGAACTTTGTGGTTCTTTGGAATGTTCTTGGCCTAGAGTAATCCCCTTCTCTGCTTTTGAGGTGAAAATAGAATTCCATATTCCATTAAGAAATTATCCTCTAAGATAACATGACATATTATACTACTCACTAATGGACCCTAGATCAAATTATCTTTAGATAGATGATAATTCAAGATCTCTCTTGCATTACTAGTCTTTAAGGTCTCTAATTTAACACATTACACCCACATGGTTCTAATGTGGTGTCTCCATGACATCCTACTCATCACTATACAAAATATGACCATTGCCTTTCAAAATTCAACTTTGATCTCACATCATCCACTCTATTTGTATGAATCAACATAACCCATATATCTTTGGATCCAAATAACTATCTTAAATTTGACATTTACACGATTGTTATTTGACATCTGTGTGAACATCTTTGATGAGCATATGACCATCAATTTTAAGCACATCCCCAAGACCCTTTGATATCCTAAATTTGACATCCATGTGACCATCAATTGATGTCTATGTAAACATTATTGACGGGCATGTGATCATCAATTTTAAACATATCTTTAGAATTATTTGTTGAGCTTGCCATTTTTCACTTCCTAGTTCATCTTGTTTCTTCTATGTGCCATGTGGTGACCACTCGATGATTTTGTGTTTTTTTTACTAGGTTCCCATGTATCATTTGATCTTTGCATTGTGCTCCTATGATGGTGACACTTGTCACCCCTATATAGCTCCATATAACCTTTGAAAATTCAACATTACATGCATCATTTAATCAACTGTACTAGGCTCACACAGACCATAGATCTTGAGAACATGGTTAGGCTTCGACTCTTTGGTCAAGGATTGAATTTTCAAAGCTTATCATGCTTTGTTATATCCACTTCATTTGAGTGAACATGGATCATTGATTATTTAAAAAAGAATGAATGTTAAGCTTGACATTATAAATAAAGGACTTAGGATAAAATATTTAAGCTATGTTTTAGGCATATTAAAGGAGAACCCATGAATAATTAAAGTCATAACATAAGATCTTAGCCTAAGGTTTTACTGTATTAATAAATACAATTAAAACCTTAGGATAAAAGCTTTGGTTAAGTCTATGATATAGTAAAAGGGACCCTTTTAGTCATAATATTGATCTCACACCATTGGATCAAGGTGATCTGAGTGAATGCAAACCATTGATCTCAATCTATGGAGTTGAGCAAGATTGGTCTCCTAAATTAGGATCCTTGGCTCATTGGGCCCATCTCTCACCATCTAATTAACTTCACCTAATTAAATATGGCTCATTGGTCCTATGAACAATCACAATGTTTAAGTTAGGACTCAGAGATATATGGAACTTAGGACAAAATATTAAGAATAAGGTCTTAATTATGTTAATAAACATGAATGAGAGTTTAAGACTCAGATTTTAGTCTAAGTTATAATAAAAGGACCATGCATATAATAAATACATAGTGTAAAGTCTTAGCATAAGGTTTTTATCATATTATTAAATATGATAATACTTAAGATAAGACTTTAGGCTAAGCCTTATAACAAAGGCACCATGCAATTATTTAGACCAAGCTAGGAGTTTTAGCCTAAGGTTTAGTTGTGTTGAAAAACATGGCCAAGCCTTGGGATATAAATTAAACTAACTCCATGGTATGATAATTATCCCCATGCAAGTTTGAATTCAATTCAAAAGGGGACCTAGGTTAAGACATTAGTCATGGCTTAAACATGGATCCAATTAATCTTGAACCAATGGAAAATAAAGATCAGCTTAAAAATTAAACATATTTATTCCAAAATGATATTCCATTGATCCTACAACAAAATCAACAAGTTTTAGCGACATTGGAAGGGGGTGAAGCCATGATCATCCCAAAAACATGTCTATTAATCCAAGTGAGATCGGTTCCTACAAATAATATGAAATATTGAAGTTAGGGCACATGAATTATAATAAATTAAGCTAAAGTCCCAGATTAATGTTCTCATTCACATTAATAAATAAAGGCTTCAATCCATAGTCTTAGGCTAAGGTTCACAACATATTAAAATGGTCATGACATAAAAGAGTATGATGAAATCAATGTCTTGGGTGAATTTTTTTGGACTTTTTGCATTTTGATTTTTTGAATATGTTGTAGGGTATTCAAGTTCTTTATGTGGAAAAATTATTTCAGAATTCTTGTCCAGGAAAATTATTCTGAAGACTAATTACATCTGATAATAAGTTCAAATAAATTATCCTGAAAGGTCTATTTCATCAATAAAAATGCCCAAGATAAAAATTTTGAAGGAATTATTCAGGAAAAAAGGGGACCCAAAGGGTCATTTTAAAGACATTGAAGGTTACCTTCAAAATATTTGAATGGTACTTTCAAAGTTATAAAGGGTAATCTCAAAGGGCAAAGGTCTATTTTTCAAAGGCTAGAAGGAAATTCCATAGGGCAATTATCCTCGATAAAACTTCTGAAGGGTTAGTGCCTTTGAATATTATGATTTGAGAAAATTGCATTGGCAAGATTGTTACAGGTAAGTATTTTAGGCCTTTTATGTTGGATAAAATTTCTGATGACAAGAGTCCAAAGTGTCATTTTAGAAAACCTAAAGTATAAGTCTGGAAGATAAAGTATCCTTGACAAAAATCCTAAGGGGCATTTTCAAAAATATATAGGGCACTTTAAAAAGTTTTGAAGGATAATTATTTTGAGGAAATTGTCCTAGATAAAATGTTTGACACATATCCCCTAAAGGGATAATTATTTCAGAATAAAATGTCTGAAGGGAAATTTCTTGCAGAATAAAAGTTTTAAAGGGAAAATTCTTGTAGAAGAAAAGTTTTGAAGGGTAATTCAATAAAACACAAAGGGTCATTTCAAAGATTTTAAAGGGTAAAAAAATGTAAAGTCTAAAATAATTTACCAAACCAAAATGTCCAAAAGATAAAATAAGACTAAGATCTAAGATAAACAAATTAAAATAATTTCATAATCCATTTAAAGTACTCTTGCGTAACTTAAATAAAAGATCCCACCAAATTCAAATCAAGTACTTAGATTAAACTTAGACTAAGAGTTTTGCAATTTGACTTGATTTTCAATAGACCAAAAGCTATTAAATAATCAAGTTAACATTAAAATCATGAAACCCAAGCATTGTTCATTCCAAGTAGACCTTATTAGACTTGTAACTTGAAACACCATAATCCAACATTAGCACTTTAGATAAGGGAAAAATAGAACCATGAACAAATATGCTAACCAAACCAGGTGTGGATGATCTTTAAAAAATAATGTGCAATCATGCTAATGACACTCTGATCAAGTGAATCTTCAATTTCAAGGTACAAATTTACATAATTTGACACATGAGTCCTCAATTTTTAGAAATGGGGGTATGTTGAACTAAAAATGGCAACTTCTTGGGGAACATAGCAATATGTTAGAATTTAGATACTCTAGTTTAGACCAATAATTAAGCTACTTATTCCATTTGATCAAGTACAATTATTAAGATCAGTTCATGGTTAGAAAAAATCTTGCACATGCAAAATTAGGATCAAATATCAAGACATAGACATTTTTTGTGTGTTCTTTGATTCCACTTACTATTAGCTATGGGATTTAGAGAATAACTTCTAATTTCATGGATTTAATTATTAACACTAACTTTTAGCATGTTTGCATATTCATTAAGGACTATGCTTAGATAAATGAAGGCTTAGGCATTGCTCTGCTACTAGCTATGTGTCTATAGCCATGATAGAGATGTCTTTGGATCCACTCAAGGGCTTGTTCCATTATTAGCCAGGTGTCCATATCCCTAGTGGAGATTACCTAAATCACCTCTACTTAGAAAGCTCTTTGAAATTTACAATAAGGTTCTTATTTTTGTATTTTTCAAGTCATTTTAGCTGTCTAGCAAAGGTTGGGAACCAAGTTAGCTAGCTTTATGGATTTAGTCAAGTGATTTATTTTCAAACAATCATCCTTGACTATTTACTTTATCCCAGGCAATTAATATTTTTTAAGTTCAAGCATGAATGTGTCCTAATAGTTTAGGCTTTCATCTTACATGTACAATCCTTCTTAAAACCACACTTAGATCATAACAAGGCTTAAAATCCCAAAAAATAACTATCCTAATCATTAGTCCTTACTAGTTTCTCTAAACCATAGCATCCAGCTCATATTTAAACAATCTATTATCAACCAATGTTGAGAACTCATACCTGCATTTATAAACTATGAAGCTCTTAGGCAGTTAGGTGATCTTTGAGTTGAGGGATGTCCAAGAGGACTTATTTAGAAGCAAGGAATAAAGTAAGAGAAATCAAATTAATATATATATATATATATATATATATATATATATATAAAGGACAAAAAAAAAGCAAGGAAAAAAAAACAAGAAAGAAACTAAACTAATCCCTACACTAACCCCATAAAGTGATTACCTCCAGGATCAAATGGAAAATTATTTGCTCTACTATAGAACCTTGAAGCATGATTACTTCCATTCAATGTCCTCTTCTTATGGATAAGAGCACTTGTATTCATGTGTCTTATAGGTGATGTAGTTTGGTCTCTTATCAGTATTCTCATTTACATGGATCAAAGATCTGAATCTAAGACCCAATCATCTTCTTCCAAAATTATTATACTTTATAGTAGGAGTGCTAAATTTGCTTCATCCATAGACAGATAGTGGCTTATATTATCTTCATCCAATAATGGAAGCTTTGCTAGTATCCTGAAAATGATGTATTCATTAGGTTCTTTTTGAGGTGGAAATGGACTACCAATCTTTGCACAAAAATCTTCCAAGTCATCCCAAAAATCTTCTTCATCCTGATCAACTAAATGATGCTCATCTAGAATCTTATCATTAGAGACATGTTGGTACCATACTCTTGACCTGTTGATGAAGTCATATGACAATTCTTGATCTATTTCACTTGCTTCATCTTCATCCTCAATGAAGAAAGGTAGCTATTTTATCCAATCAAACTCCATCTTATCTTGTTTTAGGGCTTCTAAAATAATATTATCTTTTTGAAACTCCAGATCATTGGTGAAATACTCAGATGAAGAATCTATGTGTTGTTTTATCCCATCATCTACCATCTCTAACTCTTTATTTCCATTTAATAAATCATGGTATGACTTCTCCCAGTGATCATCCTCTTTAGGAGTATTATCCATTTCAAAAATAAATATACATGGGTTATCTTTATGGCTACCTTTTGAAGAAAGATCATCTTGTACTTGATATATGTCCAGTTCTAGAAACTTTTCTTCTTCATCTATAGGTGTTTTAATTATGATGTCTTGTTGGTCTTTAATTATAATCTCTTTTACATATTTAGGAATATTAGTCATCTTAGATGCAACTTATTCAATTGGCTCATCTTCATCTTCAAACAAAAAATTAAAAGCCTCTATCATGAAACCTTGAGATGTCCTTGCAATGCTAGATGTCCCTAAAATATTATCTTGGTTAAGCATAATTTTAGTTGTATCCCTTTCACCTTGAGATGTATTAAAAACATTGCAATGATCAACCAAACCTATATCACAAAGGTTAATTTCATGTATATCCTTAGATGACTTATTATTGTTGTTATCATGAAATTTATTTGTGAATCTATCAAACCTTTGAGAGTCATCATTTTGTTAAATCCTTCCCAAATATTTCCTACTTGCTTATATAATTGAAGGAAATCAGTGCTCAATCTTTTAACCATCTTAAGTATGGATTCATTTTCATTCTTTGGTACTTTTGAGTTATGAACTTAATTGTCATTACTAGTGGGCACCAAAGCTCTTTGTCCTTATGGATGAAATCCATTCTTATCACTATTGAAGAACCCTAAATTTTAGCCAAGATAGGTAGGGCTTAAGGTTAATTAGTTCTAGACTGATGCCTAATTGAAGGTAGATGAATTATGAATAGCATTAGGACTAACATTTAATGCTAAGAAATTAGGGTTGACATTGGGAATATTATATGCAAGTTGACCTTGGGTCTGCATTTGATCATTGATTATTACATCTTCAACATAAGCCAATGCTAAAGTGTTTACAACATGAGCATATCTCTTGATAAACACATAAGTCATGGTATCCAAAGCATCCTTGTAAATCTCTAAGGTGAAAGCCTCATCAGGGCTATAAAGAGCTATGGTTTTACTATAAAACTTCTAATATCTAGCACTAAAGGCTCTAATGGTCTCACTATCATCCCTCTTAATAGTGGTGAATTATTGATAAAGAATGCATGGACTAATGATTTTACCAAATAGATTAATAAAAATTTGGTTAAAATCATCCCAGCTAGCTATGGAATCCTCTTGAAGGTTAAGAAACCATTTGTATGCAACATATTTGATATTAAATGGGAACAATCTACATGATACATATTCATGAATAACATTTAGGAGTTTCAAATCAGCCTTAAAGCTTTTAACATCTCCATGGCATCTTGCTCATCACTGTATAAAATATGATCGTTGCCTTTGAAAATTCAACTTTAATCTCACACCATCCGATCTATTTGTATGAATTAATGTAGCCCATAGATCTTTGGATCCAAACAACTATATTAAGTTTAACATTTGCATGACCATCATTTGATGTTTGTATAAACATCTTTGATGGGTACACGACTATTAATTTTAAGCACATCCCGAGGACTGTCTGTTATCTTAAATTTGACATCTACATGATTATCAATTGACATCTACATGAATGTCATTTATGGGCATACAACCATCAATTTTAAACACATATTTGGAACTATTTATTGAGCTTGCCACTTATCGCTTCCTGGTTCATCCTATTTCTTTTGTATGTTATGTGATGACTGCTCGGTGCTTATGTACTCTTTGTACTATGATCTTATGCATCATTTGATCTCTGTACTAGGCTCTCATGATGGTTACACTTATCACCCCCATGGAGCTCCATATAACCTTCATTTTATCAACTATACTAGGCTCATGTGGACCATAGATCTCAGGAACATGCTCAGGGTTTAACTCTTTAGTCAAGGTTTGACTTTTCAATGTTTGTCATGCTCTGTTAGATCCATTTCATTTGAGTGAACACAAATCATTGATCCTAAAAATAAGAATGAAATTTAAGCTCAAGAGCATATATAAATGACTTAGGATATAATATTTAAGCTAAGTTCTAGGTATATTAAAGTGGACCCCATAAATAATTAAAGTCATAACATAATATCTTAGCCTGATGTTTTATTTTATTAATAAATACAATTAAAACCTTAGGGTAAAAACTTTAGTTAAGTCTATTTTATAGTAAAAGTGACCCTTTTAGTCTTAATATTGATCTCGCACTATTAGATCAAGGTGATCTGAATGAATGTGGACCGTTAATCTCGATCCATGGGGTCAAGCAAGATTGGTCTCATGAATTAAGATCCTTAGCTCATTAGGCCCATCTCGCATGACCTGATCAACTTTGCTTGATTAAACATGGGTCATTGATCCTATAAACAAGCACAATGTTTAGGTTAGGACTCAGAGATATATGGAACTTAGGAAAAAATCTTAAGACTAAGGTCTTATTTATGTTAATAAACATAAATGAGACTTTAAGACTCAAATTTTAGTCTAAGTTATAACAAAAGGACCATGCATATAATAAAGACATAGCATAAATTCTTAGCCTAAGGTTTTTTTAATATTAATAAATATGATAATCATTAGGATAAAAATTTAGGCTAAACCTTATAATAAAGGGACCATGTGATTATTTAGACTAAGCTAGGATTTTTAGCTTAAGGTTTGGTTGTGTTGAAAAACATAACCAAGTCTTAGGATAAAAATTAAACTAAGTCCATGGTATGATAATTGTACCTATGCAAGTTTGAATTCAATTTAAAAGGGGACCTAGATTAAAACATTAGGCATGGATTAAACATGGATCTAATCAATATTGAACCAACAGCAAATAAAGATCAGCTTAAACATTAAACATGCTTATTCCCAAATGATATTTCATTGATCTTATAACACAAACAAGTTTTAGCGGGATTAGAAGGGGGTGAAGCCATGATAATCCCAAAAACATGTCCATTAATCTAATTTATATTGGTTCCTATAGAGAATAGGAAAAATTGAAGTTTGGGCATGTGAATAGTAATAACTTAAGCTAAAGTCCCAAATTAATGTTCTCGTTTGCATTGATAAATAAAGGCTTCAATATAAAGTCTTAGGCTAAGGTTTAAAACATATTAAAATGGTTGTGGCATAAAAGAGTCCAATGAAATTAGTGTCTTAGGTAAATTATCTCGAGCAAATTATTTTGGGCTTTCTACATTTTGATTTTTTGACTCTACTGTAGGGTATTTAGGTTCTTTTTGCAAGAAAATTGTTTTAGACTTTTTGTCTAGGGAAATTGTTCTAAATACCAATTTTTTTGGACAAAATGTCTAAAGCAATTTCCCATGGGGACTATTTCATCGGGACAAATCCCCAAGATAAAATTATGATGCAATTAATCAGGGTAAAAGTAGGTCTGAAGGGTCATTTCAAAGAAGCTGAAGGCTACCTTCAGAAGATCTAAATGGCACTTTCAAAGTTATAAAGGGTAATCTCGAAGGACAAAGGGACATTTCACAAAGGTCAAAATTAAATTCCATAGGGCAAGTGTCCTTGAAAATACTTTCAAAGGGTGAGTGCCTTTGAAGATTTTGTTTCAAGAAAATTTCATTAGTAAGATTGCTACGGGGAATTATTTTAGGTCTTTTATTTTGGACAAAATGTCTGATGATAGGAGTCTGAAGGTTCATTTTAGAAAACTTGAAGGATAAGTCCAAAAGATAAAATGTGCTTAACAAAAATCTTGAGGGGCATTTTCAAAAATCTAAAGGGCACTTTCAAAATTTTCAAAGGATCATTATTTCAGGGAAATTATCCCAGATAAAATGTCTAACACATTTCCCTCGAAGGGAAAATTTTTGTGGAATAAAATGTTTGAAGGGAAATTTATTTCAAAAAAAAAGTTCTAAAGGGAAAATTCTTGCCAAAAAAAGTTTTGAAGGGCAACTCAGAAAAATCTGAAGGGTCATTTCAAAGAGTTTGAAGGGCAAAAAAATTTAAAGTCCAAAAGAATTTATCAAACCAAAATGCCCAAAAAATAAAGTAGGACCAAGATCTAAGATAAACAAATTAAAATAAGTCTATAACCCATTTAAATTACTCCCATGTAACTTAAATAAAATCTCCTACCAAATTCAAATCAAGCACTTAGATTAAACTTAGACTACGGGTTTATCAATTTGACTTGATTTCCAATAGACTAAAAGCTAGTAAAGAATCAAGTTAACATTAAAATCATGAAACCCAAGCATTGTTCATTCCAAGTAGACCTTATAGGAACTAAAATTTGAAACATCAAGTTCCAACATTATCACTTTAGATAAGGTCAAACAAGAACCATGAAAAAATATGCTAACCAAATTAGGTGTGGATGATCTTAAATAAATAATGTGCAATCATGCCAATGACACTCTGATCAAGTGAATCTTCAATTTCAAGGTATAAATTAGCATAATTTGACACATGGGTCCCCATTTTAAAAAAATAGGTGTGTGTTGACCTCAATGGGATGTGATTATGGATGATGGAGGATATCCATACATTTCCATAAACTATGATATCTTCAAATAAGTATAGAAAGAAGTGTTATATCACCATTTTTCCAGTGGCAACTAGTTAACCTATGTTGCTTGCTTATCATACATATATATATATATATATATATATATATATATATATATATATATATATATATATATATATATATATATATATATATATATATATATATGACACTCTAAAACCATATTTAACACCTAAGTTTTCATATTTTATACAACTAAATTTGGTTAAATACTTTGGAAATATCAACTTTCATATAACTTTAACATACTTGGACATTAGATACTCTTTTGCACATTTTCCCTCTATCCTTCCACCCACCTATTTTATTGGAAAAAATTATTCACTAAATATGTCTAATAAATATAATACCGGTCTATACAAAATCATTATAGAATTGTACATAAATGTTCTCTATTTCTTATATCATTGATTTTAACTTCCAAAAAAGCACTAACAGTGGATGGATATTTATCATTGCTACAAGTTTTTTCTATACCACTCCATTAGGTTTTTCCTATACATGTTTATTTATTTGATCATAGATATAAGTAAAAAATATTTAGCTATAAATTAAAATTGATCCTAAGATCATACTCACCTATTAACATCTTTTAAACTTTATATCAAACTTGAAAAATCAATAAAGGCATACAAATATGAAAATCCATGAAAGGATCAGTGCAAGATCCAAGTCTAAATAGACACATAGGTTAATGTTGCATAGAGAAAAAGAAATTCAACTATTGTATTGCATTCTAGATTGGTCATGATGTTGTAAATGCACGTATGCAACATAAATATATTCACTTTAACCCTCTTTAGATAACTATAACTTAGAAAATAGTTGGTCAATTAGCTAGGAATGGTTGGGATTATCCAACCCAAAGTACTAACCACTTTTTCAAGTGTCATCTTGTTTTTACAATCACAACTAGGGTTTGGTGGAAGGAGAAGGAAAATAGAGGTCAGCGTACATGACTAAATGTAATCACACACATACGAAGTTTTTTGTCATTTGATCTAATTTGTTTTACTTAGTTACTTTTATTTGTATAGGGGTATGCATCTTGTGAGAGACACCTTCTTAGGTAATTTATGTACTAATTTTATTTTTTTTAATAATTAGGGTGATATGTTAGTAGTGTTAGTTGGTTAATAGGTTGAACCCATAAATTGGTTGAGTCTCATACACAATTAAACTCCCATGAAATATTTTATAACTTTGGGAACCTTTGTGATTAATTAACTATTATATTTTACCCTTTGATATATTTTTCCAAGGCTACTTATTTTTATCTTTACCTATGTTCTACAAGTCCTAACATTGGAATTACAGTAAATTTTTCTAGAGGGTGAATGGGAAGGGGAGATAAATAAATGTATGGAATAATCTAAGCCATGAAGGGAAGAGAAAGAAAGGTGTGACTTTCATTTTTCTATTTCCAAAATTATTTTTATGCCTAAAAACCTTTAAAACATGATTTGTACATCCAAATAACGTAATAGTATGGAGTTTGAATGTCCAAAAATTAGAAAAATCATTTCATTTTTTGTTATATGGCCTAAAATTCCATTTGTACAGCCTAAATCCTAATTTTATGGTCCAAAAACTTATGTTTCACTGATAAAATAAGTTGTACAACTTGTTAATGTTAAAAACATAATTTTGAATTTTATATGGCATGATTTTGACCCTTGGTTACTATAATCTTTACTTGTTTTCTATTGTATAGCTTTAAGCCTTTCAAAATTTAATTTTTGTGTGGATTCACAAGCCAAAAAGAGATTTTTCAAGCATTGGAAAGGCATGGCACAAAAGTAGTACAACCTAGAAAAACAAAAGGGTGTGTTTATTAGTAGCATGGCACAACACCATTTGAATATTTCAATTTTCAATTTGAAGTGTTAGAGTGGACCCCATAAGAAAGAAATAAGGTGTATTAATTTCATCTCATGGGTCAATATTTGGTTGAAAGTTTTTTACATGCACGCACACACACACACACACACCAAAACTCAAAAATTATTGTTTACATAGTTTAACTTCCATATATGCTTTAAATTTTGTTTTAGAGGAGTTGGTTGTGAATACTTTTCATAACACTTACAAGGTAGAGGTTTAAAGTTAAAAACCTTCCAAGTGTATTTATTTTTGGTCAAAGAGTCAACATGTTTTTATTTTTCAAAAAGATAATCTTCAAGAGAATACTCTTCTTTTAAATTTTGATGATCTTTGTAAAAGGGAGATATGAGGGTTTAAGTATTTGTAACTATTGTGACTCTTGTGACTTTGGTGACTATATTTACATGTAAATACTAATATGTCTCATAACCAAGGTATTATGATTAGGTTTTACTTGAGGTTAAAATAAAAACCTCTGGATATACCTATTATTCTCTCTTATTTTTGTGATTATGGTTAAAATTGTAAGTCTCATCTTTGAAAATGAGAGACTAACTCTAAAACATTATAATGAGTGGAACATGAATACGAAAAACACCATGGGTTTTATCGACTTGTGGGAACTAGTCAAAAATCATCCCACACCTCTTACTGAAGTGGCTAAACTAGTTGAATTTAAAAAATGTGATAAACATGAACTTGCATTAGTAAAATCATATTATTTTGTGAAACTTATCATTCACATTGAATCTATTAAAATTGATGCTTGGAGAGCATAGAAAGCACTAGAAGATATGAATGACAAACAACCTACATATAATAAAATTGATTTTTTTTAATGCATTTAGTTAATACAAAGCTAAGTAAATATTAAGTTTTATCTAATTATATCTCTAGGATGAGAAAATTTAAACAAGAATATAGCACTATAGGAGGTAAAATAAGTGATTAAATGCTTGTATTCATCATTCTGAATGGACTAAGCTCCACATATACTCACTTTTTTATAAATTTTGCAACTCAATGACAAAATTAAAAAACATTTGATTCTATATGTGATTTTCCTACTCAATATGAGTGATATTTCAACAAGAATAAAACTAGTATACCTACAAAGGATGTTTACTGTACAAAGGCAAGCAGAGATAAAATCAAGAATAGACATGAAAAAATTAATAATTTCTAGAAATATTATATGAAACATTCTCCACATAATTTTTTGAGACATTATCTATAGCATTCCTCAAAATATAAACATTTCCACAAGCATAAACATTCTTCTTGGTATCATAATCATTCAAGTGATTCTTCCTCCTCTTCTAATTCTAGAAGGCATAAAAAATGACCATCTTGATATAATTGTGGTGATATTAGATATATTCAAAATGTATGTCCTATAAATAATTAACATGAGAACATATGGAAGGTAGATTCACATTAAATAACTCACTCTAGTGGAACTTCTTCTACTTACTTCAACTCTTATGGTTATTTTGACACATCACTTAACCAGGAAGCATCCTACAAGCCCAAGGTATGTGGTCCAAATGGAATTGACTCCATATTATGAGCATACATATTTTCACCCATATTTAATTATTTTATAACTCAAATACATGTTCTACTATAGCAACACATTTTGTCCTACATGTTTTGATGCTCAGTTTTGGTCTTCAAATCATTGATTTCATTGATGTGGAGAAAACAACATTTTTTGGATCTATCCTCTTTCTGGATGGACTTATCACCTCTCTCATAATAGGGTAATATATTGGACTTTTATCATTCAATGGTGATTATACGAGTTGATATGGGAGTTTCTATCACCATTAGTGTTGAGAAAAGGTTCATTAGTGTTATTGGGCATCAAGAAGGTGTTATAAATAGTATAGGATAGTGACTAGATGGGTTTATGTGTTATACCTTATCTAAAATTATGTATTTGAGTAGGAATTTATCATGATATATTATGGTATGGGTAAAAAATGGTTATAAGGGATGATCATACCCATTGGGATATTCATCATCCATGCCACAACTCGTAGAGTAGCAAGCTTCTATGTGAAGTAGAATTCATTGATCAATGTCATGATGTATGGTGTGCCAGTTGAAGATGTCATAAATGATTTTGATGAATTAATATTCATATTACCTAGATCATCATATTCTATATGGTCATTTGATCCAATTTATCTTCCTTATTTACTTTTATTTGTATAGGGACAGGCCTATCATGAGAGACACCCCCTAGGGAAATATATGAACTAAATTTTAATTATTTTTCTAGTAATTAGAGTAATATATTAATAATTGTATTTCATTAATGGGTTGAACCCATAATTTTGTTGAGTCCTACATGCTACCAACTTCTTGTGAAATATTTTATAAGCTTGGAAACTTTGTAATTAATTAATCATGATATTTTACTCTTCAATATATTTTTTAAAGGTTACTTATTCTTACATTTACCTATTTTATATTGGTCCTAACACAAATCATCTATAGGTATAGGTGTAGGGGTTTGAAGAGTTAAAAAACTACATAACATATAGGGACACTATTTGTAGAGCAGAGACACTACTAACTACCACAAGTGTCATAGTTTTCCAACAACGTCTAGGCAAGGTTTAAGCTACTATTTTTTAATTTGAGTAGTGATGGAGCATACACAGATCATTTTTAGAATCAATTATGACTTTTTTTAGTGATAAAATATATAAATATGTTAAGTACATATCTCTCCTCTTTCTTTGTTAATTTCAAATCATTAAAGTGCAATATCTATCTACTCCATTTCCTAATTTAAATTAGGCTATTATTTCTATTATTTATATACTAGCTCAGCATGGTTTATGTAGTATTGTTTCTTATCTTGATCATAATGTATACCATATTAATCTAGATTAAGTCCATTGGAATATTTGATAGGTCAATTTTAGGAGTTGGATATATTTTTATAGGGTTATATATGTCAATTTAATAAGAAACACACACACCATTATGCTCTACTTATATGTGAAAAACATGCCTTTTGTATAAGAAGAAGAATTAAGGTTTGGGATCTTATTCTTTTGGAGGTTTAGTCTTTCTCAAGTTTTTAGAAGTTCAATATAAATAATGAACTAGAGAGGTGTACCTTAGTCTTTGTAGTCCCAAATTAAAGATACAAAGGTCTTCATCCTTTCAATTTGAGTCTTAACTTATATCATCTCTTAAAAAGTGCAACTTAATCTAAGGGGGAAATGGATGCACCAAAATTTCAACCCAACGTAAGTATCGATATCTCTAACTATTTTTTTCTTTTTTTTACACACATATAATAGAGGAATATGTTGTTTCAATATTATCCATGATAATATTATATTAGTCTATAGTTTCATGTCATTTTATCCTTAGTTAAATACCTCTTGGTTACTACCTGATACAATTTAACTATATTTAATTTACCTCTTTTATATCTTAGATCTAGGTTGTCATTGTTTATCAATTCCTTCTATAGGGTCCCTAATTATATCCCTAATTTCCCTTTTTCTAAAACTCTTTCTTTCAACCTTCACCCCACTTTTTTGTGCATATAATTGTATGGATATTGGATCTAGTATTGTCTTATCCATTTTCCTATATTAGATTAGATTTATATTTATACCCATATTTACCCATCATACAAATTTCAAGAAACCTATGGCTTCCATCAAAACTTAATGCATGTTATGAATAAATGCCTTGATAAATATGTTTTCATCATTGAGAAACCATTTCAAGATGTTAGGTGTGGGATCAATAATCAAATAGACAAGGCTGAAACATATAAAGAAACATGAAAAAATAATACATAAAAATCTCCATAAAATATAAATCAATTTCCAAATTGATCCAAAAATATAGTACAATGAAAATAATCACTAGGAGAAAGCCACATGCAAGGCAAAACACATAGAAGAAGAAAGGATGTACAAAGACTATGGTACATTAATGATGTATCAATGAAGCCCAAATCTTAGTCATAAAAATATGGATGGTATTATACCCTCGATACTATAAGTAGGCCTAGGTGTAGAATTTTCACAGGTGGATAGTATTCTTTGGATTCTTCGGTGGTTTTGCTTTTATGGATGAGAGATGGCATGCACATGTACAAATATTTTATGTAATAATTCAAGGAATAAAAAATTGGTTTACATTTTTCATGTTATTTATCTAAATTTATGTTCTTTTTATTTTATTTTAATACCAAGTCTCTAATATGAAACTTTCTTGTTTTTAAATTTTGTATAGGCCCTCTTTTATAATTTTGATAAAATCAAAGATACTCAAGAACATGTATATATGTCTCATCAATAATTGATAATTGGTGCAACCACTTTTCCTATATTTTTAATCATTGATAATTCCATTAAGTGATATATATAATGAGGGGATATTAAGCTCAAGTCAAAAACTAAACCCATATTAAATACAAATAAATAGGGGTTCTTCCCCATATTTTTGAGAATATTAGTGCAGTAAGTCCATTAAACATACATAATATGGTTGTGTCAATCCTCACCATGTTTAGATAATATTATTACTTAAAATTTTAACTATTGTCTTGTTTGTGGCCTCAACTTAGTCATTCCCCCTTAGGTAACATCATGTGGAAAAATTGTATCAAATTTTTTATTTTCCATAAAACTTCTTGAAAGTTTTATTTTTCAAAAATGGCATTTTTTTCATTACTATTTAATATGGGATGAAAATTTTGATATGATATGTGTCATAAAGAACCTACATATATCTTCACCTACTATATATTTTAAATGGATAACCTCAACTCACTTGGTAAAATATTCGGTCACTCTAATAATGAATTGATGTCCTTAAGATGATGTAGGGTTGATTTTCCTAACTAAGTTGAAATGCCAAAACAAAAATAGTTAAGGCAGTAAAATGGGTTTTAGTGCTTGATATTTCACATGCATTAGATTACTATTATTTTAGCATTGATCATATAATTTTACATATTTTTGACATTGTTACTCCATGGAGGGATAATAGTAACCCATTTGCAATAGTTTATAAGACATCCAATCATGATACATGATGTGGATAAAATGATGGAAGAAAACCTTTCAATTCCATGTTATTCACTGTAATTTGATTTATCAACAATCATTTTTGATAATTTAGAGAAGCACGCCAAGGTAACTAGTTCTAAACTAATGAAGTAAATGGGCTATGAAGGCCAATTACTATGAAATAAGGTCCAAGGCATCATACATTCCCTCTAAATAGAGATAAGACCATACCACATGGGTCTCGATTACCCTAATTATTGTATCCTCAAAGAAGGATCCATAAACTTCTCATTGTAGTCATGTGTGAATGATGCATCCACATCACACTCTATAGAATACAATCTAAATTTTTCCAATTTCACACCAAGTCTCTCATACCAGCATCTCCAATGGAAGGTTGAAGGAGTAGCACAATCATCCCAGTGATGTTCCCCCTCCAAATCACTATTTTAATCCATGTAGGACATACAACAGAAACCTATGCCACATAAACTTATAATATGACATATATATTAATAGAAATGGCATGCAACTTCTGAACCACACTTATCACAAAATCAACCTTAAGAATATGTGCAGACTACCAATCATAAGAACCATGTGAAGCAATATCATCAATGCTAATTAAGGAACTAACAATTTGCATGTTATCTATATGAATATTACCACATAGATCAACCATGCTAGCCACAAAGATTCTCTTGTCAAATACACACATCACATTCTCTAGTTACCTAAGACCATTATCATCACAAGAGTCATAAAATGAAATAATGTTGGGATATTTATGTTTGTGTTCTCTATGAAATAAATAGCCTTTCTTAGTCCACCTATTGGTTCTCAAAAATTCATGTGAAAATTATTGTGCACTCATTTAAATTACATTATGGATGGATAGACCTTGATAGTTGCGTAAAAGTCTCTTCCTCTTTGTAATAGTTTTACAATCACCAAGCTTGATACATCAGTAATGTAGTAGATAACAAAACTTCATGTTATGCATCTACATAGACATTGATCTTTGCATTGTTCACCTTAATATATGCTACGAGGCCCAACACCAAGCATGAATATGACAACCATGAATTAAGAGTAATGTATATGGTTTTGTAGAGTGAATTCACATAGATTATTTAGAAAAGAAAAAACACATACATTCAATGATCAAAAATATTATGTTTGTAGCAAATGCAAATTTTATTCAATTAAAGAATAGGTAAGAATTATAAAGGTGTACAAAGCTTCAATAAGGCTAGGATATCAAGTTAATATGATCATAATGGTTAATACTTCCTCTCATCTGCATAAATTAGATATTGATCACAGATCATGTATGACATAGTAGATACGTAGGGCATGATACCTATCATTATGATTATGTATGTGTTTACAATGTGTAACATTGAATCCTTGGGTGTTCTCCCTCTATCATCAGTTACATATGTTAGATTTTTTACACAAGAATAATAAAAGATCAGTTTCAACTACTATCAATTACAAATAATATAGTTACAAGTTAAATTATCTTCCTTGATAGGTGATATTTGAACTACTTATACCTCTCAACATTAAGATTACAAGGATCTCCCACATCTTTTGGCATTCTTATACATCCATATCAAGTTATGAGCTTTTATATTAGGAAAAACAACACAATTCATATCAACTTCAATTGCATAATTTCATAACTATACCAAGATGTAATGGAGATCATTGCTCTACAAGAAAAAAGGGGTGAATGATTTGTGTGCAGCTCTGGTGCCATATACACATTTCCTTTATAAACTTGTTTATCCTATGTACATCTCACTTTAGAGTTATATAATCCATGAGCCTACTCATACTTGATCATAATCCCATGCACTTTAGTCTTGAACCTAAATTTGGTCTTGCTCATAGTACTTATGCACTATACTTTTACTTGATCATATTCTTGCACACTATACTTGTGTTTGCACATAGTCCTACTCACTACACTTGTGCTTTTTCAAAGTCTTGTGTACCACACTATCTCATAAAAATGAATATGAAATGAATTATAAATATATTATCTATAACCAAAAATTATTTTAAATAATCTTGTATTATTATTTTATAAATAATGTAACATACACATCCCATAAAAAGGTAGAACACCTAAGGAGTCAGTGCCACACATTTTAAACACATACATAGTTGTAATGATAGGTGTTATGCTCTAAATATCTAATCTATAATACATGATCCATAATCACTCTCCATTAAAGGAAATTTAGAGGAAATGTTACCCATTCTAATCATAGGAGCTTACTCTCCTAGCCTTGTTGAAGCTTTGTACACATATGTACTTATTCCCTATTCTTTCATTGAATAGAAGTTGCATTTCTTATAAACATAAGACTTCCACTTCATTTAATGTATGTTGTTTTTTATTTTCTTAATACTCTACATGCATTCAATTTACACAACCATATGTGTTACCCTTAATGCATGGTCATATTCCTCACCTAATCTTAGGCCCACATAGTGAAAATCATTTGTATTAGAGTACATACATGTGTTTTCATATTTTTTTATGTTGAAATCATGGGTAAAGTGATTAGGGATGTGAGAATATCCTATATGGAAATGTATCTTTCAAATTCTCTAGAAGATAATACACACTTGCTTGAAGAGATATAATATATCTAGTACCAGAATCAAAATTGTAAGATACTCAACACTCTAAGGAGAAAGGATCCAGTTCCATCATGGAGTAGCTTTAAATAGATCTCATGATCAACAATGTTAATTCCATAGAGCCTATCTATAATGGATTCATTACATTCGAGGATATATGTCTCCTTATCATGAATAATTGACCTATCTACCATGGATAAATAACTTGTTTTCCTTGAGGACAAATGCACCTAGTTTCAAGCACTTGATCCTGCAATCTTCAATGTTCACCCATGCCCAATCATGACACATGATGTGGATATAATGATGAAATAAAACCTTGAAATTCCCTATCATTCACCATAATCTAATTTTTTGTAATGTTATTTGTCAGTTTATAGAAGTAAACCAAGTGAATTTATTCCAAACTGTTGAATCAAATGGGATATGAAGGCCAAGGATTTGTATATAAGGATCAAGGCATCATGATTCTCATCCAAATGGATATAATACCATGCCACATGGGTCTTGGTTACACTGATTCTAGTATTTTCAAATTAGGATTCATACACTTCTCATCACAATTACATGTCAAGAATTCATCCACATCACACTCTATAGAAGATAGTCCAAGTGTTTCCACTTGCACACTAGGTCTATCACACAATCATATCTAAGGGAAGGATAAAAGATCCGAGTGATCATATTATCCATTCTCCACCTATATTTCATTTTTTCAATCCACACAAGACATTCAATGGAAACCTACACCATGGTAATGTAGAAGATAGTGCACACATAGATAGTCATGTCATGCAGTTTATCAATCATACTCAACGCAGAAGAAGCTTTAGGTACATGTGTAGATTTCTAATTAGAATAACCATGTGAAAAAATAAGCACAACCTAATGAAGGTGTCTAAAATATACATAGTGTCTGTGTGAAAAACACCACATGGCTCAACCACACCAGTCACATAGACACTCTCATCATAGACACATATAAAACTCTCCAATTACCAACATCCATTATCATTGCATTGGTCATATAATTGAGTAGTGTTGGGATCTTCATCAGTATGTCCTCTATAGAATAAACATCCATTCCTAGTCCACTTATTGGTTCTCAGACATTTTTTCACAAAGTATCACACACTCATTCAAAATACATTATTGATGGATGAACCTATAGTTATGGATAAGTCTCTTCCTCTTTGTAGTAATTTTACAAGTGCCAATTTTTCCATATTAGTAATGCAATGGATAAAAACACTTTGTGTTATACATTTTGACATGCACTAATCTAATCATATCACACTATGATCTATGTTACAGTGGCTAGAACCAAGAATGTAGAGGGAAATTATGTGTTAAGGGTATCACATATGGTTATGTAGAGTGAATAAATGTAGATTATTCATAAAAGAACAAAAAATAAACATTCACTGGAGCAAAAGTCTTATGTTTTTTAATAAATGCTATTTATATTTAATGAAATAATATGGAATAAGTAAAAATTTGTACTTATATTCGATAGGTCTAGGAAAGTAAGCTCCTATGATCACAAGAATAGCACTTCCTCTAATTTTCCTAGACTATAGAGTGCTTACATATCATGTATTACATATTAAAAACACAAAGCATGATACCTATCATTATGATTGTGTATGTATTAGTAGAGATTCTTGAAAAACCCCATTAGAACATGTTAATATAGGGATTATTTTTCAAGGTGCAAGAGAATTATACAATAGACAACAACTCAAACAAAACCTAGTCGTTGGTTAGTTAAAACTAACATATTTATGCATGAAACATAGACTTAATATTTATAGAAAATTTAGTATAGTCTAAATGATTAATATATTTAAAAAATAGATCATCCACTATGTATAGAATAATGATAAAATTTATTTGAGAGAAACCATTTTAGAATTTCATATTAATCTCTATCACATTGAAACTCTTTGCAATACAATTGAGCATTATATATAACTTTTACAAGGTGTTGTTGCTTCATATTCTAGCCTTTTACTACAAATAAAAGAAAGACTCTTCACATTCTAAAGACCTTTGACATGATTTCTAGTGATGAATACATATAAAATTATATACAAAAGGAAAAATAGTGTGAGTCACAAATGTGTCTATCAATTATACTCTATGATTTTGTAGTCACATTTACTACTAACACTTTTCTAGACTTAAAGAGTTGTCTCATCCTAAGACAACTTTAAAGAAGTGTGCCTTATGTTAGAGCTAAAAATTGTGCATGTGGTAAGGAACTAGACCAGAAACATAAGTTATGGTAATCGTTCAAGGTGTCATTTATTAGTTTTCACCCCTTTTGCATTATTTATCTACCCTTTCATGTTTTTAACTAGATATCATACTAATCTACCACCCTTTCAATTTTTAATATATAAGCATATCCAGGTGGCCACTCTTTATGGGTTGTCAACCAACATAATCCCATTCCTAATGCTCAATCCCTTCCTACTAAAAATTCTTTAAAATTATAAAACTAAAGTGTGTGTATTACCTATATTGAAGGCATGGCATAGACTATGTTGTCTAAACTAGAGATAATGGTTTTTGGGTATTGGGTGTTCCCACAATCACAGTAACCTTTGATGGATTATAAGCTATGCTCCCATGTTTAGCCTAGTACTCAACTATTTCCTTGGCTTTGGATTCAGCCTATGTGTTAGCTTTGGACATTACCTTTACCTTGTCTTTGGAATATACCTCTACTTTAGCTTTATCATCTGTCTCATCCTTATTCTTGGCCTCCTATTCCTAAAAATAATTATTTTCTTACTCATCCTAAATGTGCATCACTTTTTTTCCATTTCTTCTTATTATGCCTTTATATTGGGCTCAACTTCATCATTATTATTTTATGCTACCTATACTTCCTAATTTGATTTCTCTTGTTGTTTTCTCATAGTTTTTTTTTATTCTTTCTTATTCACCTCTACTTCTTTGGCTCTTTTATTTTATTCCTTAGCTTCCTTGGCATTTCCTAGGTGTTTTTAATCTTGATTATTCTATAACTCCTCCACTTTAATATCATTATTATTTGCCTCTTCCTTCTTATTCCTTTATGCCTTTCAAGCCTTCTTCACACCCACCTATTATGCCTTTTATTCTTGGTGTTGAACCATGGTAGCTTGTTCTTATATTGGAATTTCTAGTTTTTCAATGGAGTTGCATTAAGTGGAAACTATGAATCAGATATTGAGAATGATTCATTCATATAACCTCTTCATGTTGATGCCCTATGTTTGGATGACAGTGGAGGATTGTGATTCTTCTTCTCTCTCTTTTAGGCCCAAACCATCTCCTAAATTTATTACTTGGGTATCTGAGCCTATTGAGGCTTGACTTCCCTAAGAGGATCTAAAAAGGAAACCATGTGTTATTTAATTTTTGGAGACACTTTAGACATAGAATGGGTCCTTTTCCTATGCACCAAAGTTGGTGGTGGACATTTCTATAATGATGACTATTCACCATTCATAGTGGATGATCCTATAGTTGGATTCATGTGAAATATCTCAGCTTGAAGTTATCTATGTGTTACCTCATGGCCCATAATATCTAATATTATATAAGGAAGAGGTTTGGTAATATCAACACACAAGTCTCATTGCACCTAGCTATGCATTTATTAAGTGCATATAATCTTCCAAAATAAAAATGCCTTCTCTTTTTCTTGATCATAAACCTCCTTACCTATGTCTATGAGCATTGAATGTAAATATTCCTATTTTTTTATGCCCAACTCAACAAGAACACATTCTAAAATGATTTTTGGGATGTGTTTATTATCTAGCCAAGATTTAGTGTTGTGGGTCCTCTTCTTTGGTGGTGGTGGTGGTGAAGCTCACCACGTGAGTGCTTCCACTTGCCCCTATAAACCTATGATGGGTTTTCTTATGTTTGTGGTAGTATATGTGCTTGAGCTTTAGATTGTGTAGGCAAAGGTTGTTGTGAACTTGGAGTTATAGATCACAAGGTTTATATTGATATGGCAGCTATGTCTTTTTATCATAATAACTATGCCTTGGCATCAAACATGGTAATGAATAAGGCTAGTGGATTTGTTGTTACTTTGGGTAATTCATGGACTTTGATATTGTTGACCAAATTTTGCCTATAGGTAAAAATTTTGGTATCCTTCCTCCCTTGTTGTTCATGCCAGTTATATTGCAAGTTGTTTAGGTTCAGCATTCTCTATTTCATGGCCTGGTTCATTTTCAAGTATAGTTTCTTAGTGCAAAGGTTCAATTTTTAGTTCAGTTTCTTGGTTCAATAATGACTAAACTAAACCTTTGAACCAATTTTTGTGGTTCAACGGGCTTGGTTCAAGTTCAAAGGGTCCATTGTTCAGTTCAAGTATCCAAATGAAAATGCATCGAACCTTCGTACCTTTGAACCGTTGAACCATTTTTGGTTCAACAGACGTGGTTCAATGTACTTGGTTTGACGGGTTCAGTTTAGAAGCTTGGTTCAAAGCATCGGGTGTCGCCTCAAAAATTTGGCATGCTTGGTTGAACATTTGAACCATTGAATCATTTTTGGTTCAACGGCCCAGTTCAAAGGTATGCTTCAAGCCAGAAGAGCAGTCAACAGTTCAAAGCACCCTTTGAAGGGTGGGCACTCTAAGAACTTTTCAAAGGGACAGTTGCTGGAGAATTTTCAAGATAGAAGAAGTGCCAAGAGGATGCCACATGGACCCGATGACACTTTAGCAGGACCCGATGACATCCCAGTGGATGTCAAATTTTGTAGAATGGTTTAGCCATTGGATCTCAAGCGACGACGCTCGAAAAAGCTATCAATTTCAAGAGGATGGAATATCCATTGGTTTTCAAAGCTTGATAGCTGGATGAGCATCAAATTTAGCAGAATAAAATGGCCTTTGTTTCCAACCAAGAAAGTATTACCAAGGAGTCCAGAATGCAGCGACCTGCTAAAAGTTCATTCCTGGGAGGCCGAGCGAGCCAAATAGAGACAAATTTGATAAAATACAAAAATACATGCATGGAATAAGCAAACAGTTAAGTCCAAGCATTGCCAATTTGAAGAGATGACTCTAGTAGGTGGAACAGTTCCTTTGAATTGACCACAAGAAGACGCAGCAGCTAAGAAATGTAACCAATTTCTTCATTTTTCATTTAATGGGTGGACAAACCATGTTTTGCCATTTAAAGATGTGAACTTCGAGCAAGCAGAGCACATGGCTCATTAATATTTTGAGCAGCTTATTTCTTTTCATGAACAGTCATTTGTAAAAAAGAGTGCCAAATGAGCCTCTTGGACTTTCATATATATCTGATACTTGTCATTTTTGTAATAATCTTTTCACAATTTTTGTCAGGTGCATCCCTGCTAAAATTTCTACCTAAATCTATAAAGACAGTTTTTACCTCTTCTTAGACAGATTCTATGTATGTTCTGAGTGTTTGAGTTGTGTCTAGTCATTGTCTTTGATGCTCTCACAGGTTCAGCACCAACACACCAGTTATCCACAAGGCACCATTGTCTACAACTGACAGGAGAAGAGTTCCATTTGGAGATATAAAATAGAGGAAGTCATTCATAGTATGTGTTTCACAACATCTTGGTGAGTCCCTGTTCTTGTGTTTTCATAAGAAGCTCCCTGTCATTTTTTATAGCCTAGTTTCCCTGTCGAGTCTGAGTGTATGTTTGTTGTATTTATTTGATTTTGAGAGTAGGTGTGAGAAGGTCACCTTGTTTTGGTGTATCACCTCCTTAGAGTAGTTTTTTTCTTGTATCTTTCTTCCCTTTTCATACCCCCAGTTTATATAGCTATATATATACCGGTATGTATTTGCACTTGCTAGAACAAACATGATGCATCAAAGGGAGCTAGCCCTTATCTAGAGACTCTTCTCTCCTGCTTCACCATCCCATAGGTGAGAGAGGAGTTTCCATGTTGTGAGGAGAAGGCAGGAGCTAGGCCTCCTTCCTTGGGTGCAATCTCCTGCGTCAACAATTTTGGCACACCTGGTGGGACATAGTTTGATAACACAGTAAGATATCAGGATTGATGCTGGTCCTGCTACAACAATTTCAATTTTTCTAGCATCTAGCGACTCCAATGGTAAGATCTTCATTTTTCATAGTAAAACTAGTGTCTTAACTTTCTATGCCTAAGGTCACCACAAGGTCTACTTTAAGAAAGGTTCCTTTCTAATTTGTTGAATTACATTTCAATTTTGTTAAAAGATCAAGATTTGAGAGAATCTACCCTTATCTAGCAAGCAATCCTCCTAGACCTGTTATAAGAGACACAGTCGCAGCAGAACCTCAGTTAAGTCCCATCCCAGTTATGGCATTACCCTTTGCAGCCTTTCATGGTGAGAGCCCTTTAAACCTCCCACAATATGACCCAATCCCAGGAGTGGCTCTCAAAAATGTGCCTTCTTTCGATGGATTGGGACCCATTACAGTCATTGAGCACATCAAGAACATTTCTAACCTTGTCAATATTCATAATATCATAGAGGAAAATGTCACAGTTAGATTGCTGGCTCTATCTCTTAAGGGCAAGGCTCTTGACTGTTATGGGACTTTGCCTGTGAATTCAATCCATTCCTGGAATGAACTAGGTATTCAGCTAACAGACCTTTTGGGGGAAAAGAGCGATGACCTCTCACTTGCTGAGCAGTTGACGACCATATAGAGGGCTCTGCACGAATATATGCAGGACTTTAACACAAGGTTTCATAAGACCTGGTAGAGGATTCCCATCCTGGTAAGGCCGACTCCTAGCTACGCTTTCTTATACTATTTAAAAGCATTAAACAGCAACATTGCAGTCATGATACAATCTATGGGAGGGCATATACTTCCTAATGCTTATGACATTGCCATAGCAGCAGAGAATTGTTTAATACAGGCTGGGAAAATAGCCCTTAGACCCCACATGCCAATTTTCCTAGAAGTGCCACCTCCAATTTAGGCCCCTGCTCCCACATTGGCTCCTACGCCTGCCATCGAAAATTCAGCTGCTGTCCTGTCAAGTGAATTTCATGAGGTTAAGAGTATGTTGCAGGTGGTGACCAATGAACTTGTTGCCATTAAAAGATAGCAAGCTCAAAATAGTAGACCAAATCAAGGGTACCAAAATTATGGTCAAGCCCCTAGACCCCCTTTTTAGAATTATAATCAAGGTCAAGGGCAGCTCACTACAACCAGGCCATTCCAAAATTACAACACTAGTCCCTCCTTGTCATCCAAGGCCATGGTGCCTGCTCAGAACAATCTTGTACAAGAATAGCCAGGCTATTCGACCATGGGATATGACCAAGAGTAGGCTCTTTACACAAACAAGATGATAAGTTATTTCTAGAATATAGAAAATTAGGCTGCCACTCATTCCTAATTTTTTGAGGCTCTAGCTCAACCCAGCATGAGTAGCAATCAGGCCCAGCCAGATTTTGCTCTTATGAATCATGAAGAGGGTGAGTTTTGTGTAACCAACCATGGGGGCACTGTAGGCAATCAGGCTGATTGTGTTGCAGCCAATACAAGATTTAAGAGGAGAGCAGTGGAAGATGTGCAAGCTACCACTCAGGCAGTAGTTGCACCTCCTCCATCACACTCTTTTCAAAGGGCCCCAATTCCCAAATAGCTGCTTGCACCTTCAGCACCTCAGCCTATAGCTCTAGTTGGGATCAACCCAAAATAAAACATGAAGGGAGGAAGTCCCCAAGTCAATATAGTGGACCAGATGAAGAAGTTGCATGTGAGCATCTCTTTATGGGATTCATTGTCTCTTCCAGGGTAGAAGGACGTATTGAAGAAAGAATTGCATAAGCTGGATCAGCAAGCTATTCTAGCAAGCATGGATAATGTCTTGATGACAAATGGATAGCCTACCACTCCAAGACAGGTAAAGAAGGAAGAGAAGACTCCCCCTTTCTACGTATCCTTGATCATTGGGGATTTCTTGGTACACAACTACATAATTGACAACGGGGCTAGTACATCAGTGATGCCTAAGTGCATTACTGATAAGATGGGTTTGAAGTATGAAGAAATGAAAAAGGGGGTCCTACAGCTAGATGGGACACCTGCAAAAATAGTCAAAATTTCTAAAGGTTTACACTTGACATTGCATGCTTGCCCAACCTTCTCAATTCCCCATGATATAGTAGTAGCAGATATTCCTCCATTTTTCACAATTTGCCTGTCTAAGGACTTCACATCCAAAATAGGTGGCTATCTAGCAGTGAATTGGTCATACCTGGTTTTCAAAACCAAGTATGGGACCAAGGTGAAAATCAAGTCTGAGCCACTCTACAAAGACCATTTAGAACCATACACTCCCAAGGTAGTGAATGTCAGTTACACAATCATCGACCTAGAAGAGTCCCAGACAGACCAAGCTCCGTCCTCTACTCTTGAAGGAGTCACAGACCTACTCTTGGATGAGTGGGGAAATGATAACTTAGAACATGATCCATACAAGTTTATAGAGGAGAAAGACCTTGGAGTCTATTACATGCACGAAGAGGGTGCCTTCATGCCAAATTTGATGAAGGCAAAACAAGCAGACCTTGGCCTATGGCAGTTGTATTTTGACGGATCCAGAAGTAAGCTAGGCGCTAGAGGTGGGGCGATGTTGGTCTCCCCTTCAAAGGAGAGGTACTTTTCAACCTTTTGGTTCCATTTCTCTTGCACAAGTAACGTTTCAAAATATGAGTCTTTGATCCATGGGCTGGAATGTGCAAGAAGAAGAGGGATTAAGAGTTGCAGGTCTTGGGGAACAGTGAGCTAATTGTGAATCAGGTGAAGGGCCAATATCTAACAAAGAAATCCTTACTGAAGTCTTACAAGTATAGGGTCTGGGACTTGATGGAAGATTTCCTTGCTTTCAACATCGCCTCTATTCCCAGGGAGAAGAACAAACATGTGGACAGGCTAGCGGCAATTGGTGCTCAGTTTGATGTTTCAAGAGAGATAAGCTGAGATTGTGTTTCATGCCACTTGAAAGTGGTAGTTTGACCCTCTGTCCTAGACAACATTGTAGATTTGCAAGTTTTTGAAAGTGACCAGCAGATAGCTCTCTTCCTCCGGGAGGAAGCTGAGTTTGCAATACACAACCAGGCAAAATTGTAGCAGCAATATGGAGATCAGATTATCCAGTTGAAGAATAATAAACTCCCTAAAGGTCTGGTCACACTTGAAAGCATTTTCAACAGAGATGACCAACTAAGAAATGAAAAAGCATGCATCACAACCAAAGAGGAGAAGTATGAAAGGGTTGAAATCTTCAAGGACAAGCTGCTGGCACTTGGCAAGGTCTGCACATTTCAAGAAAAGTGAGCTTTCATTCTGTTGTGTCAAGAGTTCACTGATGTGTTTACATGGGATTACAATGACTTGAAGGGCTTCAACCCAAGACTTGCTCAGCACACCATTGAATTAAAGGAGAGCACCAAACTAGTCACACAAAAGCAAAGGCCTGTCAATCCTATAATTGAGCCCCTCATGCAAAGAGAATTGGCCAAATTGATTGAGTTTGGAATTATATTTCCAATCAAACATTCCTCATGGCTGGCCAACCTTGTTCTGATTAGAAAGAAAAATGGGGAGATTAGGCTGTGTGTCAAATTCAGAGACCTTAATAAAGTCTTTCTAAAGGATCATTATCCCCTTCCAAGCATAGAGTGGATTCTTTAAAAAGTAACTGGTAGTGAGCATTTCTCTCTCCTAGATGGCTATTCAAGTTATAATTAGATTCTGGTGTAAGGCTGTGACCAATATGAAACAACGTTCACCACCAAATGGGGCATGTTTGCCTACAAGAAGATGTCATTTGGGCTATCCAATGTTGGTGTTACCTTCTAATAAGCCATGGACATGGCTTTTGGTGGCTTGATAAATAAAAATGTGCTGGTATATCTCGATGATATAACGGTATTCTCCAAGGAAGCGAGCTAGCACATAGAACACCTCAAGCAGATTTTTGAGAGGTGTATGGAATTTGACATCTCTCTTAATCTAAAGAAGTGTGTGTTTGTTGTTCATGAGGGGAAACTTCTTGGCCATATTGTGTCCAAGGAAGGCTTGTCCATTGACCCTGAGAGAGTTTGCTCCATTTTGGAGATACCCCTACCAAAGCACAAGAAAGGCCTGCAAAGTTTCTTTAGCAGGATAAATTTTATTTAGAGGTTCATTCCGAACTTTGTTGATATAGTTAAGCCCCTGACCTCTATGTTGAGGAAAGGTGAAGAATTCAAGTGGACAGCACAAAGAAAGGACAGCTTTGAAGCCGTCAAGCAGGCTTTAGCCCAGGCACCTGCTCTGATCAGCCCTGACTTTAGTAAAGACTTCAACCTCTACACATTTAGCAATGAAGAAGTGATATCTGCCATGCTCACCCAAGAAAATGGTGATGACCTCGAGCAGCCACTCGCCTTCTTTAGCCAAGGATTGGAGGATTTTAAATTCAGGTACACATATGTAGAAAAGCAAGTCCTGGCAGTAGTGCAGAGCCTAAATAAATTTAGGTATATGTTGTCTAACAGTAGGATTCATCTTATGGTCCCACATCCTGGCGTCAAGGATTTCTTGACCAATCGATATTTGAATGAGAAAAGGGTGGGATGGATCACCAAAGTGATGGAGTACGATGTGGACATTAAAATCACCAAGCTGGTGAGGGGTAGAGGCCTGTGCGAATAGTTGGCTATAGGTTTCAAACAAGATAAAGGGGAGAACAGCTTGTTAATCCATGATGTAGCCACTATAAAAGAACCAGCTATCATAAAGGATTGGATGTTGGACATGAAGCATTTCCTTCTCATGGGTGAGTGTCCATAGGGTCTTGATAAGGCCGAAAGAAGGTATTTTAAGCTCCAGTCCCTCCCTTATGTTCTGGTTGATGAAGAATTGTTTAGGAAGGATCTCTCTAGGGTTCTTCTAATATGCATTGACCCCAATCAGGCTGATAAGATACTGGCTGAGTTTCATGATGGGCCAGCTGGTGGTCATTTTGCTCCTAGAGCTACAGCAGTAAAGATAATGAGAGCTGGCTATTTCTGGCTTACTCTTTTCAAGGACACCCATGCCTAGGTGAGAAAGTGCCATAAGTGTGCACTTTTTGATGGAAAATAGTGATTGGCTGCCATGCCTCTACAACCCATTCAAGTTGAGTAACCATTCATGCAGTGGGGCCTGGATTTTATAGGGATGATCAATCCTCCCTCCAGTGCTGGGCACAAGTGGGTATTGACTGCCACATATTATTTCACCAGGTTGGTAGAGGTAGTTGCTTTGAAAGAGGTGAATGAGAATGCAGTCTTGGAGTTCTATGAAGATTTGGTGACAAGATTTGGCATCCTAGCCACCATAATCTCAGATAACACCTTCACTTTTCTAGAAATCAAAACTAGTGAATGGGCGTTGAAGTATGGCATATACCTCAGCACTTCATCAAACTATTATCTGTAGGGGAATGGGTTGGTTGAGTCCACCAACAAAAATTTGATTAGAATCATAAAGAGGACTATGAAAGAAAATCAGAGGACTTGGTATGCCAAGCTAAAGATAGCTCTATGGGCCGACTGAATTACTCTGAAGAGAGCAATCAGAAATTCTCCATATACGCTCATGTATGGAAGGGAAGCCAGGCTTCCCATATCGCTTGAATTGCCAGCGTTGGATCTCTCCCACCAACTGCAACTAGAAGAAGGAACCAACATGGAGGTTAGGTTGTGTGAGCTAATGGAGCTCTAAGAGGTAAGGGATCGGGCTATGGCTTCTTTGACAAGTCACCAATAGCAAGTAAAAGGGCACTTTGACAAGAAATCCTTGTCAAGAGATTTTTTTGAAGGAGACATTGTCCTAAAATGGGATGAAGATCGAGCTAAGCCTAGAAAACATGCAAAATTTGATGCCTTGTAGAGTGGTCCTTAAGTGATTACTTAGTGCAAGTAGCACAATTCGTTCCAACTTTCAAGGTTAGACGGCGAAGAACTACGTATCCCAGTTAATGGGTTACATCTGAAGCATTGCCACTGATTTTTTGGGGTCACCTATACATATTTTCCCTTATTTTTCTTTCTTATTTTCCCTAAGTGCTATTGCACAGTAGTAATTTTCTTAATCTTGTGTGTGCTGTCATTTTGTGGAGGTAGATCTACGCGGTTGGTCCTAAGTTTTGACAGAGCTCTTGCCGGTTTTCAAAGTTATCATCCAACTCCATGCCCAATGGATTGTAAGGCAACTAGTCTCTAAGCATAGCAGGCATGCTTCCCCTGGGAGTCACCAATTTGTTGACCAAATTTTGCCTGCAGGTAAAATTTTTAGTCCCCTTCCTCCCTTGTTGTTCATGCCAGTAATATTGTAGGTTGTTTAGGTTTAACATTCTCCGTTTCATGGCCTAGTTCATTTTCAAGTATAGTTTCTTAGTGCAAAGGTTCAATTTTTAGTTCGGTTTCTTGGTTCAATAATGATTGAACTGAACCTTTGAACCAATTTTTGTGGTTCAACGGGCTTGGTTCAAGTTCAAAGGGTCCATTGTTCAATTCAAGTATCCAAATGAAAATGTGTCGAACCTTCATACCTTTGAACTGTTGAACCATTTTTGGTTCAATGGACGTGGTTCAACGTACTTGGTTTGACATGTTCAGTTCAGCAGCTTGGTTCAAAGCGTCAGGTGTGGCCTCAAAAATTTGGCACACTTGATTGAAACTTTGAACTGTTGAACCATTTTTGGTTCAATGGCCCGGTTCAAAGGTATGCTCCAAGCCAGAAGAGCAGTCAACAGTTAAAATCACCCTTTGAAGGGCGGGCACTCCAAGGACTTTTCAAAGGGACAGTTGCTAGAGAATTTTCAAGATAGAAGAAGTGTCGAGAGGATGCCACATGGACCCGATGACACTTTAGTAGGACCTGATGACGTCTCGATGGAAGTCAAATTTTATAGAACGGTTTAGCCATTGGATCTCAAGCAACGACACTCAGAAAAGCTATCAATTTCAAGAGGATGGAATATCCATTGGTTTTCAAAGCTTGACAGTTGGATGAGCATCAAATTTAGCAGAATAAAATGGCCTTTATTTCCAACCAAGAAAGTATTGCCAAGGAGTCCAGAATGTAGTGACCTGCTGAAAGTTCATTCCTAGGAGGCTGAGCGAGCCAAATAGAGACAAATTTGATAAAAGACAAAAAGACACGCACGAAATAAGCAAATAGTTAAGTCCAAGCAGCACCAATTTGAAGAGGTGACTCCAGTAGGTGGAACAGTTCCTTTGAATTGACCACGAGAAGACGCAGTAGCTAAGAAATGTAACTGGTTTCTTCATTTTTCATTTAATGGGTGGAAAAACCATGTTTTGCCATTTAAAGATGTGAAATTCGAGCAAGCAGAGCATATGGCTCATTAATATTTTGAGCGACTTATTTCTTTTCATGAACAGTCATTTGTAAAAAAGAGTGCCAAATGAGCCTCTTGGACTTTCATATATATCTGATACTTGTCATTTTTGTAATCATCTTTTCACAATTTTTGTAAGGTGCATCCCTGCTAATTTCTACCTAAATCTATAAAGATAGTTTTTACCTCTTCTTGGATGAATTCTGTGTATGTTTTGAGTGTTTGAGTTGTGTCTAGTCATTGTCTTTGATGCTCTCACAGGTTCAGCACCAACACACCATTTATCCACAAAGCACCATTATTTGCAGCTGACAGGAGAAGAGTTCCATTTGGAGATATAATATAGAGGAAGTCATTCACAGTATGTGTTTCACAGCATCTTGGTGAGTCCCTATTCTTGTGTTTTCATAAGAACCTCCCTGTCATTTTTTGTAGCCTGGTTTCCCTGCCGAGTCTGAGTGTATGTTTGTTTTCTTTATTCAATTATGAGAGTAGGTGTGAGAATTTCACCTTGTTTTGGTGTATCACCTCCTTAGAGTAGTTTTTTTTCTTGTATCTTTCTTCCCTTTTCATCCCCCCAGTTTTTATATATATATATATATATATATATATATATATATATATATATATATATATATATATATATATATATATACCGGTATGTATTTGCACTTGCTGGAACAAACATGATGCATCAAAGGGAGCTAGCCCTTATCTAGAGACTCTCCTCTCCTGCTTCGCCATCCCACAGGTGAGAGAGGAGTTTCCATGTTGCGAGGAGAAGGCAGGAGCTAGGCCTCCTACCCCGGGTGCAATCTCCTGCATCAACAGATATGAATCCCATTATGTATCTTTATGATAAATGCATCCTAGCCAAGAATCTATAGAACATCCTTGGGTACCCTAGGGCATGAAATAATTAGGTCTTGAACCTTAACCCCCCATTAGTTGAACCTAGATAATTGATTATAGTAATTCTAAGTCTTGGTCTAGGCAAGGTTAAAAAATGTAAGCATAGGCCAAAATTATTCATCGGGGTTGATTATACCCTCTATTGAATTCTACTATGTAAAAGAGAGTAGTAAGACCAAGAACTAGTATTGAAACACCTATGATGTTCTAACTAGCACCTTTTTAATATTACTTGTGAGCTCAGAAGCCAAAAATTTAGGCCAATTAAAGTTTTTATGGATCTATGTCACTCATTAGGCAGTGTAAATAACCCCTTTTATTTATTGTAATTCACTCTTGGTGGTCATTTAGAACTAATTTGTAAATAACCCCTTTTATTTATTTTAATTCACTCTTGGTGGTCATTTAGAACTACTTGGTGATGCACTTTGATAGAATGTGCATCGATGTGTTTTCGACCATATCAATAAGGATCCCCTATATGCCCTATTATAATTTTCTTTTGTATCTGAATGAATTGGTGGGGACCTAGTTTTATAAGGTAGAAGATATTTACCCATAGATAGGAGTCTTGTTGTTTGTGTCATGGTTTTAGTGTTGATGAATATGGTAGCTTTATGCACCTAAATTTTCTCACTCTAATTATTCTATTAATCCTGCTAATTTTTTATATAACCATAATCCTAATCAATTAATTAAAATCCTATTTATTATTAAATATTTACTATATACTATTAACCTTTTTACACCCCCATGACCAATTAATCACTTCATTACCCTACTATCATACCACTTAACTACTAATCCTACCTCATTAACTAGCCACTAGCCCACTTATAAATTAAAAATTCATATATTCTAACTACCACCCTAGCCAACCTACTCCCCTATCCTTTCCTACATACCTATGAGCCTTAAAAATCCTTAAATATCCATCTAATCTCTATTATCCCTTAATATAACCTAGAATTCTATAGATCTAGAGAACCCTCTCTAAAATTCTAGAACTCTCCAAACTAGAGGCTTCTAAAATACTTAAAAATTCCCCTAAAACTCCCTCTATCAACCTATAAATATCCATGCTTAGAGTATGACTAAGCTATTTTTAAATTTTATAATCCTTCTTTATATCCTAATAGCATCCATATAAAGCATACACACTCTCTTTCAATCCATTCAAGCATCCAAAGAATCCATTAAAGCCATCTTGAAGTCATCATCAATAAATCCACATACAAGTTAAATAGCATTGGAATCGGATAGAAAATATTAGAGAGAAGCTACTAGGAGCAAGGTGATGATAATTATTTACTCTAAAATTACTGATTGTTCCTACATTTCTCTATTTTTTATGTTATTATGATTTTGGGTTAAACTTGCTATTTATAGTAGTTTTGATTCATAGCTCAAAAATACAATCATACATTGCCGACTATAGTGGGATCCCTCATTCAAATTGATAATTTTGCATATTAGATGTGTTAGGATATATTTTAGGACTAGTTGGATGAAGAGAGAGATTCGTATTTTGTAAAAAATTCACGTCTAGGAAAAAAGTGGTTTTGCTCTACAAACTATGATATTGCATAGGTGGTATTTACAATTGTAGTTATGGTTTTACATAAACCCTACCATTTAACCACTAACAGTTGAATTTATTCATAGGTTTTTAATATTTTTCAATACCACATATTGTAAAGAGTGATTTTTCTATCAATTTGTGATTTTGACTATTAAAGTGCAGTTTTCTAGGATATAGTATAAAAGTCAAATACTATATTTTTACACATTTTTTTGTTCTCTGTGGTTTGATACTAATTTGGTTATCCTTCAAGGTTAAATTCATAGTATATCATTTTTAGTATAATTATTTATCTCATATCAAACAAAACCACATATTTGAAATCATATTATTGAGTCTGAATTGCAATTTTTCCTCTGTAAAAGGAAGTTTTGATTTTAGCTTTGAAACCATTAACCTACATAGTTGAATTTTGCTTTTTAACTATTTTTATGTCCCTGTTAATTGTATTTTGTTTATATAAAAAGGGTATGTGCTGTCCAGATTGATTTAAAACATTCCTAAATACCTCTTTGACTACTTGGTGCAATATCACATATTTGCAGAAGCGATATTAACTACTAAGTTATGGTTTTGTAGGTTACAGGGTCAGTTTTGTAAGGAGATAGATAATAGTTGATGTTAGTTTATTTTATGATCCTTGTCATAAATATTTAGTTTAATAAAGAGAACATTATCTTTTAATTTCTCTATTTTTTATCTATCTAACTAGGTTTTTGACTTTTTGTAATACCACATTTTGTGAAAGCATTTATTTTTCATATTTAGTTTTGCAAATTGACAAGCAGTTTTGACTTAAAATAGTTAAGTATTATATTTTATATAAATATTGAATTTTAGCCTCTTTCAAGCACATATCCTATAACTTTTTAATACTCTAAAAATATTTTAGCATTCTATAAATACTATAGGCATTTTGTATCTTAGAATTTAGTGTCTTTTATACAAAAATCAAAACCACATATCGTAAAAGGTGATATTGATTATCATATTCGGATTTAAAATTAGACTATTGGTTTTGAAACTTATACTATTGGTTTTGAAACTTATATTCAGATTTAAACTTAGACTATTGGTTTTGAAACTTATATATATACAAGGGTATGTGCTATCCAGATTGATTTAAAACATTCCTAAATACCTCTTTGACTACTTGGTGCAATATCACATATTTGCAGAAGCGATATTAACTACTAAGTTATGGTTTTGTAGGTTACAGGGTCAGTTTTGTAAGGAGATAGATAATAGTTGATGTTAGTTTATTTTATGATCCTTGTCATAAATATTTAGTTTAATAAAGATAACATTATCTTTTAATTTCTCTATTTTTTATCTATCTAACTAGGTTTTTGACTTTTTGTAATACCACATTTTGTGAAAGCATTTTTTTTCATATTTAGTTTTGCAAATTGACAAGAAGTTTTGACTTAAAATAGTTAAGTATTATATTTTATATAAATATTGAATTTTAGCCTCTTTAAAACACATATCCTATAACTTTTTAATACTCTAAAAATATTTTAACATTCTGTAAATACTATAGGCATTTTGTATCTTAGAATTTAATGTCTTTTATACAAAAAGCAAAACCACATATCATAAAAGGTGATATTGATTATCATATTCGGATTTAAAATTAGACTATTGGTTTTGAAACTTATACTATTGGTTTTAAAACTTATATTCAGATTTAAACTTAGACTATTGGTTTTGAAACTTATATATATACATACATTAAAACTTCAAAATTTATCATTTTATAAACATATTTATATCTTTATACTGTAAATATTTCTATCTTTCCTAAAAGTATATTGTAAATATTTTAATCATTTTGAATTTGTTTTTTTTTAATCCATAAAACCACATCTCATGATTTACATTATTGTCTTTGAATTGAAGTATTGCCTTGAAATTTTTTTGTTTTGATTATCCATGCAGCTAGAGTTAATTAATAGTTTGTAAAATTGCATGTTGCAGAATTATGGTTTTGTGCCTTCTAGAATTGATTATGAATTAATTTATTATGTAAGTGTAGTTTTACATGTTCAAAGGTGGTTTTGATCATCTTGAAACTAATAATAATTTTCCTTGCATGAAAACTTCATGATAGATCTTATATCATATTACTAACTCATTTTCTTACAGTATCAATACTTATTCTATAATTTTCACTTTGAATTTGTGTGTGTGTGTGTGTGTGTGTGTGTGTGTGTGTGTGTGTGTGTGTGTGTGTGTGTGTGTGTGTGTGTGTGTGTGTGTGTGTGTGTGTGTGTGTGTGTGTGTGTGTGTGTTTGTGTGTGCATGCGTGTGTGTCTGTGCATGTGCATGTGTGAACGCATGTGTGTGTTTTCTTGTTTGCTTAATTCTCTCACATAGTTAAATAGTCAGATAAATAAACCTTTTATTTGCCTATATTTCAACCCATTTTTTTTTATATGAGTGCAATGTGATGTGGAATTCATATCCATACACTTACCTAGACATAGGTTTTAGTGATGTATATTTCATCACCATTCATTCAACCAAACTCTATGTTTTGGAAAAGTATAAATATCAGGGACAATTGTCATTAGGTTAAGCAATTGAACCCATACAGGTAATATATTAAGGGGAAGAGTTAATTATTTTAACCAGGGATTAGGAAATACCCTATATGGATTTAGGCCCCACATACCTTGCATATCTATGGGATGCCCCTAGACACCTTCATATATACCTAGTTTAGGATCTATCAGTCGTAACAAGAGACTTGCTACTAGATTCAGGATCAACTCCTGAGTGATCATCAAGTGTAGATGGGGTTGAGAGGGTTTAGTAGATTTTTTAATAGGTAACCAACCTACAACCTCACCCATAAATCCATTAAATGGTGCAGTCATTAAGTTACACACCCTTTTGGTTGACTAATAATAGGGCTTATGATTTATCATGCTTATGTGCATGTTGTGCTAAGACCTGTACTATTTGTGAATTGAGTCAACTTATACCTTTATTAATAAAACACCTAGAGAAAGTTTAGGACACACCCCATATTAGGACTAAACTAGACTATTTCATATTCATATCATCATCCACACCTTTGAGTATTACATTTTGTCTTGGAACCAAAATTATAGTGGTCACCTATCACTCTTAGTCTTAGTCATCACCTCATTCAACCTATTGTTGATTAAGAATTATCAATTTCTAAAACCTTGTTATGTTTTTTCTCTCATGCCATCATCTCATCATCTTGCCTAATTATACCTAACATGCATCTAATCATTGTCTTGCTGGTGTGAAAGGGAATTTAGTCATCTCCTCCCTTAACCTCCTTGCTAGATTGAACCACTTTAAGGTTGTTACCTTGGTAATATTTGATCATTTTAGTCTTCAATCTACAAGTCTAAATCTAAATCACATTTTTATCATATATCTTAACCACTTTAGTCTAGGATTTAGACAAAACTAGTATCCAAATTTAGTATCTCTCTCATCTTACATCAAAACAACACCTAATCACTCTTACATCACCTTCACTATCCACCATGCCTATTAGAACCTATGCCCAAATCCTAAGAATTGAACAAAGATCAAACTAAGAAAATGATATCCTTGGGACTCTAGCTGAGTGAAGTTGGGATAATGAATAAACACAAAGTGATATGCACACCCCTAGATAAGAGGAATGGTTCACAAATGACTTCTTTAATAGTGATGAGCTTAGAGCATATTTTTACCAATACATTTATGAGAACCATGACCAAATTCTTTCCCAAGTCATTGGAATGGGTGTCATACTATCCCCTAAATTCAATCCAAGTCTCTTATAACACCTCATTCACCCATCATCTAGACTTAATACTCCACCTTGTCAAGACAACACTAACTAAGAATAGGGGAACTCAACGTCATTGACCATGAACAAGAATTGGAGGAAGAAAAATAACCCCCATAAAATAATCATGTTGAGGCTAAAATGCAGAGATACACCTTGGAGGATAGCCTAGACCAATTGACACAACAAATAAATTTCCTCAACTCTAAATTTTGTGTTGGAAACCAAATACCTGCTTCACCAAGAAAGACTGCAAGAAACACCAATCTTGATCCATTAATACCAAGAATAAGCCAATCAAAAACCCTTAATCCATTGATGAACCCCTAATTTACCTAAGAGTGGAGGATGATGAAAGAGACTCTTCAATAGATTGACCCTCATATTCAGGTGATGAGATATAAGTATGAAGACTTATGTACATCTCTATTTGATATGAGCTTCTTGTAAATACCCTTTCCAACACACTTTTAGATTCTAAAGTTTGATAAATATAAAGGGAGAGGGGACCCATGTGACCACATTTAATAATTTTATGTGGCATTCCACAAAGTCATGTATGATGATGCTTATCTACTTAGATTGTTTCCCAAAATTCTCACAGGACCCATACTAGAATGGTTCATGCATCTACTAAAAGGGTTCATCTCTAGTTTTGGAGAACTAATAGAGAAATTTGTGAAACACTTATCCTTTAATATTGAACATCATATTTCCATTATAGATCTTTATAACACCAAAAAAATAAATGGGGAGAGCTTAGCATCATTTTTATGATAGTGGAGAAGCCTTGCTAGCTAATTTTGTTGTACAATCCCTGAAAAAAAGTTATAAAAAATCTTTATTTATAATCCCAAAGTTGAATTAAAATACCAATTGAGACTACAATGTGCTAAATATTTCTATGAAATTATAGAGAATGGTATTCAGATTAAAAAGAACTCATTGAAAAGGGGATAATCAAACTATATACTCAAAAATAAACAAGGTTAGAATTAGGATAATACTTTTTTGAGTAAACTAAAGGTCTTCAACAAGAATAAAAATGAAGTAGGAGATGGTGTCATGGATTTAAAACATGTACAAACAATGCACAAAACTCCCCTACTACTAAAAATCAAATTATCTCTAGTATAACTATACCAAGGGGCAAACCAAAGCCAAGAATGGGAAAGAGGCATATAACTACTCTTGGTGTACATATATAAATGGTCCTACAATAATTAATTGTTTCTAATATAATCACTTTCCCTAAAATTTGACCATTAGATGATAACAAGCCATGACCAAATTGGTATCACAAAGATGAATTTTGCCAAAATCATAGAATCAAAGGGCATGATACTAATAAGTTTATGTAATTACAACACTCCATTGAAGATTTAATAAAAAAATGATAAATATAAGTTCAAGGAGAGAGTCCAACAAGTCAATCCAAGAATCAATTACTACATATATATTAGGACCCATTACCTAAGCACAATTAGAGGCAGAAGAAACCACCAAAGGATTAGGGTCAAGCATCCACTTCCAATAAAACTAACTATCACTCCATATCATAACATTACATTAATACTATTAAAATTTAAGGCCTCTAAGAACCCATGCATCCACCATCCTCAAAATGTATAAGGCAAAAGTTGATTGTGTAGTCACTATACAGTGCAGTAAGGTCATAATTTTTGAAATACCTCTAAAGGACCCATCCACCTCTTCATCTCATAAAGTCATTATTCCTAATAAAGTCTTGATCTATTTGAATAAACCATATGATATCATTTAGAAACTTGAGAAAACTCCATCCCAGATCTCTCTTGTGGACCTTCTCAAGACATCATCTATGTATCAAGAGATACTCAATCAAGTCTTAAATGAACTAAAAGTCCCCATGGATATTAACAAAAGTCAATTTCAAGATTTTGTGGGTCATTTATACACTTCACAACAAATTACATTCAGTGCCCAGGATATGCCACCTATAGGCTCTCACCATAACTATCCACTATTCATTAAGATTTCCATTACTAATCACAAGATCCCATGGGTAATTATATATGGAGGATCAGCCCTAAATTTTTTTGATCTTGATTTTCTTAAGAATTTGGGGTACTCTATATCTTCATTAGGGCCCACTTTAATAATGTTTGAAGCATATAGTGATAATGAGAGGCCATTTATAGGCACAATTTATTTTCTTATAATTATGGAACCTATAGTCCACCAAACCCTAATATATCAAGTGGACATTGATCCACCATATAATATACTTTTGGGATGCCCTTGGATCCATGAGATGAGATTGGTTCCCTCGAACCTCCACCAATGTCTAAAATTCCCACATTCTAGCATGGAGGTCACAATCCTAAGGGAAATTGAACACTTTCATAGCTATCAAATGGAACAATCCAATTCTAGTTATTACTCGCCCAGCACCCATAATTCCTCTTATGATATTAAAGTTGTGAACTATATCCACCCTGATAATATATCACCCACTTCATCTGAATCCTGATAAATCACTCATCATAAAATCATATCCAAGAGCTTTGGGGAGTATGAATATAAAATTCTTTATGTTGAAAGCCTACCATTATCCCCACATAGTTATGGGTCCCCTTCCATGAGGCAAGATAAACATGTTACCTATTAGTTTTGGTCCATGGCCTTTACAAGTGTAGGTATGTTATCAAATGAATATCTTGAAGAACCTGATGATTCATGGATTATTCTTGAATATATATCCCTAGATTTATAAAATGCTTCAGAACATGAACTATAAGGTCCAAGGACTAGGTAGAGAATAACAAAGTAGGCTAGAACCTATAAGCATTCAGGAATATCCAAAATGTCTTAGCCTAGGGTACAAACCACTAGGAATCAATCGAAACAGTATCATTATGGATACTTCTTCAGTTCTTTAAGCGTATACTTCTGATGAAGAAGTTGAAATAGTTTCCATCTATAATTTTTATGAAGACTTGGATGCCACAAACCTCTTCTCTGACACTACCATTTCTACCATCATCATCTCCCTCTGCTACCCCACACTCATAGACTAGGATCAGAAGAATGAGCCATCCTTTGATATCTTTCAAAATTATGAGGCCATCATTAAATATTTGGGAGCTAGATATTTTATGTCATTAGGAGACCACAAGAAAGGATTTTTTATTAATCTAAATGAATCTTCATATTTTGGTGAGCAACAAGAGTCACTAAACAAATTGAAGAAGAAGAATATGATGACAATGATCCCTCTTCAAATATGGAAGAAATCTAGTTAACTCCTAATAAACAAGAATCTTATTCAGCATTAGATGCAGAGCTTCCACAAAAATTTTCTTTAGGAGAATAAGTACCACCACCCCCAACATATCTTCAATACTAGTCACCTTCTCTCATTGATGAGTTCATAAAATTCAATATTGAAACAAATGAAAATCTTATAATAGTCAAACTAGGGATAATTCTCACATCTGAGGAGTAACAAATCCTCATTAATCTTCTCAAGGAATACACACACACACATTTATGTATGTATGTATATGTATGTATATATGTATGTGTATATATATATATATATATATATATATATAGATAGATAGATATAGATATATATATATATATATATATATGTATATGTAAATGTATATGTATATATATATATATATGTATGTATATATATATGTATGTATATATATATGTATGTATATATATATGTATATATGTATATATATATGTATATATATATATATATGTATATGTATATGTATATGTATATGTATATGTATATGTATATGTATATGTATACATATACATATACATATACATATACATATACATATACATATACATATATATACATATACATATACATATACATATATATATATATATATATATATATGTATATGTATACATATACATATATATATATATATGTATGTATATATATATATATATATGTATATGTATATATATGTGTGTGTGTGTGTGTGTGTGTATATATGTATATATGTACATGTGTGTATATATATATACACACACACATATACATATACACACACACACACACACACATATATATATATATACATATACATACATATATATATATATATATATATGTATATGTATATATATGTATATATATATACACACACATATACATATATACATATGTATACATATATATATACATACATACATACATGTGTGTGTGTGTGTGTGTGTGTGTGTGTGTGTGTGTGTGTGTGTGTGTGTGTGTGTGTGTATTCACATGAAGCTATTTTGACATGTCTAGGTTGGATCCTAACTTGGTGTTATATCATTTTGTAGTTCTTCTAAATGCCAAACTAGTTAAATAGAAACTTTGAAAAATTTATCCCATGGTAGCGTTTTTGGTCAAAGAAGAACTACAAAAATTCTTGGAAGCTAGGTTTATTCAACCAATTGACTACTCTGAGTGGATATTTAATATTGTCCTTGTGTCCAAACCATATGGAGGAATTAGAATCTATACTGACTTCCAAGACATAAATAAGTCATGTCTTAATGATGAATTTCCCTTACCTAATATTAACACGATTGTGGATTCTACCAAATGGTATGAGATGCTTTCCCTCATGGATGGTTTCCCTGGTTATAATAAAATTAAAATCACTCCTGAAAATCAACATAAAATTGTGTTTATCACTCCATGGGGACATTATGCTACCAAGTATTGCCTTTTGGTATGAAAAATGCAGGAGCCACTTACCATAGGGCCATGACAATCATATTCCATGATATGATGCATGATTTTGTAGAGACTACATGGAAAACATACTAGGAAAGTCTAAGCTCCAATCAGAATATCCAATGGTCCTACTAAGAATTTTTGATAGGTTCAGTGAATACATGGTTAGACAAAACCCTAAAAAGTGTGTATTTAGAGTCACCCTGGGCAAACTCTTGGGGTTCATAGTCTCTAGATGAGGCATTGAAGTATACCATGCTAAAGTAAAATTAATTTTTGAAATGCCTCATCATAAGAACCTAAAGCAACTAAGAATCCTTCAAGAGAAACTACAAGCCATATATCAATTCATATCATAATCGTAAACTAAGTGTCATCCCTTCACTCATATCTTGAATAAAGGGGCTCAGATCAGCTACAACTTAGAATGTCAAGGAATTTGATAATCTAAAGTAGTATCTAGTGAAGCCTCCAATATTATCACCACCTATCTTAAGAAGGTTGTTTTTTTATATATCTCTACTAAAACTTGTATTATAGTGGCTCTACATGATCAAAATAATGATGAAGGAAAACAAAGAGATATTTATTATATAAGAATAAAATTAATTCCATATGAGCTCAACTACACCCTTATCCAAAAAACTTGTTTGGTTGTAGTCTTCACCTTGCAAAAAATCAAGAACTATATGTTGAATAACTAATTCAATCTCATAGCAAAGTTTTATCCACTTAAGTATATATTATCTAAATCATCCCTAATAAGATGAATGTCCAAATAGATCATGTTACTAGGTGAATTTGATATCTATTATGTAAATCAAAAGTCTATTAAGGGGCAAGTCATTACAAATCAACTTGTAATAGCACCCATCATAGACACCAAACCATTAATCATGGCCATCATAGATGAATCCATACTAACAACTGAGGAATCAACTAGTTGGAAGTTATATTTTGATGTCTCTTTTACCACACATGGGTTGGGAGCAAGAATATTTTTGGTAACCCCAAGGTGACCTAATACCTAAATCCTTTTGAATAACTTTCCCATGCATAAATAATATTGATGAATATGAGGCATTAGTTTCTAGACTACAACTCACCATCCAATAGAATATCCAGTATCTTGAGGTCTTTGGTGATTCTTAGTTAATTATAAAATAGGTGAATGAAGTGTTCCAAACAAAAGATGAGAAGTTACTTCCTTATAAACAAATGGTTGATCAATTAAAGTAAAATTTTCAATCAATAACTTTTGAACAAGTTCTTAGAGGAAGTAACAAAGCCAACAACTTAATGGCTACTATTGGTTCTTTGATAGATATGTACTTGAAGGCAACTTTCTAGTTGAGCAATTGTTACTACTTTCTCATAAAGTAATGGATAATTATAAAATTTATGCCATCCTAATCCTAATCAACCCTTGTACCATGACATTTATACCTACTTTCATGATTATATACTACCACCAGACCTCAATCACCACTAACATACAGCCTTCATCCATTGTACATCCCATTATACCATCCTCATCAGAATGATCTATCAGTGAGGCTATGATGGGACTTTATTGAGATGTCTAAAATTAGAGGAGGCTATTCTCATATCAAATAGGTCCATTATGGTATCTATGGTGGCCATGTCAGTGGGATGGACCTGGCCAAAAAGTTACTTTGGACTGGATACTATTGGTCCAAAATGAATCATGATGCCTACTAATATGTACACAAAAGTGTAGCCTACCAGAAGCATCGAAACCACATCCATGCCCCTGCACAATAACTATAGCTTATATTGAGTCCATGGCCATTTTCAATATGGGGACTAAATCTTATTGGCAAGATTAATCCTACATCATATGATATGCATAACTTCATAATCATAACAAAGGAGTATTTCACTAAGTGGGTCAAATCAATGCCACTAATTTATACCATAGCTCTAAAAATATCAAAATTCATTTTAAACCAAATTATTTGCCATTTTAGAATCCTAGATAAAATCATATCAGATAATGGAAAATCTTTTAAAAATTAAGAAGTAGAAGACTTGTGCAATTGTTATCAAATTGAGCAACATTTTTCTACACCCTACTATCCCCAGGGTAATGGAAAAGTAGAAGCAATCAATAAAATGCTTCTTAAGATTCTTAAGAAAATTTTCAATGATGTTGGTAGAAATTGGCACTTACAATTATATCTCTCTTTGGTCTTATAGAACCAGCATCAGAACACCTATTGGGGTTACTCTGTATTCTTTGGTCTATGGAGAAGAAGAAATCATGTCCATTGAAGTTGAGCTCCCCTCCTCAAGAATATATTTGTGGGGCATGATCACTGATAATAAATATAAATAAGAGAGACTACATAAGCTATAGCTATTAGATGAGAACCATAAAAATGCTCTTGATCATCTTAGGGTATATCAATATAAGCATAAGGTCCAATATCAAAAAAAGATCTAGTCTAGAAAATTTGAAGTTGGTGACCTAGTCCTAAAAGAGAATTAAAAAAACACCAATGAAAAATGTGAAAAGAAAGGCAAATTTGAAGCAAATTAGATGGGGCCCTATGTTATAATCACATAATTTGGATCAGGAGCCTATAAACTGGCTACTTTGGCTGGTGATGAGATTGATGACCACATGAAAATTATGCACCTGAAATGGTTTTATATTTAGAGGGATCTAAAATATCCTCTATCTATTAGTCCAAATGCTTAGGGGAACACCCATCCATCACCATTCCACTTATCTCATCCACTCATCTCTCATATGACCTTGATCTTAATAGTGTGTATAAGATATATGCTTGGGGAAAATCATTGCTGAAAGCACAAAGGGGACACCTATTGAAGATTTATCTAGAACATATAATCCACTTTTACAACTGATAATTTCATTTTGACCTCTTAGTCCAAGAACTTAATCGTATCCTCGAGACAACTCTTCTTCCTATTAGATCACACCCAATTTATCCATACCCATTCACCCCCTAAGAAAAATTAGCATGAACCCACTAACCTCATCACTAAAGGAGGGTCATACAATATTTATGCTCCAATATCTATAATATATTTTTTACATCATCAAATCCTAACCAATCACTATAGACCTTAAGATTATCATTATAACTAGTTTTGATCCTTGTCTCAATTATCATAAAGATTATTGGGAACAATTTACCATTGTGAATATTCATCTAGTCATCCTTTTAAACTCATTTCCTTTAATATTAGTATAAATTATGTCATCTTGTACATACTTATCATTATTGTCCTTTTATTCTACATTGCTTAGTTTCCTTTTAGGTTGTGTGTTGAAATAAAGAAGCCATTTTTAGATCATTTCAGGGTTTAGGCCATCTTGTAAATAATAGCATCATTATCATTTTATTTATAATGTTTAGTTGTCTTTGTACATTATGTTTTGAAATCATTGAAATAACTTTTTGTCATGAGTCAATGTATATATTTAGCCTTCATTAATTTGTCTTGATAATTTTGTAATAATTTTGCTATATGGTCTTTTTAAGTATTTGTTTTTGCACATATCTTGTCTTGTCCATTGTGTTGGTTGAATATTTTCTCTATCAGTGTACTGGTAAACAAAATAGGTCTGATCAGCCAAAGAAGGAAGATTAGTCATCCAAATGTGTAAGTTTATCACATCAGAAGGAGACTGCTCTCCCCTCTCATCAAGGGGAGGTTCCCTATGGATATGCTATATATATGTATAAATAAAAAATAATACTCAAGGGTAGAACAAGCCATCCATCTCTCTTTCTTCAGAGATGATGTGTACAAAACAAAGGAAAAACTCAAGGGAAATGACAGACAACACTCCTCTTCTTTCAGAAGAACCATTCAGCCAACCATAAGAATACTCCTAGAAATAAACGCAGAATGTAACTGAGGGTGTAGTAACCAGTAAATTGAGATACAACACAAAGTCTTCACCTGAAATGCTCAAGAGTAATATATGAAGGACAATGAGGGCACAAAGTCTTCTCAAAGTCCTTTACATAGCAATGAAAAGAAAACACACTAAAGGCAGCTGTAGGGGCACAAAGTCTCTCCACAGTTGATTCTTCAAGACACCTTCCTGACTAATTTTACTAATCTTGCTTGTTAAATTAATGGAATAGAAAATATATCAAGGAAAAAGACATAAGAATAGTTTCCTCAACAACAAAGATATCATAGCACAAAGTCTGAAAAAGTCCTTCGCTTTCTTATTCCAGTAACAAAAAATGATTAAAAAACTGAGCACAAAGTCTCAATGATGCCTCTCAATTTGGGCAAAGTTTCGTTCTGATTGTCAAAAAAGAGATCCTTTTACAATGAAAGAAAGCCCCTTATATAGCCACTTCAAGAAGGATTTGGGAATAGTAATACATCATGATGCATTGGGAATTGTTAGGAAGAAAAGCTGGAAATTTGGGGCATTTTACCCATTTGATCTTCTCAATGTAGATAAACAAGCCACGCAATTAAAAGATTGCAACTTTCAGTGTCCCCATAGAAGTCTGATCTTGTCTTCATCGTTCCTCCTTTTTTGGTTAATTGAATTGGGCCCTAAATTCATTCATTTTTTTGTCTTTCCTCGCTTTTAGCTACTTTTGGTCTTGAATTCTGGGAATGCATTCGGGTCTATAAATTCAAAGGATCAACGGCTATTTCACAGACTTTAAAATTGACATTTATATGCCCATCAATGTGCTCTCAATGGCTAGTTCACTGTCTAGAATTTGATGTCTTCAGGCGCATCACCCCTTGGTCTTCTTTCAGCTTTTGGCTTTGCCCTTTTGGGCCTTAAGAAATTATCCTTGAATGGGTCAGAAAGAGCCCTTTACTTTGGCCACCGGGAGTCCCCCACAAGGGTACCTGCCCTTCGGGGTCCTTCGACAACCCTTTGCCTTGGCAGTTCCCGCAGACAAATCCCCGGGCTTTCTCCCGTTAATGTTTCCTCACGTGAAAGTTTCCCGCGGACATTTCCCCGAGGAAAATTCCCACGAACAAAAAGTCTGGGGAAAATTCTCGCAGATAAAAGTCTATGGAATTATTTGTTTCGCCAAATCTTTGAACAAGTCTTCATATTTTGCCTGCATTTGCTTCTTTGATTTTTTTCAAACTTTTTAAAAGAATTATGCCTTAGCCAATTTTAAATGCCTTAAACAATCTAAAAGAATTACTTTTTAGGCTTCTTTGAAAATGACCCTTCGAAAGGGTGCTTTTATTGATTAAGTGTCCTCCACAAGGGCACTTGTCCTTTGAGAAGCTTCCTTTTGCATTGAACCGCCCCTTTGAACTTTGGCGATGAACCATTCCATTGAACCAAGATGTTGAACCAATCGGTTGAACCAAAAATGGTTCAAGCCGATGGTTTAATGAATGAAACAAGCCGATGAACTAAGCATTGAACCAAACATTATGAACTTGCCTTTGAACCAATAGTTGAACCATTTCATTGAACCAATCGGTTGAACCAAGGCTTTGAACCAAAATCGTTCAAGCCAATGGTTCAAGTCGATGATTCAATTGAATGAACTAAGTGAATGAACCTACTGTTGAACCTATTCGTTGAACCTGTTCATTAAACCAAGATGTTGAACCAAGTTTTGGTTCAATGGTTCAAACAAAGCTTTGAAAAATGTCTTTGAACCTATTGTTGAACCTTAAGACGTTGAACCATTAGATGAACTAAATGAATGAACCAACTGAGTGAAATAAAGTGTTGAACCTCTTGGTTTAACCGAGCCATTGAACTGTTCCTTTGGTTGAACCCACCATTGAACCTTGAACCCGTTGAACCTTTGAACCAAAGTGGTTCAGTGGTTCAACGGTTTAATGGTTCAAGCCACCTTGATTTGGCTAAGTTTCTTGAAATCTGATGAACCAATTGTAATGATTGAACTTTTAACCTTGATGAAGCACTTAACTCTTTCCAAAGACGTTGAACTTGTTGAACCTTGAACTCGTTAAACCTTTGAACCAAAGTGGTTCAATGGTTCAAGTCTCTTTTTGTACTCAAATGCTTGATGATGAAGATTTTCAACTGAACCAAAGCTTTGAACCAATCCCAGAGAATGACTAAGTGTTGAAAACTGATTCTTTTGACTGAAACCACTTACAAAAATCTTTGAACCTGTGTAAATGAACCTGCCTACATAGTCCGTAGACTTCTCTTCCTACTGAAGAGTCCATAGATTTTTTGAGAAGCTTGGAAAATGAGGAATTTGAATGTCTAAGACAAAATTTGGAAATGGAAGAGACAATTTTGGTTTGTAAGACCAAAATAGTTCAAATGTTGTCCCAGAAATGACTGCTATTTGTGGAAGACAACAGCTGGCTCCAGTTGGGAAACTTTTGTCAATTGCAAAACGAATTGAAAGGAGTAGAATCCATAATTTCTAGTGTCTTCATGTGTACCATTGAGATTTGGAGTCATAATACCCAGAAATGAAAGGCATCAAAAAGAAAATAAACAAAACAAAATAGAATTAAAATTGTACAAATATATACAGAGGCAATGATCTGATACTTCAAGAGTTGAAGTGTTTCAGATGTTGCCCATTGTGAGGCAGAGAAAAGAGTGTGCCATCTTATTATTTCAATAGAAAGCTATTTTCACCAATGTGTTGATGAATTATAAATGGGCCTCTCCAAAGGGAGTCAAACTTTCCATGCATTCCCTTTGGTTCTCTTCTTTTGTCCCACAACAAGACTTGATACCCAATCTGGAAATCATGATTTCTGGCCTTCTGATCAAAGAGTTTATTTACCAAACTTTGATGAGTAGCAATTTTGTCCACCACCATGGTTCTCTATTCCTCCAACTGAGTCAGGCACATGATTATTTTATCAAGATAACTCTCATATGTCTGATCTTCAATGGCCTTCACCAATTTCTAGGCTCGCAATTCTAAGGTGATTGGTATCTTAGCATTGATACCATAAAGAAGTTGAAAAGGAGACATACCAATTGCCCTCTTTGGTGTGATCCTATCTTCCCATAGAGCATCAACCAATGTTTTATGCCATGTCCTTTGATTATCATCTGCTAGATTTTTGATAATAGTTACCAAATTCTTATTGTTGGACTCAACTTGTCCATTCCCTTGTGGAAAATAATTAGAAGAATGAGAGAGTGTAATTCCATAATAAAAATAGAATTGTGTAATATCTTGAGAGGTGAAACAAGCTACATTATCAGTAACAATTTTGAGTGGAACTCCAAACTTAGAAATGATATTCTCTTTGAGGAAGTTGCATACAACTTCTGAACTAGCATGCTTAGTTGGGATTGCTTCTACCCACTTGGTGAAATAATCAGTTGATGTAAGGACATAATCATGTCTAGCACTTGAAGATGGGTTTATTGTTCCAATAAAATCAAGTCCCCATTGTTGGAAAGGTTCCTCTATGATTACTGGCTTGAGAGGCAGAGCAGCCAACTTGGGTCTTCCAACAAATTGCTGGCAAAGTTCACATTTTCTCACCCACTTATGTGCATCTTGAAAAAGAGTTGGCCAATAATATCTGGCTTGCAAAATTTTGTGAGCAGTCACAAAAAAAAATGTCCTCCACAGGCTAGATTATGGAAAGATTTCAAAAGTTGGGTTTGCTATTCTACGTCTACACAATGAAGGAAAACTCCATCTATGCCTCTCTTATACAGGGCATTATCCCAAAGGATAACATTGGTAGCTTTCAACTTGTTAGTCCTCCTTTCTTTGTAAGACAAATGAGAAGGACATTCACCATAAGTCAAAAAATGAGCAATACCTAAGTACCATTCATTAGTAGTAGAGACAAAAAGGACTGTTGGCGTATCTTCCACTTCAGCTTTTTCACACTGTGTATCTTCTGGCTTATTGTTAGCCATTAATTGGCATAGGCCTTTACCTCTAACTAGCTTTGTCAGTTTGATATCCATATCAAATTCTTAGATCTTTGCAATCCAATTACCTCTCTTTGTGCCAAACTCCTACTGAGTTAATATAGACTTGACTGTAGTGTCTGGAACTAAGGTAGTAGTATGTGAATTCAGAATATAGAAGCAAAAATGTTTGACTGATTTTACCAATGCATAGGCATGCTTCTCTATATTTGAATACTTCATTTCATGGGTTTTGAGAGGGCAACTCATGAAAGAGATGGGGAATTCCATACCTTCCTTGTCCTGTTGAACAAGAATTATTGAAAGAGTGTGCTCAGATGCATAGCTGTATATGATGAAATCTCTATGGTAATCTGGACAAACCAAGGTATGGGCGTGAGCAATCACAGTCTTGATATCTTGAAATGCTGACTTGCCTTCTTTAGTCTAGCTAAAGGTAGTCTTCCCTTTCATCATGTTCACAATGTGTCTTGTCTTCTCAGCAAATTCAAGGATGAATCTCCGTAAAAAATTCACTTTTTTGAAGAAAGAGTGAATAACATTTTTACTTGTAGGCAAATTCAGATCTTAAATAGATTTGACTATGTCTGAGTCAATCTTTATGCCTTCTTTGGACACAATGTGTCCAAAGAGTTTCTCCTCTGTTGCTCCAAAAATAGACTTCTTAGGATTCAAGGAAATACCATTCTAGCGATAGCGCTCCAGCACTTGTTGTAAGTGGCATACATGATCAGAGTGACGCTTTGAAAAGACAGTTAAGTCATCAAAATATACCACTATGAATTTTCCAATCTCATCTTTGAAGGTCATGTCCATAGCTCTCTAAAAGGTAGCACTAGCATTTATTAAGCCAAAAGGCATTCTTTTATATACAAATGTACCCCAAGGTGTAGTGAATGCAGTCTTGTGTTGGTCAGCTTCACCAACTTCAACTTGATTATAACCTGAGAAGCCATCCAGCATTGATAACATTTTTGACCCTGTTACTATTTGAAGCACTTGGTTTATGATTGGCAAAGGCTAAGTGTCTTTCAGAGATGACTGATTTAGATTCCTAAAATCTACATAAATCCAAATTTTTTCATTTTTCTTCCTTACAGGAACTATGTTCGCAATCCATGTAGAATGTTGGATTGGGAAGATAATTCTAGCATTTAACATTTTTTGTATCTCAGACATAATAGTACTTGAAATTTTTGGATTGTATTGTCTAGATTTTTGCTTATAGGGCGTTGAATCAGCCTTGAGAGGAATGTGATGGCAGATTTCATTAGGTCTGAGAGATTTCAAGTCTTCATAATAATATGCTAAAACATCTATGTATTGATGAAGTAAAGAGATGAATTTAAATCTTTCTTCAGGGGTGCAACACTTACCAATGTTGACCATCTTGGGATTTTCTTTGTTGGTCAGATTTACTTGGTCAAATCCCTAAGAGAAATTTGAATTTATTTGCTATTGTTTGACAAATCTATCATGCTTGTCAAATAACTTCTCAAGAGAAACCAGGCCTTTGGGAATTTTGTTTTCTTTCAGCTGCATGAATTCTTCATTTATAACTAAACTAGATTCAGAAACAGATTTAGACTTTTGAGATTCACTGCCTTCAAAATATAGCTGTTCAAAATTGTCTTTTTGGTTCCAGGAAAGCAATGACCTAATGATCATCATTGAATATTTGCCAATGATTAGCATTGTCAGGAACACTTAGTCTATAGACCAGCTCAATGATATACTTGTCTTCTTTGAAATCTGAATGAGGAACTAAAAGAGTTCCTAAAACAACAAGTGCATCAACTTTGTCATTACACTCTTTGGGTATGGCAAAAATATTGAAAGCATCAAAGCTTTCAATTTGGTCCAAAACTAGGTTACGGTAGTGGCATAACCTCTCATTCTTTGTCTGATATAGATTTCTCACTTGACAGACCACTAATTCAGCATCCCATTTGGCATGAGGAAACTTGATGCCTCTTTCTTGAGCAGCCTTCATGCCTAGCAATAGAGATTCGTATTCAGCTGTATTGTTAGTGTTGCTGAATTGTAATTTATAGGATGAAGGAAACATATCTCCTTGAGGAGATATCAAGACAATACTAGCTCCCAAACTAGTAGAGGAACAACTACCATCAAATTCCAGAGTCCAAATTTCATCAGACACTGACTTTTCTTCAGACTTTCCTTCATCAGAGATGGAGGGCCCTTCTTCATCTGTATATAAAAAGTAGTTACCCATACCTACGGATTCAAAAATAATTTGAGCTTCAGGAGTTGACATCTGGGTGACTACATACTTTACTTCCTTTTCAGGAAGTAATCTCTTTATCACGCCTTGGACAGGGATCCTTGCCTCAAATAGATCCATGTTTAGTTCTCCTCCCATGCCCTTGTAGAAATGTTGTCCTAGAAAAATGCCATAAGATGTTGAGACGTCATCCACCAAGACAGTCACCTTAATCCTCTTATCTAGAAAGGCTGCAAATGCAAATTGGGCATCTTTGATTTGGCCCAACAATGGTACTTGCTTATTCTCCATGGAGAAACATCTCCTAAATGTCTTGGTCAGTGTGAGACCAAGAGACTCAGTGACTTTAGTAGGCATGACATTGTCAAATGCACCTAAGTCTATAATACATTTACTCAGCTTGTGGCCATTGATTAACAAGGAAACATAGAAGGGTTTTATTTTTCCAGAAGCAGCTGGAGGAGTAATGACTAGATTATTTGGAATAGGCATGTTTTTTGGAGAATCAAGAGTTACTTTTTTATCCTTTTGTCTTGTAGGGACAGTTTGATTTTTAACATATTGAACTAGCTTATTCAGTTGATTCGAATTAGACTGCAAGTATTCAAATTTAGACATCTATATTTTTGTCTTTTTGACATGATCAATTATGTCAAATGGCTGAATTGAGCTAGGTACGGAGAAAGGTACTTTAATTTTTTGAGTTTTAAGAGGGATGGGAGGTGGGCTAGTTTTTGAATTGGGAGTAGAAGGTGAAGGTGAAATAGATGTATTTACCTTTTGGGTGATGACCAGATCTTTTGATTGAAAAGTCAGAGCGGTCCCATGTTAAGCAATTGTGATTGCTAGTTGAGATTGTTCTTCTGTCTTTTCTTTATCAGCTTGCTAGACTAATTGGTTCTTGGATCTGGTAAACACTGCATATGATCCATCTGAAGCTTCTCCTTTGCTTCCGGGTTCATCTTGGTAATTCAAGAAACCAATGTGGGAGTCACTAGCTGATTCTTCTTGATTGTCTTCAATGATATCAACATCATTTTCTTGATTCAATTCAGGTTGGAAAGAGAATTCTAATTCTATTTCAAGGTATCCCATTGCTGAATTGGTTGGAGGAGCTTCCAGGGCAAGTTTTCCTTGTGGGGGAGGAAGGTGATTTTGTTGCCCTTGGTTCTTGGCAACATTGCCCTGATATGACTGATTTGGGAATGTCCTTCTGTATGTAGGAGTAGAAGACATTCCTTGAGCCATTTGCTTTTTGAGAGCAAGCAACTCATTTGCTAATTTTTGCACCATTGGATCTATGGTGCTTGTAGACACAAATTCAGAAGATGATGAAGTTCTATTTTTATTTGGATCTCTTCTTATTTTCCTTGATAAGATGAGATCATCTTCTACTTTAGTGGCCAAAATTTGAGCTGCAGTGAGATCTATTTGACCAGCACGTCTCAAGAGAAAATTAACTTCAGGTAGTTGAGAATTAATGAAAAAGCATTTGAGATTCTCAATTGTAGGTCTAGCAATTACAGAGATTCCGTTTCTCAATTTGTCAAATTTAGCTATGAAGTCTCTCATAGGCTCATGAGGCTCTTTCTTCATCTGTGTAAGTTGAGCCAGAAGTGTATGTGCATCTTCTGTAGGTTTGAATCTAGCTTTTAAAAAAAATTAAGAGTATTTCAATCAGTCACAGACCGAACCTGTAGATGGTAAAACCAATCCACAGCAGCACCTTGTAGTGTTTCAACAAAAAGCCTAACTGCTACATCTTCAAATTCTACTCCAATTACTCCACAAGCTATACTGAATGTTGCAATATGTTCATTAGGATAAACTTTCTGATCACCATAAAATTTAGGGAAATTCTTCTTAGAAATATGTGGAAGCTCATGTAGAGGAGGAGTAAGATTGAGAGGACCAAAAACATTACCCCAGGGGCCTTGAACTACCATTATAGGATACTAAAAAGGAGGGATAACAAATCTCAAAGGGGTAATTATAGGCATAGCTTTATCAATAGTAAAAGTAGATACTTCGTCTGGTAATGGAGATCTGGCCTTAGTAGGAGGTAAGCTCTTGGTTTGTTGGAGATGAGATGGTGAAAGAAACAAATCAAAATCACTTTGTTGTACCAACTCAAACATAAGATCAACAATACCTTTAGCCCTTTAGCTTCGTGTATACCTTGAATCTACCAGATTGTAAAACAAAAATGGAAAAGAATTAACCATGCTTCAGTTTAAGCTTAGGGCTTTAAACTCTGCATTCTTTCTCGATTAGTGTGGAGGTGAATGGATAGGATATAAATAGATAATGGGTATATCCCTAGTAGAGTCACCAAAATCTATTGGTTGAATATTTTGTTTATCAACGTACTGGTAAAGAAAATAGGTCTGATCAACCAAAGTAGGAAGATTAGTCATCCAAATGTGTAAGTTTATCACATCAAAAGGAAACTGCTTTCTCCTCTCATCAAGGGGAGGTTCCCTGTGGATATGTTATATATATGTATAAATAGAAAATAATGCTCAAGGGTAGAACAATCCATCCATCTCTCTTTCTTTAGAGATGATGTGTACAAAACAAAGGAAAAACTCAAGGGAAATGATAGACAACACTCCTCTTCTTTCAGAAGAACTATTCAGCCAACCATAAGAATACTCTTGGAAATAAAAGCAGAATATAATTGAGGGTGTAGTAATTAGCAAATCGAGATACAGCACAAAGTCTCCACCTGAAATGCTCAAGAGTAATATACGAAGGACAATGAGGGCACAAAGTCTTCTCAAAGTCCTTTACATAGCAATGAAAAGAAAACACACTAAAGGTAGTTGTAGGGGCACAAAGTCTCTCCACAGTTGATTCTTCAGGACACCTTCTTGACTAATTTCACTAATCATGCTTTTTAAATTAATGGAACAAAAAATATATCAAGGAAAAAGACATAAAAACAGTTTCCTCAACAACAAAGATATCACAGCACAAAGTTTGAAAAAGTCCTTCGCTTTCTTATTCCAGTAACAAAAAATGATTAACAAACTGAGCACAAAGTCTCAATGATGCCTCTCAATTTGGGCAGAGTTTCATTCAGATTGTCAAAAAAGAGATCCTTTTATAATGAAAGAAAGTCCCTTATATAGCCACATCAAGAAGGACTCGAGAACAATAATACATCATGATGCATTGGGAACTATTAGGAAGACAAGTTGGAACTTTGGGGCATTTTACCCATTTGATCTTCTCAATGTAGATAAACAAGCCATGCAATTGAAAGATTGCAACTTTCAATGTCCCCCTAGCAGTCTGATCTTGTCTTCATCATTCCTCCTTTTCTGGTTAATTAAATTGGGCCCTGGATTCATTCATTTTTTTGTCTTTCCTCACTTTTAGCTAGTTTTGGTCTTGAATTCTGGGAATGCATTCAGGTCTGTAAATTCAAAGGATCAATAGCTATTTCATGGACTTTAAAATTGACGTTTACATGCCCATCAATGTGCTCTCAATAGCTAGTTCACTGTCTGGAATTTGACATCTTCAAGCGCATCACCCCTTGGTCTTCTTTCGGCTTTTGGCTTTGCCCTTTTGGGCCTTAAGAAATGATCCTTAAATGGGTCAAAAAGAGCCCTTTACTTTGGCTGTCGGGAGTCCCCTACAAGGGCACCTGCCCTTCGAGGTTCTTCAACAGCCCTTTGCCTTGGCGGTTCCCACAAACAAATCCTCGGGCTTTCTCCCATGAATGTTTCCTCATGCAAAATTTTCCCGCAGACATTTCCCCAGGGAAAATTCCCATGGACAAAAGTTCATGGAATTATTTGTTTCACCAAATCTTTGAACAAGTCTTTGGATTTTGCCTGCATTTGCTTCTTTGATTTCTTTCAGACTTTTTGTCTAAAGGAATTCCTTCAAACAAAAATTTGAAAGAATTATGCCTTAGCCAATTTTAAATGCCTTAAACAATTTGAAAGAATTACTTTTCGGGATTCTTTGAAAATGACCCTTCGAAAGGGTGCTTTTATTGATTAAGTGTCCTCTGCAAAGGCACTTGTCCTTTGAGAAGCTTCCTTTTGCATTGAACCACCCCTTTGAACTTTGGTGATGAACCATTCCATTGAACCAATAGGTTGAACCAAAAATGGTTCAAGCTGATGGTTCAATGAATGAAACAAGCCGATGAACTAAGCATTGAACCAAACATTATGAACTTGCCTTTAAACCAATAGTTGAACCATTTCATTGAACCAATCGGTTGAACCAAGGCTTTGAACCAAAATGGTTTAAGCCAATGGTTCAAGTCGATGGTTCAATTGAATGAACTGAGTGAATGAACCTGTTGTTGAACCTGTTCATTAAACTAAGATGTTGAACCAAGTTTTGGTTCAACGGTTCAAACAAAGCTTTGAAAAATGTCTTTGAACCTACTGTTGAACCTTGAGACATTGAACCTTGAGACGTTGAACCATTGGATGAACTGAACGAATGAACCAACTAAGTGAAATAAAGCGTTGAATTTCTTGGTTGAACTAAGCCATTGAACTGTTCCTTTGGTTGAACCCACCATTGAACCTTGAACCCGTTGAACCTTTGAACCAAAGTGGTTCAATGGTTCAACGGTTCAATGGTTCAAGCCACCTTGATTTGGCCAAGTTTCTTGAAATCCGATGAACCAATTGCAATGATTGAACTTTGAACCTTGATGAAGTGCTTAACTCTTGCCAAAGATGTTGAACTTGTTGAACCTTGAACCCATTGAACCTTTGAACCAAAGTGGTTCAATGGTTCAACGGTTCAATGGTTCAAGTCTCTTTTTGTACTCAGATGCTTGTCGATGAAGATTTTCAACTGAACCAAAGATCTAAACCAATCTCGAAGAATGACTAAGTGTTGAAAACTGATTCTTTTGATTGAAACCGCTTACAGAAATCTTTGAACCTATGTAAATGAACCTGCTTGCACAGTCTGTAGGCTTCTCTTCCTGCTGAAGAGTCCGTAGATTTTTTGAGAAGCATGGAAAATGAGGAATTTGAATGTCTAGGAAAAAATTTGGAAATGGAAGAGACAATTTTGGTCTGTAAGACCAAAATAGTTCAAATGTTGTCCCAAAAATGACTATTATTTATGGAGGACAACACGTTGTATATGTTATCTTGTTAAAAATTCAATGTATATATTCTTATGTAAATATCATCATTATTTTATCTTATTAATAATCATTGTGTCAAGTAAATATTTTCTTATATTGTCTTAATCCTTTTGTATCATATTTTTAAGTCATAGTTTTTATAAATGATCTTATTGTGTTGTCTTTTTAAGTGTTAATTTTTGTCATTTTTCTAATGGGAACAAGGATGGACTTAAGTGACTGCTCAATATGGAAATTTGGAACATCATTAATGAAGTTACTACTCCAAATCCCTATACACTTTGAGTCAAATGTGGCCTAGACTATCCTAATGTCATAGGTACACTTAAAATCAAGGTGTAATAGAAAAATTGGATTGCCTACATATCTAATGGCTTCAAATCCCTATAAATCTATATCCACTCCCCCTAATAATCCCACTAACCTATTTGAGTATCCCGATCTACTAACTAACTCCCCCCCCACCTCCTTGGTGTAGGAGGATTTTACCCAACACCAATTTGTGAGACATGTGATTAAAATTAAAAAACCATTTATCTAGCACATGTCAATAGTTACCACATTTTTCATTTTATTATAAAATCATAGTATCCCATGAAAAAAAAATACACCATTTATATTTTAACCATGTCATATGCATCACATAATAATGAAAATCACACACATCATTATAAATAAAGAAAGTCCATAATCAAATCTAATCCAAATCTATACTTCATCATCATATACCTAATATCTAAACATCTCATTTATTCATATACATCTAATAAGAAAATCTAAATCCATACATCAAAATCATCCACAATCCATACATCCATAACTAATAATCATTTTTAAATAAACTAGTCCATACAGCATCATACAAAACATAGTCACAATAACATATATCATATAAACAATCCCATAATGTCCATAAGAGTCCATGTCAAAATATATAACTACAAAATGGGAACCATGGGAATCTATGTAATATAATAATATGTGTCCATAATATACACTATATCTCATAATACAAATCCAGATCAACATTGTCCAGGTGGCCTCCTATCTAGTTGATGCATCGATTGCAAGGAAGTATTAGCTCTATAGGATGAGGCACATTGATCTAGTGGCATTATTCCCTCATATAAATCCCTATAATATTGAACCTCACATGTTAGTCAGAATATCTACATCATAACATACCCATACCCTACCTCCATAGTAAGATATCATCTTCCTCCTTGGTCTTCTTGGCCACCTACAATTGTGACTCTCTATGACTCATCATCACCTATATCTACATGATCTTCCCCTACAGAGTCACTATATATGCATCTCAACTCTAAATATACCTCTGTAGCATAGTAATTTGACCATCTTAATCCTACCACTAGCTCAACTATCTATATAATGATGTAACATGTCCCTACAAAGATGCAATCACCCTAACTCCAACATCTCCCAAAAAACCTATAAGTTTTCCTAGTATCTGAATATCTCATTATATAATCTAGAATTGTAGGTTTGTCACCATCCTATCCTACTCAGTAGTAATCCTTGCCACCTTTGTATCCCAAGCCTACACCTCATGCCATAGTCTATCTAGCAATGCCTAATCATCTACACTAAGAGGTAATCTAGATGGCCCTACATCATCTGAACCCACTCTCCTAGCTATCTAATCTCCACCTATAACCTAGTCTCCTCTTCTAACCCCTTGATCTCTATCATCAATGACCATAACTACTAGACCATCCCCATCTTAGACATCATGTCTATCATGCCCATATTATGCTTGGGGTTGTGGTATTTGAACGTGCTTCATCCTAAAATGGGCACATGCCTATAAAAACCTCTGTATTACCCCTCTCCTCTTTGCTCCTACTAGTTATCTCAATAATCTCTGGGGCCATCTTTGTGCCCACCATCCTTTGTATACATCTTTAACTCTAGGATCTACTAGGGGTGTCTGATATTCCCACACAATTAGGACAACACTCATATAATCCACACTCTCCATCACCCTATTCACCACCGATCCCCATTGAGCTCTATCTCTGTCACTTTGTGTAAATAAGTGATCTTATCTTGGAACATCTTGTTACCAACCAAATTATGATTAAATTTGATCGAACTTATAACTCTCAATAATATAATCATGTCAACAAGTCAAGTGATATTATGTAAGCATAAATCATGTCACATCTATATCCTCAGCCCATCCCCACTACATATGTTGATAAATCATTCATGTGATTTGGTCAGCCCTCAAATTGTCAAATGCCTACCTGTAAAACTACATGTCTCCAACATGGGCCTTATAAACTTCTAGAATAATATACCACCCAAAAACTAGAGGCTAGTTTGGCTACCTATCCCCCGGAGTACCCAGTGGTCTCTATGTAGCTCTATGTTCCAAACTCCAAATCTTCAATAAAAATGATGAACCAAATTTTATTTCCCCTCTATAAGTACCCATGTGTAACTCCCTATATAAGTGGCCTAGTACTATGGGACCCTAGGTAAAAACATGATAATCCTAAACCATGTTGACTATTACATCTCTTAGCCTGAGGTGAAATTATTATTCACTCTTATTCGGTAAAAGTATGTCAGTGATAAGAGACATCATAACTAGCATCATTATATCAATAGTCTCATCTCTAAATGATCTATCTATATCTATCCAATAATCCCCTAATCTGATCTATAAATTCCCACACAGTCTTTGTACTATAACACTACGAGCCCAAGATCACAATATATCTGGTCACCCCTCATTGATAGTCAATAAATTTGTAACATGTCTTCTAAAGTCACTATCATCTCCCCAGTCACAAAATGATCCACTAAAGATGTGATCAATGATCTATCTATATGGATTTCTGACATCATCATAATATAATAGAGACCTATCATCTCTAAGACCCCATAGTCCATGTGATTCAATCTGTGTATATCATGAAGAACCAATGGATGACATAGTTTGGACACTAATACTCCTAAGTCCTCTTAAACCAATGAACATCAAATTAATCCAATGTCCCTATTAATGTATCACATTCTATCCCCACTTATCCCACCAACCCTATTTATCCAACCCATTGTAACTATTATATCTATCTAATCACGCCTATTTATCCTACTCATCCCATCTAACTAGTGCATGCCTATCTAATCAAGTCCATATATAATCCCCATATAATCTATTAATTTTAACCCTCATCCCAATCCAATTAATCAATCTTTTCCAACTAACCCCATGTTTAAGTGGCCCATTTCCCTTTCCTCTCTACCCATCTACCTATCTAAACTACCCTAATCACCCACACCTCCTTAAATATTTAAAAACCCGATCCTCTTCCTGTCCTTTTAACTAACACTAACCTCCCTTTTCTTCAAAACTACATTTTCCTCTTAAGCCCTATCTCAGGACTTTGTCAAAACCATAGCTCATAAATTATAGTTTTACAAAATTGTAAATCATCACTTGCAGATTTGTAAAACTACACATCCCCCCTCACAAAATTATAATCCTACATTTCACTTGTTGTGGTATTACATAACTAAATATTACTGCATGTGGTTTTGTAAAACCATAGATTATAGGTGTAATTTTCACTTTGTGGTTGCAATAACGCCACTAGGGGAAATGCTCCTAGAGGTAGTATTACCTCACTTGGTTGTACTTATAATAAATGAACTAAATAAATGTACAAAGGATAAAAATGACTAAATAGGGTTGGGGTACTCACTAATGGTCCTGTGTCATTCAACCTTTGGTATTCCTAGACTCTCTCTCTATGGTGTGATGATCGAAGAAGGTAGGCCTTTAATTTATCTCTAGAGCTCCAATCACTAATTACCAAGATTCAAAAGGATCTTTTTGCCCCCCCCCCTCTTTTCTATTTTACCCCCCAATACCCTATTCTTTTTCCCCCTTTACCTTGTTTAACCCCCACTAATTATACCATCCTATTTGATTAGTTAATTTTGACTCCCAAACCTCTTTATACATCCCATTACCACATCTAATCATGTTATAAGTTATTATAAATCATTTTTCAAGGCATAACCTTCTATTCCTCACTCCTTGTCCAACATATCAGTAAAAAATACATTATCTTGAGGTCTCTTAAGACTATGTAAGCATCACTTGGCCACTTTTTTAGTGCCCAAGGATAGCTCAACCATCACGAATGTATAATCCCATCCCATCCCATTTAGGTCACTCAAATATAGTAAATCATGTTGAGCTACAGTTCTTATATCAAGTCTATTTTTATCATTAACCAATAATCAAATGTCCTTTATTGGCTTATATTTACCCCTTTCATGCATCCTTTGTAGGTAAATTCTCACCAGCTCGTGGCCTATCTCATTTATCTATTTCCTAGACATTTATCAATGTCTCAAGAATTTTCATCTTATCATATCAATAAAACTACCTCTCTCCTTGTAATTTGTCATTGCTTAGGTCTTATCTTTTGAGGTGGAATAATCTTATCCCATTTAAATTATACTTGGGTCATCTTATTATAGCTCAACCATTACTCAGGGCATTCCAACCCCTCATTATCTTAGTCCTATCCCACCCTAGGCTATTCTTTTTGAATGTCCATCCATCCCCTTCCTCCATGCAGGTCTCCTTGAGGGGGCATCATATCCACTAACATCATTTTCTAACTTACCCACAAAATGGTTCTTATTTAAACTAACATTGTTGCTTACACTTTGCCCACTTGTAATGCCCTTTCCCATCTAATTTCATCTAATAATTCATTGATTAGCTCCTATTATCATTATTCTACCTAACATATCCCACTTAACCCCTTCCTAGTTATCTAAGTACCTTTTACATATATCATATCCCACATATATCCCACCTATTATATTACCCCATAAGGGGCACTGCCCCTTAACCCTATTGGGGGCTGCTCGCCCCAAACCCCCACATCGTGGCCCCTCATCTAAAAATGTTATGGTGTAAAATCATGTTTTTTATTTAGTTTCTTTATTAAGGCTATATTGGAATAAAATTATGTTTATTACAGGGGGAATATATTGGTAATTTTGGCTTGCTAACATCTTCTCTTATAGGTCATATTTTTGTTTAACATCTTGTCTTGAAAGTTGACCTACAAGATTTCCAAATTGAAACTACTAATCACTTTTTTATAGGTCACCTATCAAAGATATTATGGTATTTTTGAAAAAAATATTTTATATATCATAATTAATCAATTAATAAATCTTTTTACTTGTGTGTGTGTCACCCAAGGGATACAATGGTGTATGCTCTCCTCTCTGCATCCTAGTGGTGAGTCTCAAAAAATCAAAAACCACTAATAAACCCTCCCATTTTTATTTTTTAGGGTAAAGGTGATGTATAATTCACACCCATGCACTTGTCATAGTCTTAGGGGGATAGTAACCATGGATGTCACCACCACACACTAATCCACACTCTATTTTTTGGTAGATAATAAATATTAGGGATAGATGTTTTTAGGATAAGTGGTTGGCCCTAGACAGGTCTTCCATGAAGGGGAAGAGTTAATTATATAAACACAACATTAGATATCACCCTATATGGACTTGGGCCCACCATACCTTATGCATAACAAGGATGCCCCTAGAGAGATCGGGTAAACTAGCATAGGATAATTGGTTGTAATAGGTAACTTACTACCAGAGTTAGTATCAGCTCTCAGGTGATCATCATGTGCAGATGGGGTTAAAAGGATTCAAGAGATTTTGTAATGGGTCACTAGCCTACAGCCTCACCCATAAAGTCATTAGATAGTGTATTTATCGAGTTACATACCAAAATTAGTTTACTAATGATAGTTTGTGGTTTCCTTGACTTGGTGAGTGTCATGCTAGACCAGTGTTGTTTGTGAGCTGAGTCAAACTTTTACCTAAACCTATATATACTTATCAAGGTATATTTCAACTATCATTTTGTATATCCTTGTCTCATCATCATATCATCCTCTTGTACATATCTTCTTTGTACATCCTTTTAAACATTATCTCATTTTGCATCTTAGTCACATCCTAGTCTAGTCTCATCCACATATCATTAGTCATACCCCATCACTTGCATATCCTAATCAAGTCATGTCATCCATCTATCAAATCTTATCAGAGTATAGTTCTATATTAGTCACTTAATCTTAGCATTAATCATCCCTAGTGTCATAAGACCTAGACCACCTTATCCATAACCAATCACACATCACTTTGACTTGCTCAATCCCTTGGTCCAAACTGGTCATTTGTCTTGATTTTTTTTTCCTAGTCACCTTATACACCATCTTATATACCTAATCTATTCATAGTACAACCCATCTTTACCTTGTCATATCCTTATCTATACTAGTCACCCCATCAAGTCTATAGTCAAATATCAATCTTCATCTACAATGGCAAAAATGTTCTTTACATATTAGGATCATCATCATTAGCTTGCTTATGTCTAATCAAGTTTGATTCATAATCACAAGACTATCAACCTATTAATAAAATCATCTCATCCTATTTTATATGATAATCTTGGTCTTGATCTAGTCTTAATATAATTAATCCTTAGTCTAAATCAATCTCTCAATCTAGTCTAGTCATAGTCGAGTCTTAGATCTTATTATAGTTCACCCAATTAAAATTAGTCAACATCATCAAGGCCTAGCTCATGTCCTAATTTTTTCTAATTGATCTTATTTTACCTCATCAAACATCACATCCAATCAAAATATCTGATCAAGATTGAGACTAGACTAAAACAAGCATTTGTCTAAATTTATTCCATGTATCCCATTTCCATCCCTTGATATATCCATTTAATCCCCTGCACCTATTGATTGGGGTTGATAAACCAAATCATCCATAATTTCTCTTGTATTAATCCATGACATATAGAACAAATTTGGTTAATACCTTGATTGAACAATACCTCATAGCCAATAGGGATGTCGTTTATCATCTTCTTAATATGAACAATCCACATCATACAAACTTCAACCCCATCTACCCAACATTACCTCCAGTCCACACCCATTCATGTAAGATAAATTCTAGTATTCACACCACCAAGTCTCATTCAAACCCTCCATCCATTATTCATAGCTAATCATCTACCCTTTCCAACACTATCAATGGGAATCTTATCCTGGACACCTCAACTACTACTCCACCCACCCAGACACATCAACAACCATCTAATTTCACGCCCAATAGTGAATAGAGCCCCTATACTTCTCTTCTTATAACCTTAGAAGCATATAGAATCCCTATTCTAAAAACTTGTTACCACTGACATGATGGTATATTGACCAATACAACATCTTAATCCTACCAATCCTAAACCCTCTTGGTATAATGCTATCTAATATTATATAAATCACCAAACTTGACTACATACCATTAATTGATGTTGTAATTTCTAAAACTACATCCAAGACCTCATCGACCATGGTGACATTGAAATCAAGAATGAATAAAATGAGGCTACATCCTTGGGTGAACAAAAAGTGGAATGCCAAGATTTCATTCTCAATCATGATCAAGCCCTTCCCTTTCTGAGCCAAGGTCAAGACACCACATCCATCCTCCATGGTCCCCCCATGTTTAACAAATCCACTATTAAATATGAGTCCATTTCTCATAAACCTAGTCCTCCCTTATCTCATGAGTCCTTCCATGGGTCTATCTTTATCGAGTCCATTAAATCCCCATCATCACATCAAAGACCCCATGTTGAGAGGTCACTTACAAAAAATGAATCCTCTGCTAGCAACATTGCATCTTAAACATTAGAGTTAGAATCAAATTCAATACACGTGTTATTTGCATTAGGATCATGTTCAACACTAGTATTTGAATCAGATTCCTTATCAGAAACATTTTCCCTCATAGATATTTCAATAGAAGATGACTATGCCTACCCTTTAGAAGATACATCTAATTTAGATGATAATTAATCATCGGGTATATTTTTTTAACCCAATCAGGATGATGAAGTCATAATAGATTTATTACAAGCTTTATCTTTCAAATATCATCAGAGTGGATCTAATCCTACTTTAGATGCATGTACTACAAATAGTATTAGTGATCCTTTTATTGATCTTGAGGATATTTTATATAATGTCAAAATTGGGTCTCTTAGTAACCCCTATGAAGAGAATATTGTCCCATCACCACTCATTGACCTCATCATACCATCTCCCCCATATTCATCCATCATAAATCCTTTTCTTCCTATTAATGATCATTTAATCACCTCCCTCCATAGAGACGAACAAAAACATACATCATTGGAGCCTCCTTTGAGAAATATAATAAGTTACATAATTATAAAATTCTAAGATCATATTCAAAATGTCATTCAGGATGATCAAATCTCCTTTGATCCAATAAATCAAAATCAAGAAAATTCAAATCATCGGCCTAATCAAAAAGTGTCTTCCCCTAGAGAAAATCTCTTCAAGACACTATGGGACCATCAAAGCTAAAATCATCATCATTTATCAAGTCCAATATCATTCTCCTCTGGTGAATCCCAAAGTCAGGCACCAAGGGGCTATCAAGAAATAATCAAGTCTAAATATAAAAATAATGGCAAAATCACTATTTACATAGCTGATAATCCTTCAAATAATTAGATCAAAGATGAACCCTAAAGTTAAATTGCCTTGGATATCCTATATTATTTTGTCATATGATAGCAAAAAAATGTGGAATGTCCAACATCTCCAACAATGTATGTGAATGTTAGTCTTAATATCAGTCACCCATCACACATTCCCAGGTAGTATTGTCTCTCATAGGGGTGATGAAGACACTTGGTCTAGATATCTAGAGGGGTCTCAATTTATAATCATCAAAGGTCATAAGGACATCAATACATCCAACATCAATAACATGGTCCTAGCATCAAATCTCTCCAGAACAAGTATTTGCTAAAAATCAATAAAACATCTATAATCTTACATCTTTCCCACCTCTAATAAATGAAGATGCCAAAAAAGTCAAAAAAATAAAAAAACGCATTCATCCAATGTTGAAAACCAATATTTTGGCACCTTGGGCAAGTACCATGATGAAAATTGGTTTATGACATCATGGTAAAAATATCTTTTTGTCCATATTTTACCTCGACACTTCAGGTAAAATCTATCCTTTGTCAATCCCATCCATATCATCCATATCTATCTTATACCCCTACCCATCACCTGCCATCATATTTTTTACCATATTATGTCCATCCTTTCTTCTACTCTTGATTTTCATAAGGAATTGGAAGATTTCTTAAAAATTGTCCTATAATCATCTTGGCATATCCCCCACTCAACACTCAGGCAACTAGATATTTGGTTCCTTCATGATGTGGTCATTAGTGATTCCTAATCCATTTTACTTTGGTCCTCATCCCTTTTGCATCATCACCCTCATCCTTTTATCATCCTATCCATTATTCCATTCATCTTTATCTTGGTCAATAAGCTGTGTATTCCCTTTTCTAGTAACCTTATTTGTATAGTGTGCATACATATCCCAAAAGACCTAAAAAGTGAAATATTCTAAAACCTCTAAAATTATAAAATCCAAAAAATCCCAAAACCTCTAAGTTGTCTTTCCTTGTGTCTTGATTATCCCAGTCATCTTATCTTACGTACTAAGTTTTCCATCTCATTGCCATCCTACCTTGTCTTATGTCCTAATAATATTTTCTTGTCTCAACATCCTAGTCATCTTGTCTTATGTCTTCCACATTCTTATCCTAATCAAAGTCATTGGTCTACTCCAAATCCATACCCTTGTCTAATTCTATAACCTTAATCCAAATTCACATGATCATGACCAATTTACTCCAATTCACCCCTGATCAATCATTTCGTTGACTCTCATCCAGATAATTACACAAGACACAATGACACTGCATGTATATATTTATTTGTATGTTTTAGATTAAGGTAAAAGAAAGTTTTGAAGGGACCCTAAAACCCTTTAATAGAATCAAGAAAGATAAATAATTAACAACCACCAGGAAAAGCATTCATGAAACCTACTGAAGAACAATATCAAAATCAAGTTTTACAGGGACCTAAAACCACAAACATAGTCCAATAAAAGTACCCAAGTTTTACAAGGACCTAAAACCTCAAAGGACATACAACATAGGATAAAGAATGCTAAAAATATATATCTTTATCATTCTTCCCTAACCAACAATGCAAGTTGCCATTGCAAAATAACGACACACAAGCATTTATTGGGACATTAAAATTCCGCAAAATACCTTTAGTTTCTCTGTCCCTTTGATTTGACACAGACATCATCAGGTCCAGCAATAATGATGGCCATAGCCATGGCGATAAAAATGTCATGCTCCACCACACCCTCAAACCCTAAAAATGCACTGCTCATAGCCCTGGCATCCTTAATCAGCATCTCAAAATACAAATCCACACAAGAATCTGTGACTGCCACTAGAAGTAGGTGGATCCTTTCTTGCCCACACTCACAATCATGTACCCCACACCTACCTATCATAGCTCCTTCATACACCTCTTCACTCACTTTAGAACCATGTTAATGAAGTCACTGTAGAGGTCGTGGTTGCCCGTAACCACCACCAGAGCCACCTTCTGCACGGGGCGCACCGACACAAAGGAAATATATTTATTTTTATATTATTTGTATGATCTATGTGTTTTTATTTATCTTTTTATCTATATCCACTTATTTTTAAATGTTGTTTGTATATATATTTTTTGTCTTATTTTGATCTTTCTTGTAGGATAAATATTTTTGTCTATTGGGCATTGAACGAGGATGCTATCATGGCACTAAAAATTATAATGATGATTTTAGGTTCCCTCAATGATGCAAAGTTTTCTCTTTCCCCCTTTTTATGCACTTTGGCATGTCCTCTGGTCATACTTATATCATGGGGCATATTGCCTAGTGCTTTATTTCAATCAGATTGCTTAGACTATGATGAGCCTTATTACTGTAATGATGGATTGATAATAAACACACTCATCATTTATCTTATCCTCCCTCACATGTCTAAATGTATAATCATCTTAATCCCATCATCAATTTGAACATATTGGTCCACTTGTCTAATATCCAATCATTCCTCTGAATCCTTTTATCATCATGTCTATATCCTCTAACCAATCAACATATCAACTCAACTCTCAATTCAATTATCATCAAACCTAACATATATTTGAAAAATAACATGTCTCATATCCATCATCTTCATCATCATCTAGTCTATCTTGTCATTTATCATCTAATATAAACTATATTGGCCTCATGTCTTTTTAGACTATGTAGGCAATACTCAGTCATATGGTGTGCTTGAGATCAGTTCAGGCACTCTCTCCTCTTTCCCCACCATTTTTCATCACATCCATCTTGTCTTTCATCATCCTCACATATTGTATATATAAAATCCTTGAACTATAATATCAATCATTAATCACTCAATCTATTGATCTATCACCATCCTCAAAATCATCTCCTTAACATTTTCATCAATCACCTGCACCCATTGATTGTGTCCTATAAGTCAAAACATCCATCCTTTCTTCTATCAATTATCCATTATCATTTATTGGTCAATTCATCATTTAAAGTTTACAATTTCCTCTTTTGATTAAGGCATGACTAGGACCATAACTTTATTATTGTCTCTTTCCCCCTTGCATGTGTCCTTGCTAGGGGCATCATCACTATTAATCACATTATGGCTCATTGATTTGATGAAATGAAGTCTAATTCCTCCCCTTAATATTTTGGTCACTCAATCATATTGTTAATTCTCTCTCATCTCTTTTATCATATCATTTTAACTTCAACCTTGGGATAGACTCATCATTAATCCTATCAAATCATTGTTTTATCTTGGCCTATAACTCTCCCAAATATGTTTCCTTTCTAGGGATACATTGAAATCTTGAGGGCTTTTGTCTTATCATCATCATGTTATAGTTGATTCCCACTTGGGATGTGTCAACAACCATGACACAGTCATTTCCACTGCCTATGTATATGTCTTTGCAAGGGGCATCATCAATTTAAAGTTAATTACTTAGGTTGAATTCATATTCTTCATCATCTATCTCACATCTTGCATCTCATCCCCTCATCTATTCATCACATCCCAACCCTCGTTTCCTCTTTTGAGTGGCCATCTATCTCATGTCTCCCTACATGTCCCCTCGAGGGGTCATCATATCTACTAATATTATTTACCAACATTCATCAATGAAATGACTTCTATTTGAAATACCATTACTCCCCACGTTGTCACTCGTAATTCCCTTTCAAAAAGGGGTAAAATATGTGTACCTAAATTTGCTCATTCTAATTATTATATTAATCTCATTAATTTATCATATAACCATAATCATAATCAATTAATTAAAAATCCTATTTTTTATTAAATATTTCCTACATACTACTAACCTTTATACACCCCCATGACCAATTAATCACTTCATTATCATACTAACATTCCACTTAACTACTAATCTTACATTATTAAGTACCCACTATCCCACCTAAAAATTAAAAATTCATATTTTATAACAACCACCCTAGCCAACCTACTCCCATAGCCTTTCTTACATCTCTACAAGCCTTAAATCTCATTAAATATCCATCTAATCCCTATTATCCCTTAATATATGTAATGTCCCCTTTTTATAGCCTTCCAACATTTTTAGAAGCTCCAAATTTATTAGAGAATGCCAACATTTTCATAAGGGAATTTAGTTAGTGGCATTATGTTATGGGGATATTTAGGAGCTCATATACTGTTTTCTATTGGGAGTGAGATCACTATTCATAAATTACTATTCACATGTACTATTCATGATTACTATTTACAGTGATTATGCATGGCGATGTAGCATAGTGATGAGATAGAATTGGAGTGATGTGGCATAACTCATAGGGAATCTTGCATGGATAAAAGTTGAATAGAATGGAGTGGGGCATAAGACAAGTTATTTTGTCTTTGATGAGTCACATGTTTTCCATTTGGGTGATGAAAACAAGGATTAATAGTTGGGGAGCCACCCTTAGGAGGAATCTTGTTTTGGAATGAAAAGGAAGTCAAAAAGGTATTGGACATCTTTTGGAAATTTATGAGCACATGGGAGGAAAATAAAAGGTCTACACTATTAAATATTTAGATCACATGAGGAAGTGGGACACCATTTTTTGGGTCACATGGAGGGTGGGAGATAAAGACAAAAGTGGGGCTGATCATGAGATCCACCTTTTGACCATTTCACATGGGTATAAGCATCATACTATTTCTCACATGTGTAAAGGTGGGGCACCAAAGTTGAAGTCAAAAGGGGTGTCAATCTTGTCTCTCTTGATGTTATCCTTTTTTACTAACTTGCACAACAAGACAACACTTCACATGGAGTTACTATGTCCACATGGAAATGTGGCACCAAATTATCTCTCACCTCATATTTATTCTTTCATTCATCATTTTTAAATTATATTAGGTTAAATCTCTCTCCTTTTGTCATTCATATTTGTTAAATAATAACCCCTCCAATTTCAAAGCTTGAACCTTGTGTTCAATTTCTTCTTCTCCTAGGATGAAAACCACTAGAGTTTAGAAATCTTGGAGGATAAAAACCCTCACAAGATAGTTGGTTTTAGTGCTGGAAGATCCTCCTAGATGGTTAATGGTGGTTTTAATCAAGAATCATAATTGGAGTTTCACTGGAGCATGTTTTAGATTTGTGCCATTATTTGTTGTAAGGAGTATGTTATGAGTTGTGTTATTTATTGTTGTAAGGAGTATGTTATGAGTTGTGTTATCTAATGTTGTAAGGAGTTGTTATGAGTAGTTTTTTCCATTTTATCCTTCTATTTTATCATTATAATTAGCTCCTTGGCTTGAATAAATATTTTAGTTCGGACTTAGTGTTGAATCAATGTTATACAACTCTTTTATGAATGTATTCCAATAGGTATTAGAGTAACAATATTGTATGTGGTTGGCTAGTATTTTTTTTTTGTTGATCATAATTATAGAAATCATAATTTTATAGTGTCATAGGTTCATTTATAAAGTGATCTTTGTATAAAACTCATAATTTATAAATATTCCCATTCAGGGATATTATGGTGGTATTAGATCCATGTATCCTACCAGCGTAGAGGGTTGCATGCCAATTTTTTTTCCTATTACACATTAGTGATCAGCACTTTCATGTTGATTTTTATCCTTGCATGTTAGTATTTTGGTCTTCATTTATCATTTAAATAATGTAAGATAGAAATATAATGGATTATTTGATTGAATCTCTTTAAAAAAGTGGGGATAAATTGGAAAAAACTTTTCAAAAGGTGTTTGGGATAGATTTAACTCAGAACAAGGGTTCTTTAGAAGATCATCAGACTGTGATCAATTACACACCAAAAACTTTTTAGTATAGATCCTCACAAAAATAAAAGGATTTGGGAAATAGGATTTACATAGTAGGGAATAATCTTGAGTTTCTACATCAGCCAAAATATGTTCTTCTCAGCACTTTAGAGGAAGTTGAGGATTATTTGAATAAGGTGGATCAGTCACCTTCTTAGGCAATACAATTAGTCATAGTTCTTACAGTGACTTCCTTGAGTAAGTAAATTTTTTTGAAACATAAATATAATGAGGTGAGATTGATCATTACTTCTTGTTTAAGAAAAATCATAAAAAGAACACCTCTTAAAGCTCCATACAGTGATGACATAATGAAAGAGATATTTCAATTGTTGAAGGATAGTTTCTAAGGTTTGGATAATGTCACAAGTTTTGATTTTTATAGGAGGGTAACCATATTTGAAACATTTGTAAAAATTATATTTGGTAACATCATTTTAGATATGGGTTGTGAAGATCTAATTTTCAAAAAAATTTACCATTTCTTTGCTACCATCTGAAAATAAAATGCAAATAATGTTATAACATACATGTCATCCATTATGAGCTCAATTGTTAATGAAAGTGATGATGTGCCATAGTCACTTTTATCTATCTTATTGACTAACAGGTGGAAGGATAACCAAGAATCCATATCAATTGAATAGGTCTTGTCTAAAATGGTGTTTGCTCAGTGTGAGAATAAATTAAAACCTTATCTTAAAAATGAGGAGTAGGAAGAAGAATCGGAGTTCATAGCAGAAATTTTTGATGGAGGAAAGGCCTTATCTCAAGAGGTATGTATGACAGAGTTCTAGAATGACTCCATTGAAATGCATGCATCAACATATGTTAGGAATATGTTTAAATAATATGTCTTAGAGATAATTGAATTTAAGAGTCATGTTCTTGAAGATAAATCAAAAAATTTATAGTGTGAAACTAATTTTTATCACAGGCCTAGTGAGTTACATAATTTTAAGAATTGGTTAATAATCACTGAAGATAAGTTTGTTTCAACCCTAAAACATTTTAATAAGATGCACAAATTTATTGAAGATATCTTTTGTAAGGCCCAGGTTGAGAAGAGTCAAAAAGGCATTGAAGGAGGATCCTATCTTGAAGATTTACAGGTAGTCAAAGAAGCTTTGAGAACAATGAAATCAGATTACTTGAATTTAATTTCAGATGGGGATCATTCCATTAAGTTTGCTGAAGAAATCCTTGATGAATTGAATGGAAAAGAGGATTAAGTTGATAAGCTCACCTTTTGGATTAAATCTACTAAGGATTCATTAGAAAGTACTCAAATGGCACTTTAAGAAGAAAAAAATCAGCTTGTTATTGAAAAATAGTTTAAGGAGAAAGAAAATGAGGAAAAACCCTTAAGTAGGTGATCGATGAGCTTGATAAGCTCCATGTAAAATTTAATGTAGAGTAATTTTCTAGGTTTGTGGGTGTAGAGTTAGAACATTAGGAAGGATGGTGGGGTTAAGAAAATAGAATTATATTTAATTTTGTCGATAATCCTCCTTTTGATTTGGATGTAGGATCCACTTTTGATAATCTACTCTTTGTGATGGAGGATGAAACACTTCCTGATTTTAGTGTCATAGTTGGTCACAATCATCGGATATGGGATCCAAGTGAAGTTTTCAATTTCAAGATAATGACCTCGAAGTGGGATGGTGGATTTCTAGGAATGAAATGGATTAATAATAGTTTCTATCATGATTGGCCTCTTGGTTCACATGAAGATAATAAATCAAATTGGAGTGAGGTATGTAGTTATGTGATCAAGAATGAAAATATTTTGATTGGTGATCCTCTTGATAGAGAACCTAACAAAGAGTGAATCGTGGATGTTGTAATTTACTAAGGAACTATTTTATGCAAGGTCATTAGACAAGATTTTAGATTCAGGGCTGTTGTCCGCCTTCCAATCAACCAAAACATTAATTTTGTTACCTTCATACAAAAGCATTGGCAAGTAATTCCATCCAAGGAGTGGAGTATTTTTTGATTGAATTTGATTGGTAGAGGTAATCTAATCATTGGATAAATCCTTTAAATATTTTCCATGCTCATATCTTCTATGCATACACGAATATTTCATCTTTATAGTTATTTCCCTAGTATTACAATGTTGATTTCGATAAAATTAGTCATTGAGTAGATTGATTTTGATTACTTGTAGGTTTTATGGAAGTGAATTATGGGAGGTTTTTCAAGCATGGTTTATCTATTTCTAACTTCCACATGGGTGATTACAGGTTATTCAAATCAATTTATGTTGACAACCTTTATATTTTTAGATGTTGTAATGATTATTGTAGTTGATTCCATGGATTGGTTTACATGGGGTTACATTTTTAACACTTGGAAATTGAGTGTTAATGAGGTACTCTCAGTTTATTATAGTGGAAGAATTCCTAGGATAGTTATGAATTTAAATTTTAGTTAATTAAATATTGTCATAATTTATATCATCTAAGTGATAGGGGTTAATCTGCATCATTTCTAGGACATTGTAATGAGTTATGTTAAGGATCATGTTTTCTTGTTTAACATAATAATTTTCCTATTGCCCAGGATCATGATAGACAATGGGATTGTATATGTTGATTACACTAATATTATTTGGCATGAAATACTCTATGTTACATAATCTAGTCCTTACATGTATTATGATTTGGTTTTGGAGGATAAATTTTTATTTGGGTTTAGGAAATAAGAGTATAGACTTGTCATAATGGTATTGTAGTTTTAGTTAGAGTGGTGTTGTGACAACATGGTGAGATCTTCCTGCGATTAATCTATGATCCTAGAACATCATTATATTTTACTCAAGATTAATCAGAGCTTGAGTTGTGATTGCTTGAGGACAAGCAATCATGGGGAGGAAAGATAGTTTTTATCCAATTTTCTTGGAGAATGCTATCATTTTCAAAAAGGAATTCAGTTAGTGGCATTATGTTTAGGGGATTTTTAGGAGCTCATACACTGATTTTTGTTGGGAGTGAGAACACTATTCACAAATTATTATTCACATTTACTATTCATGATTTCTATTCACAGTGACTTTGTATAGTGATGTGGTATAGTGGTGATGTGGCAGAGTGATAAGATGGAATTGGAGTGACGTGGCATGACCCACAAGGAATATTGTATGGACAAAATTTTATTAGAAAGGAGTGGGATGTAGCATTCCACTATGGATAGGATTTTTAATCTTTGGTGAGTCACATGTCATTCTTTTGGGTGATGAAGACAAGGATGAATAGTTAGGGTGCCACCCTTAGGTATAATATTGTTTTGTCATGAAAATGAAGTCATAAAGGTGTTGGACATATTTTATAATTTTATGAGCACATGGGACAAAGATGAAAAGTCTACACTATTAAATATTTGGCTCACATGAGGAAGTAAGACACCATTTTTAGGGTCACATAGAAGGTGGGAGACAAAGACCAAAGTGGGGTTAATAATGATATCCACCTTTTGACCATTTTCACATGGATATAAATGCCACACTATTTCTCACATGTGTAAAGGTGGGGTGCCAAAGTTGGGGTCACATGGGGTGGTCAATCTTGTCTCTCTTGATGATCTCCTTTATGACTAACTTGCACAATAAGACAACACTTCACATGGAGTTACTATGTCCACATGGAAATGTGCACCATATTATCTCTCACCTCATATTCATTCTCTCACTCATTCTCATTTGTAAATTATATAAGTATCAAGCTCTCTCCCTTTGTCATTCATATTTGTTAAATCATAAATGCCCCCCCCCCATTTTAAGAGTTTGAACCTTGTGTTCAATTTATTCCTCTCCTAGGATGGAAACCCTTGGAGTTAAGAAATATTGGAGTATGAAAAACCTCACAAGATAGCTAGTTTTGGTAGTAGAAGATCCTCCCTAGCTGATTCATGGTGGTTTCACATAGGAATCACATTTGGAGCTTCACTGGAATATGTTTTAGATTTGTGCCATTATTTATTGTAAGGAGTATGTTATGAGTTGTGTTATTTATTGTTGTAATGAGTCTATTATGAGTTGTGTTATCTAATGTTGTAAGGATTTTTTATGAGTAGTTTGTTCTATTGTATCCTTCAATGTTATCATTGTATTAGCTCTTTGGATTGAATAAATATTTCAATTGGTATTTGGTGTTGAATTAGTGTTATAAAAATATTTTATGAATGTAATCCAATAGGTATTAGAGTAACAATATTATATGTATTTATCTAGTATGTTTTTTTTTGTTGACCATAAGTATAGAAATCAAAACTTTATAGTGTCATAGATTTATTTAGAAAGTGATCTTTGTATAAAACTCATAATTTATAAATATTCCCATTTGTGGATATTAAAATCTAACTAATAAGTTTGTGGATCTAGAGAACCCTCTCTAAAATTATAGATCTCTCCAAATTAAAGGCTTCCAACATAATTAGAATCCCCCCTAAAACTCCCTGCATCAACCTATAAATATCCTTGATTGGAGCATGGCTAAGCTAATTATAAATTCCATAATCCTTCCTTATATCCTCATACCAACCATTTAAATCATCCACACTCTCTTTAAATCTATTCAAGCATCCAAATAATCCATTAAAGCCATCTTGAAGTCATTATCAAGCAATCTACATACAAGTCAAATAGCATTGGAATCGGTTGGAAAATCTTGGAGAGAAACTACTAAGAGCAAGGTGATGGTAAGGATTTACTCCTAAATTGTTTATTGTTATTGCATTTATCTCTTTTTTATGTTGTTGTGATTTTAGGTTGAACTTGCTATTTATAGTGGTTTGTTCATAGCTCAAAAATACAATCATACAATAACATCCTATGAAAGATGAATTATACCCTCATTATATCTACTTAGTAATGTGAGTACCACTTCATCCACCAGCACAAAGTTAAGAAGCTTAATGATTCTCTCTATGTAAAATCCTCATAGAGGGTGTTGGAGTGTTAGGGCTCCTACTTGTGCTTTTTTAGATTTGTTGTGGTTAAACATATAGGCCTATGTGGCATTGATGAAATATAGTGGGTCCAAATCATGGTATCTAGTTTTTTAGAGTGCCATCCCAATCCCCATTTATTCCTTATACACATCTGTAATAAATATTTAAATTTGTGCCCAATCCATGTGTCTTTTTATAGACTTTTTTGAAAAACTTCTCTAATTAGAGTGTTGTTGAAGAATTTATGCACACTTGACTAAATTAGACATAGATCATAGAGGTATTTTGTTTGAAATAGTATTTAGTGTCCTTATGATATTTGTGCTTATTTTTTATATTGTTTTTGCCACTCATATCCATATATTAGAATGGTTTAAATGTGTTGAGTTGTTTGTGCATGATTTCACCTAGTGAGTTAATTTCAATCAGTTGTTGGCAATGTGATAGTTTCTATTTTGTTTCTAAAAACATTGATCCATTTAATAGGATTTGTTGATGTGAGTGTCATCTTCTAACTATCCACTTTCCTTTATTATACATCCTTCCATTCTAACATTGAATCTACTTTGGGAAAGATTCTTTCAAGTGTATTGTCATTAACAATTTTGAATGACCATTTATTATCATTTACAATTTGGTTATCAGTGCCTCATTCCCAAAATTAATTTATTAACCCCATGTACCTATGTCAAATTATCTTTCCCTTGGGAGATATTTGTTTAGAGATCCCACTCTATAACTTTGACTTTTCAAATCTAGTTCTGATGTCCTGTGATATAAAAATTGCATTGCACAAACACACACAAACCTAAAACCAAAATATTAAAAAAAGACATTAAAAAAAATCCTAAACTACATGGTGCTACTTATCACCCTATCTCATTTGTTAGGAAAAAATAGCTCTGATACTACATGTTAAGATCAATAAGCTATATCTTACTATGTAAGTAAATAATGTGGAAAAACAAGCTACAAAATAAGACATAAGAGGGAACACATTACACAAGATGTATGTGTAAAACCTTGCAATGTGCAATGAAAAACCATGGAGAAAATGGTAGCTTAAAAAATTTGTTACTTCAGCAAATCCTCTCTTCTACACATCTCATCCAACAACTCCTTTCAATGTTTACAAACAATCACTCAAGTGAACCAAGCATACAATGCCTCTAGGCTCTAACATTCAACCTCAAGGATATCCATGCTTACAATAAAACATGCATGATGATTAAAACCTAAGCATCTAGGTGAGACAAGAAACATGGCCTCCAAGCTATACCTCTCTATAGGCATGCAAACCCAAGCTTGCAAGGATCCATAGTGATCCATCTAAGGATGAGAAATACAAAGAGAATGACATGATTTTATAGCAGTTACAAAAAGAGAGAAGAGAGAGAGAGAGAGAGAGAGAGAGAGAGAGAGAGAGAGAGAGAGAGAGAGAGAGAGAGAGAGAGAGAGAGAGAGTAACATCATATTAGCCCCAAAAAGTCACCATATTTGACTAGGGTGTCATGTGATCTTTAAAGTTTTTTTTCTTTATATGCAAAAGTCATCAAATTTTATCCTCTATTAGACAAGAACATGTGCCACCTCCATGGGGATCCAAAATTTATGCCCCACTTCCACAAGTGAGTCCAAACACCTAATAGTATTTCTTCTTTTTTTCATCACCATGGGTCAAAAAATTAGATGTTCCACTTTAGACAAGATCCAAGACATCCAATGTGACTCCAAGAATTGCACCCCACTCACACATGTGAGGTCAATTTTCAATAGTGCATTCTTGTCTTCATCTTTACATGTGAACATAAGAGTCTAAAATGTATTGAAATCACCTTTTGACTCAAAATAGACATGTTAATCCTAGGGGCCCTTATAAATTTAACCCATACATAACCCCTTGTCTTTTACACACCAAGACAACCCCATATGACTCACTTAGGACAAAACCCATGTCCTCTAGTGGAGTGCTACAACCCACACCTGTCACATCATCTTGATCACACTTGGGGCCTTTTATGGGCCCCTACCACATCACTAATCAACCACATCATTAACCATCCACATCACCAACATGCCACATCACCATGAATAGTGGGCATGAATAGTGACTATGAATAGTGATTCATGAATAGTGATTATGAATAATGACTTAACACCTAACATACTCCCACTTTAAATCAATTACATAGGCTTTTACCATAAATATTATTTTACAACTAATTTTCCATCTATGCCCACTGCTACCCTAACACAAACCAGTAGAAGTTTTGTTGCACTACAAAAACTTCTCTATCCTGACTAGATTTGTTAACATCTTCTCCACCATAGTAGATTGCAGCACCTAAAATGAATCTCACTTCTCCATAGATAAATACTCGAATCAAGATTCTACTATGAATTACTCATAACTCCCATTACTTTGGAATATCTGGTTTAGTGGAAACTTTTTAATCCTAATGAATCCAATACACAGGAAAACAACATGCCTTCTCCTCCTCTAGGATGCTCCTAAAAAGACATCTCAAAATTTAGTAAGTGGGGTACATCCTTGATTTCCTATCCTTATGCATCTCCATCCTTGGTTTGTTCCTCCTATCACCTTCATTATGTCTTAGTCATAGAGTCATTAAAATAGTGATCATGTTGGGGCCTACATCTAACATGTCAACAATGCATAGTGACAACCTATGCTAAACACTTTGGATCTCTATGAAGGTATTGAATATATTATACTCCCTTAACATGTCTATTGGAAACCCGTACAGTGACTTCTTTAATATTCAAACCAAAAACTCTTTGCCTCATCCATATATCTATCTCTTCCTAAAAGAGATCACCATGAAGGAATCACATTGTTCCAAATCTTTAAACATCAAGTGCACATAGACCTCTTTATAGTAGTGAGGAGATAATATTTCATAAAATTCAAAACTAGACTTCTCTGCATATCCACTAAGTTATCAATATGACACAAGTTCACTAGAACAATCATATCTCATAGGAATTCATCGCACTACTTGGTGCATCACTGCACCAACCAAGTTTTTAATCTTACATCTAAAATGCATCCTATTATATTGAATGTTTCCAAAACATAAACTTATGTGCCTTCATTGTTATTCCATGCATCGATCTACCTAGACAACACCACAACCATATGTACAACACTCTAGCACCCTAAGTTATATGGTTAACACTAACCTTCTCCTTCTAAGAACACCAGGTCTTAATTGATATTCTACATGTATCCTTCAGCAACCACCCATGCCAAACATGACACAAGTGGACCAAACATAGCTCTGGGGAAGTCATCTCATACTCAGTGTAATGATGCACATATCAAGTTTTTGAGCCTAAAAAATCCATCCAAAATGCATCACTACTCTACCGCATATCCAAACACATGACCTTATCATTCTAAGAAAACTAGGTCTCACTTTTTTATCTACATCTTAATCTTCCTCATCCTCAACTACTTTAAAATAGGTGCAATTTTAGGTTTATTTGTACCTTCTTTGCATGGATTTTTATCTTCAATATCTCGCCTAACAACATGTCATCTATAGGATACCACACCATATACCCATTCCTCTTTGTTTATAATAACCACAATAAGGTCATTCCTTATCCTCAACCTCCTTTAAAAGATACCAACGTGCTCCTCAAGTTGAATCATTACTTCTTCTATAGGAACACTATGTTGGTTATTGACTTGTCTAGAAAATATTTTTTAACTTCTTCAAAACTCTCATGTGGGCTTCTCCTCGATAACATTAATAGAACAAGATATTCACCAAGAGATCCTCCACCTTATTCCATAGAGAAATACTTTTAGAAAAAAACTTTTTTTGAACTTGGTCTCTCCTCCTATCACGGTAGCTTCCACTTGCACAAACTAGCCAACAACAAAAAACACTCACAAACATGGAATTTTTCACCATGGCTTTAATACCAATTGTTAGGAATAAAATAAATTTAATAATACATGTTAGGATCAATAATATATATCCTATTTTTTAAGTAAATAATGAAAAAAAATAAGCTACAAATTAAGATACAAGAGGGAACACATTACACTATATGTATGTGGAAAAACATACAATGTACAAGAAAAAACCATGAAGTAAATGGCATCCTCTATACTTCATTACTTTAGAAAATCCTCTCTTATAAATATCTCCTCTAGTAACTCCTTTTATTACTTACAAAAAAGCACTTAGGTGAGCCAAACATGCAATGCCTCCAGGCTCTAACCTCTAACCTCAAGGATATCCATGTTTACACTAAATCATACATGATGTTTACAACCCAAGCATCTAGGTGATACAATGAACATGGCCTTCAAGATATACCTATTTATAATCATACAAGCCTAAGCTTTTAAGGATCCAAGAGTGATCCATCTAAGTATGAGAAATATAAAGAGAATGGCATACGTTTATAGCATTTACAACCACACACACACACACACACACACACACACACACACACACACACACACAGAGAGAGAGTAACATCATTATGGCCCCAAAAATGATTATGGCATTTTATTGGAGTTTCATGTGATATTCAAAAATATTTGTTTCTATGTGAAAATTTCATCAATTTTAATCCTTTATCAGACAAGAACATGTACCACCTCCATGTGGTTCCAAAATATGTGCCCCACTTCCACAATTGAGTCCAAACAATCAATATTATTATTCTTGTATTCATCACCAAGGGTCAACAAATTGGATGCTCCACTTTAGACAAGATCCAAGCCACCTTATGTGACTCCAATAATTGAACTCCACTCACACATGTGAGGTCAATCTAAAATAGTTCATTTTTAAGACACATGTGAAAACAAGAATCCAGAAGGTGTTACAATTACCTTTTTGACTCTAACTAGATATATGAATCCTAGGGTCCCTTAGAAATTCACCCCATACATGACCCCTTGTATTTTTCACACCAATACAAATCTATATGACTCACCCAGTATAAATTCCATGTCCTCTAGTGGAGTGCTACACCTCACACCTATCACATCATCCTAATCACACTTGGGACATTATATGGGCCCCTGCCATATCACCAATCAGCCACATCACTAACCATACACATCACTAGCATGCCACATCACCATGAATACTGGACATGAATAGTGATTATGAATAGTGATTCATGAATAGTGACTTCACACCTAACATCATTTTTATGTGAGAACTGATATATGTCATTGATGGTAAGGCTTAAACCTATAGCCATTTAAACATCCTAGTAGAATGGTTCCCTAGAAATATTTTAAGACAATTTTTCCTTGATGTGAAATGTGATGAATGATATAAGGTCCCTTCTACCTAATGTGTGGCTTGCCTAGAAATGACCTAAATATTCTATCATATAATAAGCACTTGTTCTGAATATAGTTCTTTAGATTGTAGGTTGATATTAAGCCATGTTTTTTAATTTAACTAATTAACTTCCTAGGTCCATTTTTCCCTTTGCCTATTTTCTTCCATTTTGGTTAAATCCATCAACTATGCCTACAGAGGATTTAAATCCCCTAGTCTCATCATCATTACAATGTATAGAGTAGGAGTTATGTATTCAATAGGCATTACTAATTCAATTTCATAGACAAGTTAAAATGGTGTGAAACCTGTAGTTTCATGATTATTGCAATGCATAGACTAGGAACTATGTATTCGATATGCATTACTACTTCAAGTCCATAGACAATTTAAATTAGTGTGAAACCTATCACACATTTTTAATTTATCCTATACACTCATATAATTGCAGGAATATGATCCTTCCAATCATATTTTTAGACATTGCATATTTCAGTGAACATCTTACCAAGGACTTTGTTTGACACCTCCATTTGTCCATTTTCTTGTGGATGATAATATATGATTTTATGGTGTTATATCATTAATTATTTAATTAGAGTATTGATGGTGTTATTTAATAAATGTGTACCTCCATTGCTAACCAGTTTTATCAGACACCCAAATCTAGCTATAATATTTTCATATAGGATATTGGTTGTAACCTTGGCACTACAATTTGGGGTCACAGTAGCTTCCACCCATTTGGTGAACTATTCAACCATAGTGATGATGTATATTTTATTAATGTACTTATAGTGTGGATTGTTTGGCCCAAAAAAATCAATTCCCCTTTGCTCAAATGGATTCTCAACTAGAATAGGATTCAATAGCATCATATCTCTCTAATTATGATTTCCCATCCTTTGGTATATATCATAGTGTTTTACAACCTGGTGTGCATATTGAAATAGATTCATCCACCATAGACCACTTTGTAGTATCTTCCTTGTAGTTGAAACTCTTGTGAATTATCCACCTATGATTCCTTGATGTGCCTCCTAAAGAAGTTGAGGTCAATCATGTTCTAAATCCACTCTATGTAGTACATCATCTTTCCCTATCTTTTATAGAAACCCATTAATGATGTTAAACAAGATGGATCTAGTGATAAACTACCTTTTGTCTCTTTTGACATAGTGCATAGCAAATATCCCCTATTCTATAAAATGTGTAATGTCTTTTATGTTTTTAGGAATCATAGAGATGTAAAATAAATGTGCATCTAGTGGTTCATCTGGTAGTTATTTTGGTTCTTCTCCAATGTGTATTCGATCACATGATCTAGCCCCACATTTTCCCTTCCTTCAATCACATTGATCCTAAACTAAAACTCTTGGAATAACATGAACTAATGATTAATTCTTCCTCCCAGCATAGTCTTATTAATTAAGTATTGCAAATCCTGATGATCAGTGAAAAAATCAAATGTGTTGCCAAAAGGTAATATCTAAACTTTGGAGTGAAAACACCATGGCCAAAGCATCACATTATATCATTGTATATTTTTTCTCTGTGGATGATAGTTTGTGACTTACAAAGTGAATTGGATGGTCTAATCCCATGTCTCATGTTTGTATTACAATAACTCCTACCGTAGTTCATGAAGCATTTTCATGCATATGAAAGGTTTGCAAAAAAAACAAAATTGGTGTTGTGATAAATCTCTACTTTAAATCCCAAAAAAAAAAATTGGCACTCATTTCTCCACTCAAACCTTGTATATTTATGTAGTAACTTCTCTATTGGATTAAATATTATTGCATAGCCTTTTATGAATTTCCTATAATATCATGTATGCACCAAGAATGATCATACCTATATATAAATTTTGGGAGGTGACATACCCTAAGTTACTATAATTTTGGCTTGATCCACCAAGATCTCATCCATGCATACTATGTGTCCCAACAGGACACCAAATGGCCTGATGAACAAACACTTATTCAAGTTTAGTGGAATGTGCAGATTTTGACATCATTCCAACACAAGTCATATCATAGACAAGTGTTCCTTGAAAAATGAAAATACATCCAAATCATCTAGTTAGACCTCAAAAAATCATGGATAAAATATTTAAAGGCAGTTACCACTTCCTTAAAGAACATAACTGGAGCATTCTTCAAACCAAACAACATTCACTTATATGCAAAATACCCCCCACTATGTTTCAAATTTTATTTTGGCTTGATTTTATACTACAATTGGAATATGATGATACCCACTAAACACATTAGTGAAAGAGTACACTTCATGTCCTATGACTGAATCCAAGACTTTGTTCATAAAAGGAATTGAAAAAGGATCATTTATACAGGGGTCATTTAGTGCATAGTAGTCCCCACACACTCAAATTTGCATATCCTTCTTAGTTTTCACTACCATTAGACTGACCCAATCTACCTTTTTTATTAGATATATAATGTCTACATCTCGCATGTAATCCAATTCAGTGTCTACTTTTAAATTCATATTGGGGTTTAACCTATATCATCACTTTTTCACAAGTCATGTGCACTCCTTTAGTTTTATGTGCATTTCACCTAAAGAAGATTTTACCCCTTTTAATTTTTTGAATTTCATTGTAAAGACCTCTTGGCAATCTCACAGTAATTATAAATCTTATAAAGCATCATTTTGTGTCTAGTAGTCACCCAAAGTCACAAGCTTTGGTATTGGTTTAGTCCTAATATTTCCTACCAACTTCTTTAAGGACTCCTGATATATTTTTTTGGAACCACTTATAATGGAATAGTTCACTTATATATGTCCTTATTACTCAATATTAAAAAAATTCAACAGTTATTCCCCATTTTGATCTATGATTTTGGCTTTTGGCTCCTCCACTACTCTCTCTAGTTCAAAAAATATGTTCAAATATAAATCTTCATCACTATTAGTGGAATTTGTCAAATTTTTACCATCTAATATATTATTTCATGCTTTGATAAAAAATTTACTCTTTTTGCTTACTTGCCTTGTAATTTTGGATAGCTAAATTCAAATATCAAGCTATGACCTATTGCAAAGATGGGTATGTCATAGTACTTAAGTATTCTACTCACCCATAGCATAAAACTATTTTCAACTTATGTAGAGTGTTATATACCAAAATATTCCCGTCCTCAAAAACAAAAGTTGGAATGAAATCTTATTAAACCTTTGGCCAATGCTTTGTCTCATGTTTGCATTCCTGGTGCATGTACTAAGATGTTATAATTTTTGTAGGAATATATCTAAATATATGCATCTAATATTTGGGTTATACACCTTTCACAGTCCATACATCCACATTTATGAACATGCATTTTTTGGCACTATCCTTCCTATAAAAAGGGCCATTACTCCCTGACAGTAGCTAATATTTGGAATTGAGGGCAAAGTAATTCATAAGCCTCATCCTATGGTAACTATTTTATGTTATGTATTGTCTGCCAATTCATAAAAACTCCTTATAATGAATAATTGAGTGAACTCACCTTTTGATCTCTATTTGGCACATGATGTTCAAGCTTTAAACTAAATTTATTCATGTCATCATTATAAAATATTATGGTAGTTGACATTCTATGGAAAATACTATGTGCATTGGGCATACCTAATGATCTCCCCTTGACCAATTCAACATGTACTATATAAGTCACCACTAATTGAGGACATAGATCCCATGGTAAAATACCTTTCTTCATTGGATGTGTATTCCATATCCATCATGCCTACTTTGTAGACAAAATCCACTTTGGACCTAGTTGGTGAGTGTATATAAGGTGACCTACATTGATCTATTTTAAAATATAAAACTAGTGTCTTTGTGATCCTAGGTATGTACAAATATTGTTCAATTATTTAAAACTACTATTAAGGTCATGTTCCTAGTTGAAAAAATTATATTATACAACTCCTATTGCATTAGGATTAAATTATGTACTCACCATGAACCAACTATTATCCCTATATGCATATGGTGAATATGGATCCTTAGGTATGAAGTATGTCTTGTGCTCTACTTTATTTAGGGGTTTAATGATGATTGTATCTCTTTGGTGCACTTCTAGCTGATTGTACACTATGTTAATGGTCATATGACCATCATAGGCCCACTTCTTACCAATTAATGTAGCATAATGTGTTTCATCAATTTTCATGTCAATCACTTTAAAGTTTCCTTACAATTTTAAGTCAACCACTTTGAATTATACATCTTCTAGTCTACCAATAGGATCTACCCTACCATATTTTTTGAGGATTAGTGTGATTGGGTTTTAGTTGAGTGTTGGCCACCCAACATCTTTCTAGGTATACCAAGGAATCATATTCATTGTGCTTCCAAAATTAAATACAGGATTATGTACTTCATATCCTACTAGCTCAATATCCATGAGGGAATCAACATCATGGGGCTTCTTAGTTTTTACATACCAAATGACCTTATAAATATGTTTTTGACCTTATTTTGCACACTCTAGTAAGTTATGCAAGAGATTTATAATATTATGTAAAATATATTCATTATGTAGAGTGATCAAAAGTTTTAAAAGGTTAGCCAAGGTAGTTACTACTCCTCCTTATCTCATTATATAGATAATCTTACCATACATCTATAAATTAATGGTTATGGCATCACCCTTGGACGCAACATGTTTTTATATGTTTAGAAGAACTTAGGTTGCTTGTTACATCAAGCCTTTTTCCCTTCTAGGTTTAAGATACTTATCATATTTAACCTTCTTAGTTCTTTGATCATGTGGCATTTTTAAAGGAGCCAATCCTTTGATCTATGTGTTGTTACCTTGTAACTACTTGTATGAATACATTTTCCTTGGGATGTGAATTTATAATGTTTACATTTCACACAAGTTTCTCTTTCATTTAATTCCCTAAAACCATAAAATATTAGTATGGGGTTGTCATACAACTCTAAAATAGACACAATACATTTTCCTTTAAGGATTATTTGGATAATTTCATGTGAAGTGATTATATTCACCTCATAAAAAAATTGAAAGTGGCTAATGAGCTTGCCAATTATCAATATTAAGACCTCTCTGGTATCCATCATACTACTCCCCTTTGTATCCCAACCTTGAAATTATTTCCCATCAAATCCCCCTTGTTTTTTCTATTGAGCATCATATTCACCATATTGTCATTGAGAAGATGATGAAACCCAATATGATTGTTACAGATGAGGAATTACGATGTTTCATGATTATTGGTGCTAATATTTTGGAGATGATGGTGTCCATCTAGCTAGACCCTTAGGTTGATAATGAGGTGATAAAGGCATCCACCCATGACTTCCTTGTGTTGTAATATCCTTTTTTTCCTCTAAGCATGGAATTCTCTACTTTGTAGTAGGTATTTGTTATATTGTGATTGTGAAGATATTTTTAGTGACGTCTTCTTTAATTTCCTGCAGGTCATAAAAACTCTTCTCATCATGATTTTTAAACTTACAAAAATTTCAATGCATGTTTTTTGGTTTTTGAATGTACTATTGTAATAGGTGACATTTTGATGTCATATGTCCTATTACTCTACATATCTTGTAGAACTCTATTTTGATTTTAGGATTAACATTCCTATGATGACATTCTTTACCACACTCCATAAACTATAGTCTTAGCTTGGGTTTATTACTTTCATGAAGCTCATCCATATTCCTAAGAAAAGCATATATTTTTATCTCAATTTTAGAGCTAGTTGATGGAACATCTATATAATCCTAAATCTGCTATGCCCGAAGTGCAGTTGCTTATGCATCATCCTTAATAAATAACTATGAATTCACAATGGCAAACTTAATCCTTGATTTTAGTCCCTCTACAAACTAGGCATCCTTATCTTTGTCTTCTAAAATCACCTTGAATTTGTTTATTACATATGAGAATATATGATCATACTCCCATACGGATTCTCCATTTAGTTATCAAATCTCTTTAAGATCTTGAATGGTTTAGCTTTATCAATTTTTCATCTTGAATTATTTGATTAACTAGTCCTTAACTTGTTGAAGACTTAGGGAATTAACATCCCTTTTATAAATTAATTCTATAATTCATCTTGTTAAATCTCTAATGAACGCACACTTTTTCACATCCTCAATGGTCACTCTCTAAAACCTCAATTTCATATCATAAGTTAACAAATATTATTTAGGGTTAGAATACCCATCATATGAGGTCAAATAAATAAGCATTCCTACATTCACCACCATGTTTGGCACACTTATAACTACTACTGACTTTTATGAACTAGTCTTTACAAGTGTTTTAAAAGTAGTTGTGAAATAGGGCCTAGTCTCTTTTAAAATCTTCTTATCTATTTGTTTCTTAGTTTATGTGCTAGTTTTACAAAATTTAACTATAAATTATTCAAACCAATTTTCTCCTATCCTAACCTATGCACTTTTTTTTATTTACTAAAGGTAAAATGGGCTTGGGGGATGCGTACTTATAAGATGAATGATTTGTGTCTTCAACTTATTTTATCTATGATATTTAACCTACAATAATCATATGATTTATCATCACTTATTCCAAATAATATTATTTCCCTAGTCAAAACAATATCCTTCCATGTAATTGTGATCTACCTCTATCCTCTAACTACTCTACTACTATTTACTTTCCCCTTTCTCCTTGCTCTATACCATATCCTCTCTTTCCCAATTTTGTCTTTTTATTTATGGGGACCTTCCATTCCTCACTTTGCATAATCTTCAAATTATCCAATTTTTGCAACTTGTGTAGCCTCTCTTTGGGATCCCTTTTTTTTGCATCTTCTATTTTAATCCTACTAATATTCATAGTTACATTTTGGTTATCTTGTTTATTCCACATCTTTGTTATCACATCTCTCTTTCCAATCTCATAATTTTATTCTAACTATGTTTCTCTACATCCTCCATATTTTGGATTCAAGTTCAAGTTCTTCTACTCAACTCTTCATCATTCACTCCTACATCACAAACACCCCCATAACTCCTAAAGATACCACTCCATGTTGGTAAGGGTAGGCACCATAGCCTTTTCAATAACTAACATCTTGATAATAATAGGTAGTCATTAGAGAAAATATCCTCAGATCCCTCTCAAGAATAGATCATGTGCATCCTCAAAATTTAGATATCCTTGCATAGAATTTTTTTAAATATATCTATCGAGAGTATTTTTTATCCAATGATATATCGCATGATTCTAGTTTGTGTCTAACCTTTGTAGTTTTTTTAGTATTTATTCTATCCAAACTATAAATTTTGTCCTCCTTGGCAAAAAAAAATATTATTCCAATCTTGATAACCACGTAGCTAATAGTCCAGGCAATTTGTGGCCAAAAAACTCATATATTTCATTGTGAATGTGCTCATGAATAAATTTTTGTATAAAATTCAATATTATTATTGCTTCCTCCTCTGTGAAAGTATGAAATTGTCCATTGAACCATATCTCCAAATCTCTTTGTCTTGTAATCCATCATAGCATATTTTTTAAGTCCATGTTCACCACACGATTATTAGCAGAGGTTCCTAGAAAGACCCATCAAAACATGCTAATACAAGGATATTTGTGCGAGGTGCAATAAAAATATATGACAAACAACAACTCAAACGAAACCTAGCCATTCATTAGTTAAATTTGATATATTTATGCATGAAATGTAGACTTAATAGTTACAGAACATTCATTATAATCTACATGATTAATATATTTTGATAGAAAAAAGCATTCAATGTGTGCAAAAAACAATAAAATATATTCAAGAGAACACATTTTATAAATTTAGATTAATTTTTATCACATCAAAACTCTTTTAAAATACAACTAATTATTATATATATAACTTTTACAATACATCGTCACTTCATATTCCATCCTTTCACTACAAATAAAAGAAATAATTTAGATTGTGAAGCCTTAGACATGTTTTCCAATTTTGAATACATACAAAATTAGATACAAAATATAAAATAGTGTGATTCACACACGTGTCTATCAATTATAATCTATGATTTTATATCCATGTTTACTACCAACACTTTCCCAGACTTATAAAATTATCTCATTTTGAGACAAGTCAAAGGAAGTGTGCCTTATGCTAGAGCTATAAATTGTGCATGTGGTGAGGAACTATACTAGAAACATAAGTTATGGTAATCACTCAAGGTGTCATTTACTGATTTTCACCCATTGCACATTGTTTAGTATCATTTTTAGGTTTTCAACTAAGTAACATACAAATGTATCACACTTTTGGGTTTTCAATAAATTAGCATAATCAGGTGGCTACCCTTTATGGGTTTTCAACCAACCTAGCCCCGCTCCTAATGTTCAAGCCTTTCCTACTAAAAAATGCTTCAAATTTTCAAAACTAAAGTGTTCACATTACTTATACTAAATGGGGTAGCATGGAATGTGTTTTCTAAACTAGAGATATTGGTTATTGGGTCTCAAGTATTCCCACCAACATGGTAGCCTCTATTGGATTTTGGGTTGCACTCTCTTATTTATCCTTGTGCTTAGATGTTGTCTTGGCTTTGGATTCAACCTTTGCATTTTTTAGTAATAAAATCTTTGATACTACATGTTAGGATCAATAATCTATATCTTACTATGCAATTAAATAATGTGAAATAAAACAAGCTATAAAAAACATGATACAAGAGGGAACACATTACACAATATGTACGTGGAAACCTTGAAATGTGCTAGGGAAAAACCATGTGGAAAATGGAAGCTTCTAGAATTCATATTAGCATTAGCAACTCTTTTCTACATCAGCTCCTCTAGCATTCAGGTTGTGAGCCAAGCATAACTTAGCCTCTAGGCTCCAATTTATAAGCATGAAAGCACATGCTTACATGGATCCACTAAATAGATGAATTAAAATAGAAAAATAGATATATCATGCATATTTATCCATTTACAACATAGAGAAAAGAGAAAAAATAAAAAGAGAGAGGAGAAAATGCACCATCCTTGAAGTGGGTGCACAGTTCATGAATAGGGAATCATGTATCCCCCATGTACCAAGTCAAGCCTTAAATGGAATCTCATGATGCCCCCTTGACCACTCCATGTGCACTCCAAACTATTACTCCCCACTTCAAATGTGACCTCAATCTATCATAGTGATCCTTGTCCCCAACTTTCCCATGTGCATTCACATGAGTCAAAACATTCCCAACTTTTAACCTCATCTAATAGGATCCCACAGACAAATTATGTCCCACAATCACATGCATAATTCAAATCATGAGATCCTATATCATCATGTTCTCACATACATCCACAAAATCTAACCCATGTGACTAAGTGGAAAAATGTGCCCCATTTCTCTCTCCTCATATTTTCAACATGAAAGATGTTATATGGCCCATACCACCCACTATGGGCCATACCATGTCATCAACGATCCACTCATGAACCAACCACATCACCAACATGCCATGTCACCATGAATAGTGATTCATGAATAGTGACTTCACACCTAACAACATTAGCTTTGGGCACTACTTCCACCTTGGATTTAGCATCTACCTCTACCTTGTCTTTGGCATCTACATCAGGGTTATTCTTAGCCTCATATTCCTAAACCTGTTTATTTTTTTGCTCATTCTAAATGTATAGTACTTATTTTGCCTTTTCCTCTTCTTACACCTTTGTTGTGGCCTCAACTTCATCATTATTATTTTTCACTACATACACTTCCTTATTTGCTTTTTCTTATTGCTTCCGCATAGCTTCTTCTTCTTTTTCTTTCTTTTTCACCTCTACTTCTTTGAATATTTTCTTATCTACTTCAACTTCCTAATCCTTTCCCCTGTATTCTTTCTCTTTCTTCTTCCACATCTCCTCCTCCTTAGTATCCTTTCACTTTTCCTCTTCCTTATTCTTATTTTTTTCTAACTTTTGAGTTTTATTCACAACTACCTATTATGCATTTTCTTCTCATTATTGAACCATGGTAGCTTATTCTTATGTTACAATTTATACTTGTTTGGAGGGCTACTCAGGCTAACATAGATTTGCCTCTTCAGGATAAGGTGTAGTTATAAAATCAAATGGTGACTAAGAATCAGATGATGATGTTGATTCAATCATAGTACCTATTTATGATGATGCTTGTGTCTAAATGATGGTAGAAGAGTGATATTCTACTTCACTCTCTTGTGGGCCAAGATCATCTCTTGAGTCTATTGTTTAGGTCTCTGAGCTTATTCAAGATTTACTTCCATGACAAGATATACAAAGGAAACCATCCATTCATTGATTATTACAGACACTCTAAACATAGAATGGGTCTTTTACTTGTGTACCAAAGTTTGTGGTGGACTTTCATGTAGTAGTGAGTGTTAACCCTGTACACCAAAGGATCCTATAGTTGGATATGTTTGAAAGAGCTCAAACTGAATTCATATTTTTGTTACTTCCTACTCCACATTATCTATTATTATAGAAGGAGGAGGTTGGGTGATATTAACCCACAAGTCTTGACACACCTAGTTTTGCACTTGATAGGTGCATACTACCTTCCAAAACAAAATTCCCTTCTCTTATTCTTGATCATATAACTCCTTTCCTATGGTTGAAAGCATTGATTGAAAAAAATTCTATTACTTGACACCCAATTTTAGAATATCACATTCTTTAACAATTTTTGGAACATGTTTGTTGTCCATCTGATATTTAGTGTTGCAGGACCTCTTATTTGGTGGTGGTGGTGGTGAATATATTTATCTATGTGCCTTTTTATTTCCCCTATTATACTAAGATGGAGCTACTTATATTTGTGTCAGTGCCTATTTTTGAGCTTAGGACTTTTAGGTAAAGGTTGTTATACACCTAGAAGTATATATTGTAAGGGTTATACTAATCTAGTAGCTAGGGATTTCTATCGCATGACTTCTACCTTGGTATCCAACATGGTAATGAAGAAGGGTAATGGATTTTTGATTACTTTAGACAATTTATATACTTTGATATGAATCACATTATGTAGCTTTGTGATATATGCATGCTACCCAAGATACTATAGAACATCCTTGGGTAACCTAGAATGAGAGATAATTAGGGTTTGAATCTCCATCCACCCTTGGTTAAACCTAGATAATTGATTATAATATTGTTTGGTCTTAGTCTAGGCAAGGCTGGTGAATGCAATCATAAGCCAAAATTCATGATCTCAGTTAACCAGACCCTTTGTTGACTTTCATTGGGTAAAAAAGAAAAGTAAGACCAAGAACTTTTATTGAGACACCTACGATGTTCTAGTGAGGACATTCTCAATGCTAGTTATGATCTTAGAAGCCAAATATTCAAGACAATTGAATTTATCATGTGTTTCGGTCATTTAATAGATAATTTGAATGACCCCTTTTGTTATTTACCATGTGCTCTTGGTGATCTATCATAACTACTTGGTGATGCACTTAAAGAAAATGTGCACCAATATGTCATCCGCTATGTTGATAGTGATCCCCATGAAGACCCTACTATATTTTTATTTTGTGTTTGAATGAATTGGTGGATACTTGGTTTTGTAAGGAAAAATATATTTTCCCCTAGTTGGGAGTCATGTTTCTCATGCCATGGTTGCAGCATTAATGAAGATGGTAACATCCTATGAAATATGAATCACACCTTTATTATATCTATTGAGTAATGTGAGCATCACTTATTCTAACTTCCCAAAAGTAGAAAGCTTGATGAGTCTATCTATTATAACCTCACAAAGGGTATTGGAGTGATAAGGATATTTCTTGTGTTTCTTCAAATTAGTTATGGCTAAACATATTGGCCTCTGTAGCATCGATGAAATTAAAGGGGTCTACATCATGGTATTTAGTTTGTCAGAGTGCCAAATAAATCCTCATTTCTTACTTCTACACATTTATAAGAGGGATTAAAAGTTATGCTTGATCTATAGTTCTTGTTGTAGCCTTATCTAAAAAAATTATTTGACTATAGTGGTGTTGTCAAAGAATTTATGCAAACTTCACTAAATTAGACATAAATATCAAAGGTATTTTATTTACAATAATATGTAATATCCTTGTGTTATTTACTCTTCTTGTTATCTATCTTTTGTTACTCAAATCCATATGGTAGAATGGTTTAAATGTGTTGAACTAGTTACAAAAAATTTTGCCTAGTGAATTAATGTCAAGAGGTTGATAACAATGTGATGGTTATTATTTTATGCCTTAAAACATTGATCCATCTAATCAAAATTATTGATGTGATGCACCTTTTCCTCACCTATCCACTTTCTTTTATTGTACATCTTTTCATTCAGAAATTCAATATTCTTTGGGAAAGATGTAATCTTTCAAGTGTATCATAATTAATAATTTGAATGACTATTTATTATCCTTTATATGTACCTTGGTTATTGGTTCCTCATTCCTATACTTAATTTATGATCCCCATGTACTGATTATAAATTGTCTTTCCCTCAGGCTACGTTTATTCAAAGATTGCACTCTATGACTTTGACTTCTCAACTCTAGTTTTTATTTCTTGTGATATAGAAATTGCACTATATAAACACAAACAAACCTAAAACAAAAATAATAAAACAAGACATTAATAAAAATTCTAAACTACATGGTGTTACTCGGCACCCTCTCTCATTTTTATGAGAGAACTGATAAAGATTATTGATAGTAAGGCTTAAATCTACAAGTATTTGCATGTCTTGTTAGAATGGATCCCTGGCTATCTTTTAAGATAATTATTCCTTAATGTAAAATATCATGAATGATATGAATTCCCTTCAATCTAATGCATAGATTTCTCAAAAATGCTCTAAATTCATTATCATATAGTAAGACATCTTATTCTAGATAGAATTCTTTAGATCATAGGTTGTGATCATGCCATACTTTTTAAATTAGCTTATTAATTTCATATTCCCATTATGGCCTTTGAATGTTTTCCTCCATTTTTTTTAAATATATCAACCATGCATACAAATAATCTCGATCCCCTAGTCTCATGATCATTACAATACATAAACTAGGAACTATGTATTCCAAGAGCATTAATTCTTCAAGTCCATAGACGAGCTGAAATGGTGTGAAACATGTCACATCATTATAATTTATCATATAAACCCATAGAATCATATAAATATGATCATCCCAATCATCTCTTTAGACATTGCATATTTTAGGGAGCATCTTGCCAAGGACTTTATTTGATGCCTCCACTTGTCCATTTTCTTTGAAATGATATGTTATGTTTTTGTGGTGTGATATCATGAATTCTTTAGTGAGAATCTTGATGTTGTTATTTAAGAAATGTGTACCTCTATCACTAACCAGTTTGATCAGGCACCCAAATCTAGTTATAATATTTTCATATAGGAACTTGGCTACATCCTTAGCACTGTATTTTGGGTTTGTAACAACTCCACCCATTTGGTGAAGTAGTCAATCATAGTGATGATGTAATTTTCACTACTATGTTTATTGGGTTGATTGATTGGCCCAACAAAGTCAATTCCTCATTACTTAAATGGTTGCTCTGATATCATAGGATTTAATGGCATCTCATCTCTTTGATTAGGATTACCCATCATTTGGTAGATATTTTAGTGTTTTACAACCCCGTATGCATCTTGAAATAGATTCAGCCACCATAGATCACTTTGCAGTATCTTCCTTGTCGTTAATTCCCATAAGAAATATCCACTTACGATTCCTTGATGTGTTTATTCAATAAATTGAGGTCGTTTTTACTCTAAAGCCACTTTGTGTAGTACATCATCTTTTCCCAATTTTTATAGAAACCCGTTAATGATTAGAAATGGCATTGATGTAGTGATTAACTACCTTTTATCTCTTTCTACATAATGCTTTCTCACAGTCCTACACACCACACTTGTGTTTTTCTCATAGTCTTGTGCACTCCACTTTTTATTGATCATAGTCATAGGCACAACACTTGTGATTGCTCATATTTTTGTGTACTCCTTTGCACCAACATTAATTATAGTCTTACGCACCACTCTCATGCTTTTTCATAGTAATTTGCATTTCCTTATATCAAGCTTGCTTACAGACCTATGCACTATCCTTGTGCTTTCTCACAGAACCTGTGTGCCACTTATAGTGCATCCATGTAAAAAAATTCTCTAAACACATGGCTTAAAAATTGATGCTTATCATCCTAAAATTCATTTGATATATAGTTGGGTAGTTAGCCACCACATACAATGTAGTTCAATTATTTCCCAGCAAGGAAGATGAAACAACTTATATTTATCTTCTTTGTAATTAATAGTATTTGTAACTAATCTTGTATTATACTTGTAGGAATAATGTAACATGTTCATTTGATGAAAAGGGATAACACTTGAGGATTCAATTCCACACATTTTAAACACATACATAGTTGTAATAATAGGTAGCATGCTTTTCATATCTACTTTGTCATATGCAATGTATCAGCACTCTCTGATCTAGGTAAATAAAATTAAGTGTTACCCCTTCTAATCATAAGATCTTATTCTCCTATATTTATTGAATATTTGTTCAATTTTATAATGTTTCCCTTTTATTTCATTGAATAGAAGTTGCATTTCCTAAAAACATAAGACTTTTGCTTCATTGAGTGTATGTTTATTCTTTTTTAAATACTCTATGTGTATTCACTCTACACAACTATACATATTACCCTTAATGCATGGTTTTCCTTAGTGTGTCTATTCTAGGGACCCTATAACCTAAATCATTGATATTATGATTATAATAGATAATGCAAAGATTTTGAGCAGATATATACCTCTAAGGGAAATGGGAGATTGCCAAGTAGGGAAAATTAGAGTACCAAATGAATTGAGGGTGCCAAATAAATGGAAGAGGTAATGCGAGATAGGGAAAATGATTTAGATAAAATGAAAGAAAGAGAATGTGTAAATGTTGTAGAGAATAAATTAGAGAAATGAAATGGTAGTTTTAGGAAGCAATTACATGTCAGGATATTATTTGGAGAAGAAGGATAATTTATTGAAGAAGTGATGAAAATTAGTAGAGTAAATTCAGGTTCAAGTTCATGTGAGTAAATCATTGTAGACAAGGATCATTCATTTTAAAGGGATGCATCCCCCATGCCTAATTTTTTGATAGGATTAAATAGTGTAAAATTTGAAAGACAAACTAAGTAGTTTGAACATTTCATAGACAAATTTAGAAAGTTATGTTCAAAAACTTAGATTTTTGTAGAAAACATTAACATTGGTATTCCAAATACAACTACATCAAATCTCAAGATAATAGTAATATCCATTTTAAATCAGCTAGTTATTTCAAGTGTGATCGTATAAAATGTCTTTCAATCTAGGATTTTTTGTAACTTTGACACCTTTTGATGGTTCTATAGACCCTGAGTAGTATTTGTTTACTTGTGATATGAAATGATATGTTAAAGGTGTCATCATACATGATGTGAATAAGTGTGTTCTCATTGGAGCCTCAATAGGTTCTAAAATTCATATACAACAACAACATAACTACAATGGATTTGTAAGATGTCAAGATTAAATTGATTGGAGAATTTAAGATGCATAAGTGGCCAAGCCAAACCATTCAAAACTTGAAGGATATTCACCTTTAAATAGGAGAATTATTTTGGGATTATGAATAAATATTCTCATATGTTATAAACCAAGTGAGTTTCAAATTTGTAGACATAGAAAAAATTGCATGGTTCATATAAATGTTGTGACTTATGATCTAGTTTGCTATTGTAAAAACACAATTCCCAATAAGGTTGAGGTTCAGTTGGTTGAAATCCAAGTTGAACATATAGAAGACTATGGATAAATTCTACATCGTACTTCAAATACAGATGTTAAGATAGATTTTTTTAATGAAATATGGATGAATTACACTAGAAAATAGACCAAAATTATCTATATGGGGCATGGAGTGTGGTAAGTATGACATCATATAAATTATTGTCCAAATATCAAGATAATAGAGTTATACAAGATTTATTGCATAGGGAGACATCCCACTACCAACATGTTGTATAGATATGTTGTAGTACCTAGGATTATTTTCTTTAGTTACAAAGCTTCATTATGGAGTCAAAGTAAAACTTCATGAGCTTTTATAGCCAACACCTATACCCCTCTCATTCTAATTTGACATGTTGGATGTGTAGGTAAAATTATTATGGTAAAATTATATGGTTGCATGATCAATACCACCTCTATGATCTATGCCCCTTAGTGCAGAGCAGTGATTTTTACAATAAGGAGTGCAAATGTAGGCACAACAACAAGCACAACCTAAACCATCTATGTCATCAATGTATTTAGTTTTAGGAAATAAGAAACCTCTAGCTCATAGAATATCACCATCATCGAAGAAGAAGACTCACAATGCCAACCCATAGTTGAGTTATACGAATGTACCCAAAATCATAGCAGAATAAAACTTGCAAACATTTGGGCTCATGGAATAATAAGTGTACAAGTCCCTACTGGATGAAATTGGAAGGGAGTATAAGAAGAATAGGAGGATAATTATTTATCATTCTGGAAGGAAGTGCGCACTATGTAATAATTTTTTGTATGTACTATTGGTATAAATAACTACACCTCCTGAGTCCATTATTGTGGACACATTCATAAAATAGGAGGAAAGTAAACTAATAAAGGCAAAAAAAATCCAAGGAGATTCAAGAGTAGGGTCATCAATTTAAATGATGACACCACTATAGATTGTTGATAGAGTAAATTGAAGCATAATGAGAGAGTACCCAACATCCCCTAATACAAAGGTCATACACACATCAAACTCTATGAACATATCATATGGAATCAGAATGAATGGGTGTCTTTATCATAGTGAAAGGTGTTGCAGAGGAGGAGTCTAAAGAGGAGTAAGCCATAGAAAAATCATTGGATCTAAAGACCTTCCAATCCATGTGCCAGAATAAAACTTTGGTTCCACTTGTTCAGACAAAGATGTTAATAAGCAAATTTATAGTGTTTCTTTCTTCCTCTTCTCCCTCTCCACAACATTCCCCACTTACTTCCTTTCCACCTTCTACCCCTTCTCCACCATTATCCCCATGTACCCCCACTTCACTGCACATACCACAATAACTTTTGCTTGATAAACGAACTGTGTAGTACAACACATCACATAATAGAAACCCATAGTGTAAAAAATTATGGTGTAACAACCACCATAGGTATATATCGTAGAGTAACAAGTGTAGGAAACTATAAAGGTAGAGGAAGAAGTTGAATGGGTAGAGGAAGAAAAGGAAAAGTCTAAACAAGATAAGGCCAAGTAGAAATAAGTAGAGTAAAAAGGAAGAAGAAGATAAATAGAATAAATAAGAATAGGAGTAGCAGAGGAAGGAAGACATAGATAAAAAGAGGAAAGAGGAAGAGAAAGTTATGAAGAAGAAGAAGTGCAGAAAAAAGAACAAGAATAAAAATAGGTGTAAGATGCATAGAAGAAGAAATATGAGACTAATGTAGCAACCAATGAATTTGAGGATGAAAATAGAGTTGAGAAAGATTTTAAAAAGAAGACCTAAGAAGAGTAATTAGTGAAGCATATTGTAGAGAAAGTTGAGCAAGCAACAAAGGATAAAGGTGAAGAATAGGCAAATATACATGTAGAGGTAGTTTCCAAGGCAAAAAAGGAGTTACAAATGAATAAAAATGTTGAATTCATAACCAAGACACAAAAGCCTAAACTTCAAGATCAAGATATGAAATAGATATAGGAGGCAAAGAAGGAACCAAGTCTTGAATCCCAATAGCCTTCTAGCATATTAAAAGGCTTAGGTTTGCCCATGGAGGTGTAAAATAAGAGGCACTATAGGATAGACCATAGATAACAAATGAATGGTTTTGGAATGTCCAATCCTCACCACTTTGAAGGATAATGTTCACACTCCCTATGGCATAAATTTGACATAAACCAACATTGACACCAGTTATTATGACATCACTAGCTTTAACCATAATAATGCAGGAGGCATCACTCAATGTGACCCAACTCTCATTGTCAAAGTATATTTATGGAGTTGTGTTTCAAGAGTCAATTTCCAAGAAGGCAACTGACATGGAGTAGGACAACCTCTAGCTAAAGGATGAAAAATTATATTTGCATGCACACCTATCCAAGGTTTGAAATATCATTAATGATACATGTCTAGTGTTGGTGGGTAAATTCCTAAAATATTAGGTGATGTTAGATGAGAAAAAACTCACAAGCTTTCTTGACTCACAAAGAACTAGGTGGTTGTGCATAAACTATGAAATTTATGAGCATGAGGTCAACACTTGAACGATTAAATTTAAATAATCTTCATGTTCCTCTAACAATGTGATCAAATCCTTGACATTACTACACAACAAGCCACAAAAATTTATCATACCATGCTCGACTAAAAATAGAAGATACAACATACTTAGAAAAAAATAATGTTATATTTATCTAAGGCAGACAAATCCAAAGTAGTAATGGAGAATCAAATGTCAACACTAGATAATATGGACATTGCATTGAAAGAGTCTCTTGCCTCAAGAGATAATGTCATGGAGTGGATGAACATATGGAAAAATGATATGCTTTGTAACATGTGGGCTGACATGCAGACATAATGTTATGCTGATATAATGGAGTAAATGTCACAAGATATTCAATGTAGGGTGTCTTATAAAAAGGCTATCATTGTTATCATAGAGGATGAAAACATCCAAACTATCATACAGAGCCAAACTCCTTTGTGCACATTGATTAGCATGGTGTAGGATGTCCTAGATGATTGGAGGTAATTAAACTAAGATTTGTTACATTTGGACATCTCCATTTTAATGATCATTAATGAACCCCAATTCATTCCCTCGGCCCAACTCTTACAATCCTTACAAACTATAGAAGTGGTAAAGGCAACTCAGCAGGAACCTCTATTGCAACTAACACTCCCAACCTCCAAATCCATAGTAGTTGCATCATATTCAAAAGAACCATCTTGTTTGATATCACCAACTTTTATAATGGCTCCAATAACACCAAAATATTCACATCCATAATCAACTCTAGTTGTGTATTCAATACCTCCATTTGTGTAGGTACTACGATCCTATAATTTTGAAAAAAATTGACAAATGTATAAGTATGGAAGGCCATAAGCTTTAGGAGTACGATCAATAAAGTTGAAAACCTATAAATTGTGGCCTCTTGGTTATGCCAATCTATTAAAAACTTATAATGGTGGTAGATTGGTACACTGCTTAGTTGAAAATCTAAAAGGATAGTTAAGTAGTGCACAAGGGGTGAAATCAATAAATGACACCTCAAGTGATAATGAAAAGTATTAATTTTGGACCAACCCATTAGTTTATCATATGGAACTCCACCACTCTAGAATTCACACCACTTCATGTGAGTTTGTCTAAGGACGAGACAACTATTTAAGGTCAGAAAAGTGTTGGTACTAAACTTATAAGTACAAAATTATAGAACATGTATGAATTACAAGTGTGTGATGTGTATTATTTTATATAATGTATGTCCTTTTGTATGTATTCAACTCATTTTGTATATCAAAATTCATTAGAATCGGAAAATAATCCTTCAGGAAAAAGAATGGAAAGATTAGGAATGCAAGAATCATAGGCTTTTTGCTCTATAAATATTGTAAATTTATAAATTAAAATAATTTTTATTGTGAAATAATAGAGATCTTAATAATTCTGATGAAAGTCTTATGTGTATTGTTATTTTCACATTTATTTCTCTATTTTATTTAAATTTATGCAATCAAATTATAATTATATATATGTTTTGTTCTATTAACCTGTGTTTTGATGAATATTCCATAAGAATGAATGAAAATAATGACTCAACTCTCCATTTCACCATGTTAGTTTTTGAATCTATAATTCACTTTTCACAACCAAACTTTAGCATGTTCTAATGGGAATTTTTAGGAACTTATGCTAACATGATTTAATTTGAATTTATATTTTTTAATCATTCATTTTTATTTTTTTTTAAATGTGGGATGGTTTTTATGCCTATTTTATTTTCCCAAGATGTCATCAACATAATATTCCCCAATAAATAAAATAATAGAAGATAAAAGATAGAGGAAGACATGATGCCTTCGAGCACAATCAGAAACATAGGAAAAAGATACATAGGACTACGTGGATAATAAGAGAGAGGAATAAGACACAATAAGTTCCAATAAGATATTAACTCTAACTAATGATCAATATGCATAAATCAACAATAAGAACATTGTAATAATACAACATATATCAAAATTAGGTGTCTACAAGAACCTCACACTAAAATTATCTCTACACAAATCATTGAATCAATTTAAAAAATATTTAGTGACTAATTTTTATCGATTATAGATTTATACACACATGCATACAAGTACATGTATGTGTGTACATATATGCATATATTTATATATATTCAAAAACATGTGTAGATATTATATTCAAAAATATACACACGAATATACATATATAGAAAAATATATTAGAAATATTGATTCCAAATTTCCCACAAGCTTTAAAAAACCATCCTATCATTCCTATTTTTTTTTTGTATCATTAATTTGATTAATAATGGCAATCATGAAAATATTGAAATCCTTGACTCTATATGATGTGCAAAAAATCACATTTCTACCATCTTTCTGCTATGTAAGTTAGAACTTTGCAATCCCACAATTTATTAAACAACAACCGTTGTGAAGAGATAACACATGACAATATGTGGGACAATACCAGTTTCAAGGGAAATAAAGACCTCCATGCAATCAACCAATATAGTAGCTTGAGCTTTGAACTAAAAAACCATGTTAACATTTGGTATTTATGAAATTATGCAAAAATAAATTTATTGAAAAATCCAAATAACATCTAGAAGTCTTTCTTTAATAAAACTAAACACCAAAGGTGTAAATTCCAAAGCTTCAAACATAGATGTATAACGTGAAGCAATTACTAGAAGATGGTAAAATTTCACATAGTCATCATGATTTAAATGAATATAAGCCTAGAAATAAGACACAAGCAATGAAGAGGGTTTTTATGAAACCCTAAACAAATCAAAAATCAATAAATTTGGAGAGATCAAACCCTATGGGACTTTGAAATATATATGCATTCAAAGAACCAAGGTGTGAGCACCTCTTTGTGAAAGGTAGCTGTAATTTAAAAGAAGAAAGAGGTAGATAGAAGCTATGGTTTTATTAAAACATGTAAAATAAGATGCAAATTTGAAATTGAACATGAAACCTTAAGATGAAACTCTTAGGAATGAACATTTGAAAAATGGAAGCGTTCATCAATATATTTTATCCTTTTAGCACACAAGGGTGAATTAACATTAATATCATGATAAAACTAAGTGTACTTAAAAGATAAGAGATAATAAAATCTTAAAATATAATTCTGAACTTCATCGTAGTCATAAATAGTAAACTAACATTAATAAAATTCAGTTAAATTAGCATTTAAACAACAAAATAAGAAAATGGTGATGAAACGACCATACCTTAGTAGAATCTTCAAATTTTGAACATAGATCCGAGCTATGCATGTAACTCTAAAACTCTTTGTGAAATTTGAAGCCCTGACTATGAAAAGACGGATTCAATACATGATATCTTGTCATTGAATATGCCTTGGTAAATCCAACCAAATAAGCCATACTACCATCAAATGTGTTCCTTGTCGTAGATTTTATATTACACAAACTTTCAAGTTCTATGTTTTTTGGAATTGTGTGCCATTAAATGCCATTCATTCTTGTACCTTTACTTCCCAAAAAAATTGGGCAAAATATTTTCTAATGTGATCTGCTTGATCTCCTTGACCTAATTTGCGATAAACACTTGAAGAAGAGAAGGGAAGAAGTTATTTGGGTCCATAAATCTCAAAAGAGTTGTAGCTACACATCTCGCATGTTGAAATCAAACCTCATTGTAATTCTTGCATAATATGAATAGAAGTGTGAAAAAATAATATTTGTCTTGTATCTTTGAATGCAATGCAAGTACATAACATTTAGCTAATTCTCTTCGAATACAATATGCAATTAAAATCTTTGATATAAGTCCTTAATCAAAAATTTAGCAATATGAAGTGTACCTACACTTGAGCTCCTTTGGAATCCTCCTTGATCTTTATTGTTGAAATGCATTTTGATGTTTTATATATATGAATGTCCATAGTTTGAATTATAAATGTATTGGTGTGCAAAATCCAACCAAGAAACATACAACAAATGATAATCACAAGTCCAAACATCAAAGAATATTGAAAGAGGGTAGAAGATCCCACAAAACAAAAGGGAATAGATTTGACATGCCACATAATATGCTCAGAGTACATTCGTCGAGACGTTGAATCTATCCCAACAAAGAAAACAACAAAAGATAGACAATATAGGAAAACATGAGGCCTTCAAGCACAACACTAAGATGTGTACCAATATTAAAGTGTCTACATGAACCTCATGCTGAAATTGTCTCTACACAAAATCAGTGAATCAATTTGGAAGACATTTAGCGGCCAGCTTGTAAACACACATGCATACAAACGTACATATATGTGCATACCTATATCTATTCAATTCATAAGCATATAAGTAAATACTATATACAATAATATACACATGCGAATATATATAGAAAAATATATTACAAACAATGATTCAAAATTGCCCACAATCTTAAACAGCCATCAAGTTATTCCTGTTTTATTTTTGTCATTAATTTGATCACCAATGGCAAACGTGAAATTATTGAAATCCTAGACTCTATAGAATGTGCAAAAAGTTATATTTCTACCATTTTTCTGCAATGTGAGCAGGGTTTGCAAACACAGTTTCCTACAAACACCTTTGTGAAGAGAAAATATATGACAATATATGGGATAATACCAGTTTCCAGGGCAGACAGGCCGTCAGCAAAGAAACGATATGATCTTGAGCTTTGCATTACAAAACCGTATTGACATTTGGTAAATGAAATTATATAAAAAGAATTTTTTTGACAAATCCAAACAACATCCAGAAATCTATCTTTAGGAAAACTAAACACCAAAGGCACTTGAGTGTAAAGCTTCAAACATAGATGTAGAACATGACACATTTACTAAAAGATAGTTAAAATTTTAACTATATATTACAAAGAATTTATATATAAAATAAGGGTTGTAATCTGATTACATCATTCATCAAGATATTAAATTTTTAGATATTTGATGTGGAGAGTGGGTCAGGATCGTTACTTAGATGATTTTGATGGATTGGATGACCTTGATCGTCCTTGTTTAGTTGAAGAAACATCCATATTTAAGTGTACCCTTACTCATTAATTATAATCAGGTATATATAATTCAAAAACATAAATAGAGGTGCCGATATCTATATAATTCTGAACTTCTCAACAAAATAAATAATTTTGAACTTCTCAAAAAAATGATTTTTTTGTCAAATTACAATAGAGAATAACCCATAAACACCTTTGTATAGGACAAATGATTTTATTACTTCATAAACTTTCTAGAGCGCTCCAATCATGTCATTATGAATAAAAATAAACTTTAACACATTCTTTATTCCTCCTTAAAAATAACAAAGAAAATAATACAAATATTCATTATATATATATATATATATATGAAAGTTTTTATTTTTTTAATGTAAAAATTTAAAGTTACATAAATATCGGCATTTTTGTCTATATTTTGAATTACATATAATAGATTACAACTGATGAATAAGCATAAATCTAAATCTAAATATTCTTTCAGCTAAGTACTCACAACTAGAGGGCATTCAATCCATCAAAGTCATCTAGGGAACGATCCTAGTCCTATCCAATTGTCTACCTGTTAAGTATCTATAAGGATTTATACTTTAGTAGATGGCTTCTAAACCATCATCCTCATTAATTAGACTACAATCCTTAAAATATGATAAAAATAAACTTTAACACATTCTTAATTCCTCCTTAAAACCAACAAAGAAAACAATACACAATCATTATATATATATATATATATATATATATATATATATATATAAAAGTAAGTTTATATATATATGAAATTTTATATATATATATATATGAAAGTTTTTATTTTTTTGATGTAGAAGTTTAAAGTTACATAAATATCGACATTTTTATTTATGTTTTTCTTTCAGTTAAATAGTCACGATTAGAGGACATCCAATCCATGATAAAAATAAACTTTAACACATTCTTAATTCCTCCTTAAAACCAACAAAGAAAACAATACACAATCATTATATATATATATATATATATATATATATATATATATATATATATATATATATATATACAATCGGATAGGGCTAGGATCATTCCCTAGATGACTTTGATGGATTGGATGCCCTCTAATCGTGACTATTTAACTGAAAGAAAAGCATAGATAGAAATGTCGATATTTATGTAACTTTAAATTTCTACATCAAAAAAATAAAAACTTTCATATATATATATATATATGAAAGTTTTTATTTTTTTGATGTAGAAGTTTAAAGTTACTTAAATATCGACATTTCTATCTATGATTTTCTTTCAGTTAAATAGTCACGATTAGAGGGCATCCAATCCATCAAAGTCATCTAGGGAATGATCCTAGCCCTATCCGATTGAATCTACCTATTAAGTATCTAGAACGATTTGTACTTTAGTGGATCGCCTATAAACCGTCATCCTCACCAATTAGACTACAACTATTTATATATTATTCAAAAGTTTAAAAATAATAATAATATATTTTCTTATCTCTACAAAATTTGCACAATCAATCTTTCAATGTCATTTTAAGGCAATAGACTATTAAAACATATCAACACAACCTATTACAGAACTATTAAATAAAATAATAAGTCGGATTGATAAAATAATAAGTCGGATTGATAGATATTTATGTCTTGGTTTAACTAGCACTTACAAATTGGAGGGTCTATACTCTCAACAAATCACACAATTCATATTAAAAAATAATAAATATTAAAAAAATTGTGATTGATTATCCAACTAAAATTAACAAATTTGTAAGTGTTAGATAAACTTACCTAATTTTTATAATCCATCAACATTAAAATAACAATTACACGCACTGTAACTAGTATACTATATAGTGAACTTAACTTCGAAGACTTATAATCCTGTCATACTATCATTGGAAATGAAAACTATAATATGTAGCATTATGACGACATGCTAGATGGCTTTGAATTTTACATAAAAAACTAAGTTTTTGTTTCTATAATTACGAATTTGATGGGGATTATTGCGACTTCATCTATGTTTATGTGGATTTTAGTATTTGTTTCTTTGTAAACCTGACTCTCATCATAATCTTCAAGTCAAATACTACACAATCGCCTGTGCATTTCAATATGCCCGTTGAAAATAACAAGAGGAAGATCATTGGAAAGAGTGGTTAAATCTATCTAGTTATTTTATTTTTTAAGCAATTTGATCTTGTACTCTAAGCTGGAAAGAGTGGTTAAATCTATCTAGTTATTTTATTTTTTAAGCAATTTGATCTTGCACTTAAGCTTAGAGGGGACCTGCCAGGCATATTGTGACAAAAACACCCAAATCACTCTGGATATTATATAAATCCAGCCAACACACTAGTGGTTGTCATTTAATTGCAAGCCGAAATGCTGTAAACCTTAAGGCTTCAATATTAGAAGAAAGAGATCACACAGAGCTTCTAAGGCAGAAAATAAAAAGATATGGAAAATTCCTTGTCGATGGTTGCAGGGTTTTCATTAGGTTGTCTGGCCTTGTTTTTGCTTACTAAACTTGCAATAGCTATATGGTGGAAGCCTCTCCAGATCACCAACTATTTCAAAGCTCAAGGCATTACAGGCCCTCCATACAGGCTATTGTTTGGAAATTTGCGTGATATGGACGAGTTAAAAGATGCAGAAACATCCAAACCTATGAAACTCTCCCATGACATTGTGGCCAGAGTCCTGTTTCACTATCATTACTGGTCCAAAATATATGGTAACTTGTACTATTATTGTATCTTGAATATTGTTGATAAGTTCATATGTAAACTTATGCTAATCGTCATATATTTTTCCATCTAATAACAACAGGGCCCATCTTTTTAATGTGGATTGGACCAAGACCAATGCTATTTATGGGTAGTTCGGAGTTGGCGAAGCAGGTTCTGGGTGATAAGCGTGGGGTTTTTGGAAAGCCTGTGGGGAATCAATTAGCGAAAGAGGTGCTTGGAAATGGTCTTGTTATCCTAAACGGTGAAATATGGGCTCACCATAGGAGAATTATAAATCCCTCTTTCCATATTGATAAGCTCAAGGTTGTCTAGTTTTTTTAATAGAACTTTTCTTCCATTTGTGTATTGTTTTATGCATCCAAAATTTATAGTAGATTTTGTATAAATTTTCAGCATTGCTAAGAAAATTATTTGAAACAGGACATGGTTTCATCTATAGTGGAGAGTACTGCTAATATGTTGGAGGTATGGAAGAAGGTTGTTGAAAGTGGCAGTGAGAATGAAGTGGATGTGTCTGAGGAATTTAATGTTCTTTCTTCAGATATCATTGCTCGCACAGCTTTTGGCAGTAGTTATCTCCAAGGAAAGCATATTTTTGATTTGGTAGCTCGGGTGGCATTTACAGCTGACCAAAATCAAAGAAAATTAAATGTTCCAGGCTATAGGTAACAGGGATTTTAATTTCTTTACTGAACTTGTGTTACTGTAATAGTCTATCAGCGTAGTTCTTATGGCTTCAAGTCTGAGGAAACCCAGCATTAGCTTTCAGGTTGCTCGATTACTAAATAATTATTCTGTTCGTTCAATGGTGAAATTCCAATAAAATAACGTTAAGAATTAAAAAGTTATAGAAAAAGTAACTTTACATTATTGGTGATCAGAAACTTCGAGGTTCAAATAAATGTAGAGTGTTTTTCCTAGAAAGCTTATCTGATTCTATTTTATGAACTGTGAAAGCATCAAATCTTTAACTTTACACTATTTTTATTGGACTTTCAGATATTTGCCTTTGAAAACAAATAGAGATCTTTGGAGAATGAAGAGAGATATAAATAGGTCTCTGAAACAGCTGATCTTGAATCGACAAAAGGCTGCTACAAACACCAATGACTTGCTAGGATCCATGATAAACACCGTCCGAGAGCTGCGAAGCACTGAGAACAATGTAGGCTTGACAACAGAGGAAATCATGGAGGAATGCAAGACATTTTTCTTTGCAGGCCAAGAGACTACAAAGAATTTTATGACATATGCCATTGTTCTCCTAGCAATGCATCCTGAGTGGCAGGAACGAGCCCGCACAGAAGTATTGCAAATCTGTGGAAACTGTCTTCCCAAATTCGAAACCCAGAACAAATTAAAAATTGTAAGACCAAAAACCTTTTTCTAAACTTCATTTTTTTACTAAGATCCCTGAATACTAATAGTTTTGGGGACTAACTAGCTACTTCTTTGGAAATTAATAGGTTAATCCAAATTTCAACATGCTATGACTCACCTCAAGTCGGTAAACACAGGTGAACAGTAAGATTCCATGGGTCTAACAGTGCAAGCCCATGTAAACTCTAAGAATATCTAAGAGGGTTTAATAGTGAAGACATTTATATTTTATAGAGGAGCTGATTCCTAATCTAGGAGGATATGATCTGTATATCTTATTAAACGATACAAGGTCAGAATGAAAACAATCACAGTGTCACCATGGCCACAGTTACAGTTTATTGGCCGTTTTACTGTGTAACCTTCAAATAATAATGAAATCATCTTAAAGCATTCCCATAGTAAAACTATCCCATTATAAACTTTTCAAAAAAAATCAAATACATCTATATTAGTGTCTGCCTTAATAGTTACTCAAACATCTATATTTGCCTCTTACCTCTAGGCCCTATATTCACTAAGACCATCTGGCTATATGCCCCACCATATCCCCCATCAAAGCAAGCACAATACCCAGATTTTAACTTTAAAGACTTTTTTGCATTGAGAGGTTCCCCAGAAAGGCATTTCTAGCTCTTAATTCATTGCTTTGTTCATAAATTTTTAATTTAATTTTTGTATCTTCTGTGGTTTACAGATAGGAATGATTCTGAATGAAGTGATCCGGCTCTACCCACCAGCAGTTGCTTTGTTAAGGGAAGTTCATAAAGATACTAAATTAGGGGGCCTTTCAATCCCTGTAGGCACACAAGTGGTTTTCCCATTGCTTGCATTGAATCATGACACTTCTCTGTGGGGGGAGGATGCCTCTGAATTCAACCCTGAGAGATTTAGCCAAGGATTAGCCAATGCTGCCAAGGATGATTCTGCTCTATTTATCCCCTTTGGATATGGGTTAAGGTCCTGTGTGGGTCAAAGTTTTGCTATGTTGGAGGCCAAGATTATCATTGCCATGATCTTGCAACGCTTCTCTTTTGTTCTTTCTCCTAGCTATGTTCATGCACCAACGTCATTTGTGACATTGTATGCTCAGCATGGAGCCCAGATCATTCTCCATGACTTACAGACGACTGTTAATGACAAATAGAGTCTCAAATGTTTCTTCTAAATGATTGTCACTATAAAAGGGTAGCAGTAATAGGTATTACAGACTCTAATCCAGCCATAAATTGGAGGGAGTTTATTGCTTTTAGTGGATGTTCACGATTGCTTGCAAGTTACTAGCATAAAATTATCAGTGACAACAAACCCTGGAATTTGATGCGGTTTTTTGCACGGTTTAAGCCATATTCTACTCTCTACATCTTAGATTTGTGACTAGCCCTACAATTTTACATGTTATATTTTCTAAACTACTGTAGTTTTTTTTGGTATGCAATTAATGATTTTTAGGTTATACTCCTTTTTCGTGAAACTTCTTAAACTTGTGTTTGCTTTCATGTCATATACTTCAGTTTTTTAATTACAAATAATTGTAGTTTTTCTTGGTATGCAAATAAATGTTTGTTTTTTTGTTTTGTTTTTTTTTTAATGTTGGGTTATAGTCTTTTCTTTTTTTTTTTTTAATTATTTAATTTGTGTTTGCTTTCATATTATATAATTTAATTTTTTAATTACAAATAATTTATAAACAAAATGATATATTTTTACTAAAACGAATTTAGTTCAATTGTTCGTGATGATGGTGAAATACAATGTCAAAACATTTATGGGTAAGGTGAAATACAATGTCAAAAAAAATAAAGGTTGTATTAGTGGAAATCATTTGAAGAATGAGAAAAATGCATTAGGTCAATTTGAGGATTAGGTTAATTTAGTTGTTATAGTGTATTTTTCATAGTCCGAATTGCATAATAAGTTAGTCCTAAGGTTTGCTTTAATATATTTCATATCAAATTGTATATCTTAAACTCCATTAACCTAGTGTGTGTTTATCTTTTCACCTCAAATTTAAGTTGTGCTTTGACTCTGAGATTATCTTTTGATCTTTGTGACCAAGTTGAAAGATTACCACGTCTCTTACTAATTTTTATTTCTTAATCGCAAGGTTTATATCAAAATACTCGATTATTTAAATGTGATCACAAATTTATTTATTAAGTGAAAATTAAAATTAAACTTGTGAGAAATATTAATTAGATTTCGTAATCCAACAAATCCACAAAGTTAATAAAACCACAATGAAAACTCAAAATGACCTTTGTTGATCCATGACCCACTAGCTTATGGGCAATCACCACATGTTGGATTTTGGTCTAGTATTATTAAAGTAGATATGTCACATTTCATTTCAATAAGCTTCAATACATTTTAATTGGGGACACTTTATTTTAAAGCTTGAAGGCTTCAATGGACTCCATGATTGTGATCTAATAGGAAGTGGTTATGTGTTTCACTCTGAGAGGTCATAGTAAAAGTGAAAAGTAGTGAAGGTTCGCAGCTTAAGTAAAGAGATATTTGACTAGTTTGTGACACCATGGTTTATAAATAATCACCATGTGTTTTCATCATAGTTTTCTAAAAAATGTTAAGTTATATTTATATATATATATATATGATTCATGGTAAGGTATTGAATCGGTAGCATTATAAAGTGAATATGAAGCTTTAATATATCCTTGAATAGTAAGTAAAAATAGTGAGGAGCAAAAGTGACTATGTGAATTTAATAAATATGAATCAATTAAAGGTAGCCATATGTTTCAATGTGATAGGTCCTAAAATATATATAAGGAAAAGTGAATACACACATCTACTATGTGATTTTTTCATGTAGTTATAATTAAAACAAGGAAAACACACAAAAGATAGATTTATATTTTCACAAGTTTTTGCAAACCATAAAAAAAAAGTGAATACCATTAATAAAAATTAACTCCATTAAATAACCACCACATGATTTTGACACGTGAAGGGTCAATATTCTTTTATATAATAAAATAAATAAATTTACAATCAATGTTGCCATAGTGCTATAATCTTGAGACTATTTAACTCATATTGATCCATCCTAATTCCTACGGTCCACTTTAATGTATTTAATGTCACTTGAGACTTCAGTTAATCATGGACCCATTCATAGGCTAAATCAAATTGCATATCTTAACGGATTCGTGGAGGACTCAATTTGTTTTAAAACTAAGTTAACATTCTTTTGGCCCCCATACTCCATGATTTTGTTAGTCTATCACATGTTTACCTTTTGGATGCATGATTTAAGTTGAGCTTTGACTATGTGATTATCTTTTCATATTCGTGACTACGTTGAAATCTTGCCACATGTCTTTTGGCTAAATTCTACTTTTTAATTGCCCCGGCCACCACACCCACAGTCCTCCTCCATTGAGTTTTGTGTGGGCCGTAGACCAATTGAAATATACACCATAGCTCAATATATTTGGAATCTGCAAATTATAATCAATTTGCCACTTGAATATGTGATAGTCACTTAATACACATCGGTTGCATGGTTATTCAATGGCTCTATTTTTAAAAAATATATATTTAATAATAGTCTACAATACATTAATAATACTATTTATATTATAGCCTCTACTAATAATATATTGTCATAATTTATTAGTATATTACAATAGTATATATAATTGTAGATAATAAAATTTAATATTAATTATTTGATAATGACAAGTTTGACATACATTTACCATATAAGATTTGAATGTTAAAATATGGTGTTAATCTATCATTCTCTCACACCTACATGTTATTTTTTAAGTTTTATCATTTCATTCTATTATTACATACTTAGAGGAGCCTCACTATCTATTTCAAACCAACTTACTATTCTGTACAGATATCTCTAGACCTTTAATTCAGTCCACCTTTACACGGGTCAATAACATCAAGTTTAGTCAATATCACCAGTCGATATTAACTTGAACCTTAGGGTTAGCCCATCTACCTAACATGTCAATGACAAAATAAATTACCCAATTGAACTCATATATATATATATATATATATATATATATATATATATATATATATATATATATATATATATATATATATATATAATTGTGCTCTTTCACTATATATATCAAGGTCTCACTTAATGGGGGGCTCGGCACTTATCTCGTATACATTTATATACTATTGCACATTTATAAAATATGCCACGTTATTTCTAAATTGTAAATCTATCACTAGGACTAGTTATAATCGAAGTCTAAAACATACCAAATCCAATTCAAAGCATGCATTGTCAAGTATCAAATCCAAATTAGTAGTTGAATATATATAGTGAAAGAGCACAATTACATAATCAAAATAGGTGGGAGAACTATGTGTGGCTTGATTTCCCTCCTTGAAGTATCAAATATATAAAAAAATATTTAATCATTAAACGGGGGTGACTGGGGTCATCTCAATGCATTACACTTTCTAATTTTTTGAAAGTATCTAGCCCTCACAACCACACCTAGTGTTTTAAGCTGAAAGAATCTAATTTCTGGAGTTGCATCCATCATCATGATTTGGTGTCACACATACATAAGTTATATACATAAGCGAAGGTGATTATATGGTCGCATTTGCATTTTTTGGCATAGGTCAATATCGATAGTCAATACTTACCCAGATTCATAGAACTAACCTTGCATAGATAAAAAGATAATTCTTAAACCAAATGAATTGATGCTTGCTTCAGTATTTTTCCACTTAGATATAATATAATTATAGTCAAATAGACAACCAAAAAACATAAGTACTCATCTATTTATTGTACTTACTATATTTAACATATGCCACGTGTCAAATCATTGCATTCTATTTCAATATTTTACATTCAGATGTGTGCTTGAATGGCATATTTATCAATCTAAATTATTCTACTAATTTATATCCTATTAAAGTTCATAAAACAAAATTAGGTCAAAATATACTAGTGAACCCATCATTAATCAACCCATGTCAAACCCTAGGTCTCCACTAGGGTTTCATATTTCAGCCTTAGGTATTTTTAGACTTGATTTTTTATTATTCCATAATAATACACATTATTCATGGCTAAAACAAATGAACATTATTGGGTAACACAATTCATGAAGTTACCCTTTTCATATTTCTCTACACAAATGGTTTATCTCATTTGGATCAATTATGTAAGAAAATGGGTCAAATGGATCAAATCTAACTACAATAATAAGGATAAAAATAAAAATGAGCAATACCAAGTATTCTTCAACACATTATTTCAACATCTAATCCAAGAAGCCTTTTTTCCATTGTACCTTGAAGGGCATGCATGAATCCTCTTTCTCCTCCTCCCATATCCCTCAAGATTACACTAGCTACCAACCCTCTCCCAATATTTGTTCATGACTTATTTTTTATTTTTTGGTTCATGCTATCAACACTAGATGAGGTAAGGTACCCCATCATACATGGCATAATTAAGGCACTAAACATGTTCCTCCTCAACCCCCTCCACCTCCCATGAAGCAAGATAATCAATCTAAAGGGTATGACATCATCAATCAACTAAAGAACACTTATGCTAAAATGTATATCTTTGAATTACTCAAGAGATCAATAATCTACAAATGCACCTAATATAAGGCATGCAACAAATAACTATCCCTAGTGATACACAACATGCATCATTTACCTCTATTATGAATAAATTCAAGTATATTGACATAGCCATCACCTTTGACAAAGAAGACTTACCTATTGTTGGTGAAATATTTGGTATTTTAAAAATCGTGTATTTTGCAATAGTGAAGGAGAAAAATATCTATTCTATTCAGAGAGGATGCTTCCTTTATTGAAAATAAGAAAAAAAATAATTATAATATTTACAGGTTGAATGGAGTATTGGATTTTATGACTTTCAACCGAAAAATAAAATTAAAAAAGGAAGATGAAGGGTCATGCATGAATGAGCAAAATTAGATTTAACCCCTTGTATGACAAGAAAGAATTTCAAAAAGCAATATGCTAGTTTGAGAATAAATATAGTATTGCTTGAATTGAGATATATGTATTAACATAATAAAAACATACATCCATAAATAAAATACTAAACACAAAGTTCCAAAAAATTTCTTGTGTTTTTTGTCGAATCAATAAACACAGTTTCTTTCTCTTTTCCTTTCAATCAAAATTATAATGAGCATCAAACAACCCTTTTACAATAGCCATTTCTCTTATTTATAGAGATAGGAGGGAATGTGTTGACCTTTCATATTCCACTGTCACTTTTCATATTCCAACTTTATTCTTATTCACTTTACACTTTTATATTATTTTCTACAAAATAAAATTGAAGTTTTATAATAAAATATAAAAGTAAGATAGGACAAAAATGCTCTTTAGGGGAGTCCCCTTGGATGGACCTGTGGATGAAGGAGCTGATTTGACTTTCCTCTGAATAAATACTTTGTGTTTTCTAAGTTTATTAGTTACCTTAGCAATCTAATTACCCTTGGTAATGGCCATGTTTCTCTATCGAATGATTCATTTCTCTACAACTAATGCCATGGCATATGGGGTCTCGATTAACTCCTTCTAATGCACATTGATCTCTTCGAATGAAGAATTGATTTCACTAAGTATATCCATGGAAGATACCCTGAAAGCACCTTCTTCCTTGATGAGTGTCCTGAATTACTCCTTTATATCATCAATTGAATGGAGTCCTGAACCATTATCCTTGAGTAAGTCATAATGAAGGTATCCCATATTCAACTAGGCCTCTAACATTTTATCCTCTCCTAGCTTGGACTAGTTTGTCAAATTATCTATCATTTGTTTGAGCTCTTCCATTTTGTGGAGGACTCTCTATATCCATTTGAAATATATGTCACTTTATTTCTTATCAAAATACCTATTTTTACAAGCATATATGCATCAATTCATTCCATCTCCTCTAGGTCATGTAATACATTTTTACATGAGTTGATTTCATCCTAATGGCACTTGATATGTGTCTTGATTTTTACCAATATGAATCCATATTTTCACACAAATTTTTTGTTTCATCAATATATTTCAAGCCATCAATAAAAATTTGTTCTACCCAAGTCTCAAGGATCTTCCCATAATTTTTATATTTGAGTATGGCTGAAATGGCTTCTTTGTTAATTCTAGGGACTTATGTATGAACTTCAACTTGTGCATTGGAAAGAGCTTCTATTGGATTCAAGAGATAGTTCCCATATCTTGTGAGCTATCAATATTGATATTTTAATTGTTCTTACATCAGTTCATCTTACTCATCTCTCTTGACCATTCTTGTAGTAATCTATCACAGATTGTGCATGTCACTTTCATGAGTGGTTTCTCCCAAGATAACTCTCATCAAGTTTTTGTTATATATAGCCATTTCCCCCTCATTATTCAACATTTGAATATAAAATTTCAAAATATTGAGCACTAAATAGATGACTAACCGAGATGTTATTTTGGCCTTTTTGGGAGGGGGATCTATAAGAAGATTTGCCAAAGCCTCAAAGTCTATCAATTCCACATCTACTATCTTATTCTTTTTTCCTACTAAGGGTAGATCCATTGAAAATCCACATTATTGGTATTAGCCATTTGTGTGCCTACATCAATTGATGAAATAGGTGGTGTAGGTTTCATTGGTTTCAAGATCACCATTACCATCACTAGTAGCCATAATAATGGGATGAGAAATAGTTCAAAAACAACTAAATCTTATTTCTCTAGGAGTATATGTGAGAGCTTAAATGGGTGAAGTTGTAGCCTTGTATTTACATGAACTTCCAACTCCTACAAGTACTGCAAGTTTTTCATCAAACCACTTCAAATATATTCTCAACATGATTTGGTTCTTCTTGTAGGACTATTATTTTGGGGGTAGACTAGCTTATCATTCTTATAAGAGTTATTATGACTTCATTAATATAGCCTGGCTAAAAGGGTTTGCTTTTATCATTGATCATTATGTCAAGTACCCATTTGTCAATGAATAAATTGATCTAACCTAGGATTAGACATCCCCAATCACATATTCAAACTTCAAAATCATCATCATGGTCAACCCATAAATCCTCCAAATGTAGCTTATGAATATATGAAGAGTCAATACCTAGATTGGCTTACATGTATCCCTTGATATTAAATGATCTTCTATTTTTGTTAGGGTATAGAGTGAAATGAGTTGTGTTAGCTTCAATGTTCAAAGCATCTTTTGTGTGTAATATACAAAAGAAATTGGGAGTACAACTCCCGCTACATGTCTTTTTTAACATTTATGATTCACATCTGAAAGTTGTCTACATAGTTCAATCAACAAAATCTTGTCATTAACCAGTCATAGGAGCCTCATGGGACAACCTTCAAGATATTCAAATCTAATATATGAAAATTTATAGAATTGGATGAAATAGATTACATATTATGACACTAGCTTCATCAATTCATCTAAAAGTTTGATTCTCATATCTTCACATAGTATTTGCATTATCATCATAGTGAACGCATCCTTCACTCTTCTAAAGTGCTTATTGATTTGATCCAAATTTAATTGAAGGAATATCGTGTACACTCTTATAATCAGTCCCAGATTTTCCAAATGGCCTCCCAGTCCTAGATTTTCCAAATGTATGAGGCCAAAGTAAACATATTGAGATGTAAGAGTGTATACCAAATAGGAAGTCATATAAAATGACTTGGTATCAGGCTTTTTTGTGAGTTGGTTTTGAAGTGTGTCACTAATCATAGTACCCCAATCAACAAACTATTTTCCAAGCAAATTATGCTTATGGGGATAAACATCCAAGGATTAAAATCATTGGTATCTACATTTCCCACTACCCTATTAAAGAGGGTGATCATATATGATATCTCTTCCATGAAATCGGGGCATATAAATTTTTGGGAAGTTTGGAAATCCCTTTTTGTTTCACCTTTAACCAATTTTTGTTCATGATGGTGAGGTGTTTGCCTATATTTTTGTGTCAAAAGGCCTGCCCAAATTCCACACTCATTTTAGTATATGAATTCTTTTATGGAATATGGAATGTGACATTGATGGCATCTCCATCAATCCTTTCCACCAGAACATCTCCTACAAACCTAATATCCCTTTTTTGCATTATAGTATTGTGCACATTCCAAGATCATATCTATAAATTGTACATAAATTATAAATATAGATACTGTCAGGAAGGCAAGATATTACTAGGAGGTCATCCATAGGTGTAACTGATCTATTATCAATTCTTCTATAAAATTATTCCAAATCAAAATGTGTGATAATCAAATCCTAGATTTTAGAGACATTGCTTCCTAAAAAAGTCAAACACTCATAACTTAAATGTTTTTATTTCATCTTGGTCGAAAGTGTGATATTAAAACCTTGGCTAGTGCTCTAAGATTATCATAGGGATCTAGTGCGATAAAATTATTATGAGGTTGTGTAGAACAAATGACAGTGGACATGAAATTGTTGACCCTTGTTGTTGATTCTCTCTCTAAAGTCTATAGGAGCAAACCATAACTCTAGTATTCCTTGGGCACCACAATATTCCTTGCTAGTAAAAATCATTGAAAAATGAATCTTCACCTAAGTAATTTTGTGTAGTTATGCATTATTCAGAAAGATAAATATTTTTACAGTATTTGGGTAAATTTAGGCTTTGGTATGAGAAAATGGTGGGAGGGCAGAGCTTTACCATGGCGAAGTAATTCATCATGAAGGGACTGAAGAGTTTCAATTGGAAATGAATGAAAATGAGGCTTGAATTTTTATTATAAAGATGGTGAGGGTGAATGGGTTGCCACATGCATATGTGCATTGTGGTACCCAATGATGAGAATGTTGCAGGTCTGTAGACATGGTAGAAACGTGGTCATAGTTAGAGTCACCAACCACATCCATGTATATGAAGGACTGAGGCGTGTCTATCATAGGTGCAATGGGTGTAGCATACCTTCAAGGCACTACGGTGTGTGATGCATCCCCACGTCCTGTGTGCCCGATAGGTCAAGTAAACTCAACCTCTTTGGCACGCTTGCCTTTTAATTATTATTTTTAATTTTATTTTTAAACTTTTAAGATATTCAACTTGAATTTTAATGTTAAATTACTTTACAAACCTCTAACTTAACCCAAAGTTGACATTTGACTTGACTTGATTTCATTGTTGATGTTAAAATTTTGATTATTTAACCATACAAATTTTGGGGACAACAGTTAGCTCAGGCTAAAAACACATACTTGTAAAAGTACATATAATGGACTCTTAGGATTTTTGGTTTCAATACTTATGGCTTTGTCTATTAAGTTATAGGATCAATTTTAAACACCTGAAATGAGAAAGGAAATAATCTATAAATATCGGTAAAATAAGAAATGCAAAAAAGGAAAAGGAAACACATGACACACAATAAGAAAAGAAACACAAACAAAAAAACCAAAATCATATATAGGAAATGGTAGGTAACATCCTACTTTTAATATTTGTAATGCTTTAAATATTTGTCGTTGTAGGCCATTGGAAGGTTATTTACATCTCAATATGAAAAATAGTACGTTTTCTCACTATAAAATGATGGATCTTGAAAGGCCCCATCCATATGGAGCCAAACTTTCCCTGACTTCCTAGATTCTCTTCTTTTGTACCAAAGGAGGACCAAGTTTTTAACTTGAAAATCTCATTATCTTGACTTGTGATCAAACACTTATTTTAGTTTCTCTTAATGAGTTATGATCCTATCGACTACCATCACTCGCTCTTCTTCCAATCTGGTCAAATACATAATCCTATTTTATAATGCATCACTAAATCAATCAACTCTAAATAGATGGGAATAATCACATCTATGTCATATATTATTTGGAAAGGAGATATTCTAATTACTCATTTAGGAGTTATACAGTTAGTCCATCAAGCACATATAATTTCTTGTGTCGATTCTTTTGATTATAATTAACCATTTTGTGAACAATAATTGTGATGTTCTTGTTACTAGATTCTACTTGGCCATTGCCTTGATGGTAATAGTCAAAAGACTATGCTTTTGAGATCCTATATCCATAGCATAATCCAATAATTTCAATTGAACAAAAAATTGAAGCATTATGCATGACAATATTTTGTGAAACCTCGAACATAACCAATATACACTACCTCAAAATCAGTAGAACTTATTGTAATTGCTTCTACCAACTTTGTGAAGTAATTAGTTGTTATAGAATATGATAATGCCCCGCACTTGAATGTGGGTTCAAGGTACCTATGAAATCTAAACCCCACTATTGAAAAATGTCTATAATGACCATAGGGAAAAGAGGCATTGCTATAATTTTAGGTTGTCTAACAGAGTATTTGCAAGCCTTACATTTTGCAACCCATTCTTGTGCATCCTTGAATAATGTTGGCCAATAGTAGTGAGCTATCATGATTTTGAAAGCTCTAGGCCTCAAAATAGACTAATTTATGAAAAAATATTTTTTTCTTACATCTCCCCTATTCCTTATAAATTAACCTATACTCATTCCAACAAGGTGGAGCCTGAAAATGTCCATGAGTCAGCCATTTGATGGCATATAATCTACATAGGGATCTCCTTGTTGCGTGTCATTCATCCAGTGAGGGATAGGAATGAGAAAATCCTACAAAAAATGCATGGTAGCACCCTTGGATTCCTCCTCCCTACCAACACTCAAGAACACTTACTCCAAATCTTGGGCAAATTTAACCAAGAAGGTGAATCTAGCTTCTAAAATTCTGAACAAAGACAAGGGAAAAAAACCAAGGCCATATTTCCCAGTAAAGGAAAGGTCTTAGAAAGGGTCCAAAGGGAGACTATCTAGATCAGAAAGCAATTCAACCTTATACTCAAGCCCAAAAAAAAAGGTGCCCAACTCCTTGACCTAATCCATGTCAGTCACAACCAAACATAAATTACTTGTGAATAGGGCTAGTAAATTTGAATTAACTTTAACTCTCCTACTCTCTTATAGCAATTCTACTCTTAGGATTTTATCCAACACATTTTCAACTTCCAAATCTAGCACCCAAAAGACATTCATGAGATGCATTCTATAAACACTTACATAAAAACCCATCTCTTTAGATTTTTCACCACCAAAGTGCAATGGCCAGACCAATGATTTAATAATTTTCAGGTCCATACAACAGAGAAAAGTAATCCCAGCATAGAAACCCATAGTTCTAAATTATGGTAGACACATTTAGGATAAAAACTTTCTCTTGGAGAGATCACACAAACCAAAATAAAGGCCCATCAAATTTGTGGCCATGTAATAAGTACTCTCATCAAAACTTGATCTGTCACCCTCCACTAGGCCAATAAAAACCATCCAAAGTCCTCTATCACCTTGAAACCCATCTTGGGAAATAATTAAAAAATTAAAGAGTTGCCATTTCAACTCTAACACAATCAAGCCATCTATATTTATTATTATCAACCCTAGCCTCCTCTTCTTGATCGATACCAATATTAGCTAGGAATTCCACCTCTTTATTTATTTCCTGAAAGTAATGCAAACATTTATAGCTATTAATCAGACTCAATTTGGCCCATATTTGTGAGATAATATTTTTTGAATTCTAAGCTTTATCTTTTTGCCCTGACAAATATTGAATTATGACTTTAGTATCACCTTCAATCTCAAGATAAGCTACTCCACATTATAAAGCCAATTCAATCCCAGCTACCAAAGCTTGAGATTTTACCTCATTATTTGTCCCATCCAAAAGTTTAATATATACAACTCTTATTAGATAAACACTACAATCTTTTATTATGCAACCCACACCGGAAGCTCTTGGATTTTCACAATAGGCCCATCAAAATTGAGCTTAAACTAGCCTAGTTAGGGGGGATTCGCACTACCACTGCTCCACTTTTCTTCTTATCCTTATCTACCACTGTCCTTTTAATGGGGATCATCAGATGAACTATTAGTGGTGGTTATTTTTATTGTATTCTACTTAGAAAAGCTACACTCCTTATAGGTCCACTAGTACCCCCTCAAATAATAATTATTTTCATCCATACACCTCCTTGTATAGTACCTCACTAACTAATAACTATGGTGTTCACCATTGGATTATTTCCTCTAACCAAAAAACCATGCACTCTAACCCCTCCTATTGGCACTACAACACTCATTTAAATCCTTATAGTGTGTTTTCCATAGTAATTTTCACACTACCTTCCCCCACTAGACTTTTAAACATAATTTTATCCATAAATATCTCTTCATTGTATTCTAATTCTATTCTCTTAACTCTAAACACCACCTACTCACTTTCTTCCTTGAAATATAGGGGTACATGGGTTTCAGCTTCTCACAAGTTAGATTATGAGTCTTCCCCACTAATTTTTCATTCCATGTCATCTTTTGAAATACATCCTTATTTCTCCCATGGATCTTCCTCACTTAGGGAATATTCCATGTAGATCAACACATTCATAAGAATGTTTCTCTCCTTTATTTGAACTAATCATGTGCCCTCCCCTCTTCTTATAGGTTTTAATGGAATACATCTAGCTTGGCCATTCCTTCTTCTTGGGATCCTTTATCAACATCACTTTATCTCTATTCTCACTATATTTATGCACACTCTCATCCCTTTCACTTTCAGACTTCATATCACTAAAATTAATTCTCCTCACTCAAACTTTTATGAAATTTCCCTCAACTCTAGTTTCAATCTTACTAACATGTGTGAATAAATTTAAATCCTCATCTTCATATGTGTAATTCACTAATCAACCATCAACATCTTAATCTAGAGCATATTTTCTGTAATAAATGAAACTCTAGTCTCATGAAAGAATTAAAACTCTGCCTCTTTAAGATACATATATGTTGAAAATAAAAACTATAACAATTTATTATTGAATGCACATCTCCACCTAAAATCAATAAATTCAATCCACACTTTATCTATATTCTTTAACTCCTTCAAAATCCTAAATCCACATATAAATTCTTCCAATTTATTGACTATGACCAACCACATAAGTTTCTAACCAAGCATGGATATGCTTCGATAAATCTACAAATAAGATTTCATACATCTCAAAAATAAATCTCTTTCTCTACCCACTTCATCAATGGAAACTGCTTACTTTTTTATGCTTCATTTGTAAATTCAATCATTTTTTCTTGAATCCAAGTCTACATAGGGTTGATTTTGATGATTCTTTCCATCAACAAGTACTCCAATATCCATGTTTCATTCAAACAAGTTCTTGGTAAAGGAACCAAAATATTTCTTTTTAATCAATCTTTAACAAGAGCTTACGTAGACCAAATCTCTTTCAACAAATAGAATATTGTAGTTCTGGGATATTATCTAGGCTAAAACAAATTAGACATTCACTTGAGATATACCAAGATAACACCAAAAACCATGATATGAGAACAAATGTAACATCCCCACTAGGATTTACCAAAATAACATTAAAAAAATTAAATAATTCCATGAAATCCACATTAGATTACAACATGGAAATCTAAATAAATAACCAATAAAATAATTATGTAATAAAAAGCAAAAAAAGTAAAAAAATATGATTACTCATTTAACTATATAAATTCTCAAAGGATAATTACACAATATCAGCCACTATTGAATGTAATACTACAGCTACTATTGTCCAATTATATATGAATAAAAATTATATTTTCATCGATAATATGTCACAATAATGAGTATAATACAAGATACATGGATCCACGAAGCATGAGTCATGATTATCTCAGTATCTATGATAATCTCAAATGTAGTCTCCAATGAAGTACTACTATGGGAAGGGAGAGCATCATCCGAGCACTTTTCCACACCAACCATGAGCCATCAATCCCCTGCACAATCCCCCAACTAGGGAATGGCCCTCCCTTCATAGATGGGTAGATAATGATGGTGTGAAAATCCAAAGAGACAAGATAGTACATGAGTGTTATAATATATCTTAAACATGTTGTGTACCATAAATAAAATATGTTCTAACATAATATCTCACAAGCATGTAATTCAAACATATGAAATGACAGTGTTTAACTAAACATTAATTTGACCAAAGTTTTTAAATAGTTAATGATCTCTAGGATCAGTCAAATTCATAAACACCACTTGATTGGATTACCCTCATCTTACATTGGTGATGCTAAGTAAGCCAAAGAAGTCTATCTCCCCATTCATTTAGTACCAGCAATGTGAGGATAGTTTAAACATAACTAATAGATTCAAACAGATTACTTCCTATCAGAAAGCATAAAACATGATAAGTATGAAAATAATCAAAGCACATAGATTTAGCCCATCAAAAGTATGTAATAAATCTCATACATATTATTTATTTCAAAATAATACATGTAAACAAGTATAGTCTTAAATAGAACATACCATTTGGGTATAATTATACTTAGTGAACTAGTTACTATTTCTCAACGTAACTCAAATATAGAACTATCTAAGATAACAATATCTATCTTAGTTCTTTTCCATGTGCAATACATAACAAATACAAAAATCAATCATAATTTAATTCAAGACTTAGAATTAAACAATAATCCAACTTTCATGGCAACCTTAACACAATTAAAGAGTTGTATGCATTTAATTATGGTATACTACATCATGGATTATATAACTCGATTAACAACAAACTATATGCCATATTTACAAGCATACTTCACATACATATAATAGATGTTATATTTATGTATTATTACTTTATTTCCTTATACAAGTATAAGTTGTATACAAGTATGTGTACTTGGTTGATTTATAAAAAGATATTGCATATGTACTCACTTAAATGTCTTGTAAATTTTCAAACATATCTACTAGCACAGTCATGATGACTGAATACATCATTATTAAATTCTACATTTTTCATCTAATAAATGAATACATAGATATAGGGTATACACATAATACCATTGTAATGTCTCATTACATTATGTATTCTATATATGTATATACTCAGACAAAAACCAATAAAGACATGTATGGTATACGGCACACTTCTACCAGCTTAGCCTTCTAATTTAAAACAAATGAAATACTTTATATATCCAATCCAATGTGTATTTAAATATCTAAAATAGTACTTCAACCATTTTATTTTCATGATTTATATAATAATAAATCATACAGCTAATGTAGTCAACACAGTTAAGATATATTTAATTTTTTACTTTATTGTCAAGTTTTGAGTTCGTCAACATACAATGCTCATATATATACTTCATAACTCATAGATGCATTTATATTAATCAAGTATATTATGTGAATTTCAATATGTAGAGGGTTTATATATATAACTATTCTTAAGTTAACTATCTTACTAATTTCCCAATCACACTAAAGTACATATTACCCATATTCAAATGCAATCCTGAAAATCCAGATCATATGAAAACCAATAAAAATTTGACTAAATACCTAATTATGACTTTGAAATGTGTATTAAACCCCTAAAATTGTAGGTATATTATCTAGTCTCACTATATGTTACTGATTTCTATTTTATTTAAATGACATGATAAAAAAACACAAGTTACCTATATATTCACAGATAATTTCTCAATGTACATACTTAAGTTCATAGCCAATGCTCAGTCATAATAATGATCACTATTACACAATACTCAATCAATAAAAAATATTAGAGCATAGGTTCATTTACACATAACATATTTTAAAAAGCCTGTGGTCTAACTAGACTTTGCCAAGAATTTCACAATCTATGCAAATAGAGTATATAAGATCAAAATAGTATATCTAGGCATTTTCTTTTAATTAGGGTTTAAAACCTTAATGACATTTGTCATTGCACTTTGAATAAAAATATTTACATATATACACTAAATTTTGCATGTACATATATACTTTGATATGTATATATATTCTTCAGGTCAATAAAGACCTGCAATGGTTACTTTGTGTATGACTTATTCCTTACTCTCGTTGAGGATGAAACTAATGTGGATAATGCCTTATAGTGTCTTGACACCTTTTGCTTGGCCTCTGGCTCCAGCATCTAATGGAAAAAAATAATTGTTATAGACAATCTTACCTCCCTCTACCAGTGTGAGATCCTAAATTTGATTAGAAGTGGATCCAACATGATGAAATATTTAAATTTCTTAGCATCCCCTATGCTTTGTACACCTTGACAACTTTATTTTAGTAATATGTTGTTGATAGAGTTGCTAAGAAGCTAGAATTATGGGTGACCAAGTCTCTTTTGTTAGCAGGAAAATTTCAAGTCTCTTTTGTTAGCATAACCTTCTTGGAGACAAACCCACGATGCCCTTCAAGTATATGCAAGACTAGCATACTTTTAGAGTGGAGATTCTCTTCTGGATTTGGAAAGAAATAAATAATTCAATGTTTAATCATTTTTCTACTGATTTAAGTGTTTTTGCTTCACACAAATTTTATATCATCTCTAATGTTCTTTTGTAGATTCAATTCCAAGCCAATAAAGTGGCTATGGAGCTTGGGCATCTTCAAGATCTCCTCTCCCATTAGGGAGATGCTCCTTGTGCTATGGTTTGGGTTTCACCTTCTCTTCCAAGGGATCCTAGATGGATGATAGAGTGCCTTGACCGCCTTGTGATGGGCATCATCGTAGCTATTTCAAGTGCCACTCTCACAATGGCACCCCGTAACAATGTGTTTCCCCTCTTGGGTAGTAGCGAGGGTGACATCCACCACCTCCTTCCCTTATTGGGCAGGATGGTTGGGGTGCTCCTCTTGCTCCATGCCTAAATGCTTGGGGGTACCACTTGGAGGTTGAATGGATGTGTTGGATAAGCTCCCCAATATTTATTTGGCCATTTCACTCATTCAAAGACAAGTAGAAGATGATGACATGGACACTACCTAAGTTACTAGCTGGGAGCCTATTCCAGATGGCAATGACTTGCCAAGCTCAAGCTAGGGTCTTAATGATATGGATCCTCTACCTTCTAGCCTTGATCTTACTACATTAAAGTTTTCTTTTTTAATGACTTTGTGAATTATTTTTAGGCTTTGCTTAGATTATGATACTTGTGATTTTGCTCCTAGGCTTTACCTAGTGTGACGTGGCATGCTTTCATACTACCTTTATTTTTTTGTGAATTATTTATATATTTATTTTTAGTTAATATATAGATATATTTCATCAAAAAAAATACATGTAGGTTATATATATACCTACCCCTATATATACCATCATACATTTCTTTTAGATAACATTCTAAGTTTTTAAACAACCCAATTTCATTCCATGTTGCCATACGGCCTTCTTACATAGAATTTAATTCACATTATAAAAATTGCATACAGACCTAGGGTTTAGGTTTCAGGATTTTCCTATTATATATATTGGGTTCTATGGATGGTCAAGCCATCTACATGGCCTAGTCTTTATACATTTAAAATTTTAGCAAGTATAACTAATTGAAACCCTTTTATGCAATCACACACAAACAATAATTCAAATGCATTACCAACCTAGTAGAGCTTCCACCAATTCTTTCTTTCTAACTGTATTAATTTGAGCTCCTTCCTATTCTTCTTGTTATCCATTATTCTACTATCTTCCATCCTTAATCTTGTCCCTCTCTTTTCTTTTTATCTCTTTTCTTCTCCGCCTGACTGCCACTTTATTCTCCATGCATTTCTTATCCACCCATCTCTCCCAAATCCATGATGGAACAATAAGTGGATAGAGGAATGCATGGTGAGTTCAATGCAACTATACCCATAAAGAACTATAGTCCATGCCATTATTCATGTAGTCTACTCAAACTCAAAAATGGCTTAAGATTAAAATGATGATTAACTCAAGTCAAATTAGGTTAGATTCCCTAAACATTCTTGAAGCTCTTGATGATTTTAATAATCATTGTAATATCCAAACAAAATATGCATGTTCATTGACCTCCCCCCATGCACCAACTTATCGGTAACCATGTTTTATTAACATAGTACTAATGTATATGCATTCAAACATTAGCTAGGTTTAGTTTATAGAATAATTTAGGTAGTTATTTAATCATCTTAACAAGGATTAACATCAACATAGATCCTAATAACAAGTGACCAATCTAAAATCATAATAAGTTTTGACTATAATAACAATTCAAACAACCATTATATCAAGCACAATGGTATTATAGTTATTTAGTTATTTGTCAATACTGCTATATAAACTATCTATATGTCATATAATATCTTATTATACATAAAGGCTTAAGCCAAGACAATGATATTTCCTAAATATCATATTAACCCACTAATGTATTTTAGACATTATTAAGACATTCTAGTTAGTCTATAAATAGTAGTAGATAAATACCAAACATACATATTTACTTACTTGTTAAAGCAATATTATTTGTAACCATGAATATAATAACACAACATGATAAAAAGCAACATTATGCACTAAATCTACATACTATAGCCATAATTCAAGCACACAATTAGATCCTCATAAACATTAGACTCAACTAGATCATAACCTAAAGCAGATAACTAGTCATCCAAATGCAACTAACACATTATGACATAATGTAGAAAATAATTCAAATGCAGCCAATAATTCAAAAAAGGCATATAAATAATGTTATCTATTATGGTGTGTGCATGGGTTTCTAGTTCTTCCTCTAGCATCCTCTAACACCTCTATCTACACTATCCTCTTTGATGATGCTCTCCCTTCATCATTCTCTCAGGGATGCATCTATCTTGCATCCAACTCATGACAAGAAGGTAGTTAGACCTTAACAAGATGATATATATCCATAAAATAATGCTAACAACATGATTATAATGTAAAGTATACAAAAATATAGCTAACTCAAAGTAATATAATCATGTAATCAAAACAACATACAATTGTCCCATAACAACATATGACTTATAGCTTAATTAAATAGTAATTAATCAATTTAAAAACCATAATAATTAGGTAAATTAGCTTAGTGAGAAATTAGGATGTGACATCCTTCCCCTTAAAGCTAGTCATCATCCTAAAGATACTTATTCAAACACTAGTACTAAATTAAAAACATTATTTAGTAGAAAAATAACATAGTATGAAGCATCAAAACAAGCAAACAAATATGGAAATAGCTTGTAGAACTCATCATAGTCCTCTCAAGTGGTGTTATCTTTAGAGTATTGGTCCCATAGGAACATGCACTATGACACTTTCCTATTATGTAAATGAAGTTTGTAAGTGTTAATTAATCTGATTGGTTATACCATGACCACCTTGGGATCCAAAACCTATAAAACATTCCAATCCAACACATGTAAAGGATCAGCTATATACTTTTTAAAATAAGACACATGGAAGACATTATGTAATATAGCCAGGGTTGGTGGAAATATAAGCCTATACGCTATATGATTGACCACTTCTAAAACATTGAAGGGTCCCACATATCTTGGTGAAAGTTTCATTGATTTCCCAAATTTAATTAAGCTTTTCTAAGGCTTAACCTACAAAAACACTTTATCACCTACTAAAAATTGCCTAGTTGTTCTCTTTAGATTAGCATAACTCTTTTGTCTATCATTGGCCTCGACTAAGCCATGCTTGATTGATTTGACTTGATCTTTCATTTCTAAAATCATCTCAAGTCCTGTAGTCATACTAAAATTTAATTTGTACAACTCGAGCATGAATTGTGACACTGAAACCATAGGTCTCTCCTACTCACTTACATAGCCCACATAGGCATGTTTTCACTATTTCCTAATCATCTGAAGCCTTCTAGATTCATCCCCTATTGTCCTAAAATCCTCTCCCATGCATAGATCTATCCACTAGGGTCAATTTCCCCCTAGACAATAGTGCCATAAGTTAGACTAAAATGTTGGGACCTAGGGTGTCCACTTTCCAGTGATGTTGTCCAAGTCCACAATAGTCTCAAATGGTCAGATTTTCCAAAATCCTTATCTTTTCCCTTATCAGCCTAATGTGAGTTCATCTAACCCAGGATCAGTATTTTCCCTATAAAACCCCATTCAAAGGTCATTTAGAAGGGTTGGAAATCATACAAAATGCACAAGCTAGAAATATAATAAAGCACACTCAAGCAAATCTTCCTATTCTCCATATATAGCCAACCACTATTATTTCTAGCCTATCCAAGATCCCGCACTAGTCATGAGTGATCTCAAGCTTTCCCATATTCACATAAACTTACATTGCATACACAAGATTGCGCAATACACATTTAAATTGGGAGAACTACATTGGCCTTGATCCCTCTTCAAAGTATTGGTATGTAGGTAGTGTTGTCCCCAAAAAAGTCAGGTCATTTTTGAGAAAACATTTGAACTATTTTGGTCTAGCAAACCAAAATCCTCTCTCCCCTTCTAAAAAATTGTTTTGGGCATTCAAATTCTCCATTTTTCAAGATTTTTCAAGTTCTACGGACTTAGTTCTACTGACTCTGTAGACTTGAAACTACGGACTCTGCAGGCTAAGTTATATAGACTCTATAAGCTTAAATCTACTGACTCGATTCTATAGACTTTGTAGGAAGGAATCTATGGACTCTGCAGGTTCATTTTTATGGACTCTACAGGAAAGAAACAAGCTCTCAACACTTAGGCAATTTCAAGGTTGGTTTAATGACTTGGTTCAATAAAAAATGTCCATCGACAGGCTTCTAAGCAAGGATTAAACCATTAAACCATTGAACCTTGAACCATTTTGGTTCAATGAGTTCAATGGGTTCAAAGGTTCAATGTCATCGGCAAGAGTTAAGCACTTCAGCAAAGGTTCAATGGTTCAACGGCCATATGGTTCAATGTGTTTGGTTCAAGAGATAAAAAAGACTTAGTCAAATAAAGAGATTGAATCAATTGAACCATTGAACCATTGAACCAAAGTTAGTTCAATTGGTCGGTTCAATTGGTAGGTTTAAGGGGCTACCCCAAAGCTAAAGGAAAAAGTGCCCTTGTGGATGGCAGTGAACCAAGTCGAGTTCCCTTGCAGAGGGAAGTGAACCAAGCTGAGTGCCCTTGCAGAGGGCAGTGAGCAAAGGCAGACACAGGGAATTGCTTCAGAAAAGTTCTCACAGCAAAGTTGTTAAGGATCATTTCCTTCAGACAAAAAGTCTAAAGGAATTCCTTTGGACTTTTGTCTGAAGGAAAAGCCTGAAGAAAAGCCTGTCGAAGGAATTAAATCTGGAGGCCACCTAAAGGATCCCAAAAGGTAGGTACCCTTGCGGGAGGCTCTCACCAAGGAAAGTGGACCATTTCTCAAGACCCTAAAGGGCAAGTTTCCTCTGGGAAAGATCAAACCTCAAAGTGCAACAAAAGCTATTATGTGTCCCTTATAAAGTTGAAGCAGACGCTGCCAAGCGTCATCTATCAGGACACAGTTTCTAAAAAGTTTCAAAGCTGTGGAATGTGCCACGTATTTCATTATAACTTAGTGGAAGTCACCAAGTGTCAACATCTACAATTTCTTCCTTTTGTTTCATAAGGACTGTGGTGGGCCCCGAGTGAGGTGCTAAGGTCAAGTAGAGTGCGACAAGTGTTTGCATCCGTGTGGATCTAAAAGAGTCCTGAATGTTTCTACAGTGTTTCTAGGAGCTCAGTGGAAGCTGCCACATGTCATCTTCTGTAGGACTCTCAAAAGGGGTCTATAGCTTCTATAAGTTAAGCGGATGCTGCCAAGTGTCCTCGCCTATTTCACAGTGGAAGGCACCACGTGTCATTTGTTAAGATCAGCAAAAAGTGGCCAAAGCAAATAGAAAAGACATGAAGGAATTGATAAGGAGGATGATGGACTCGTAGCCATCAAATTAGGGACAATCAACTAGCCATTAGCTTTTAAATGATGATGGACCCAAACACGTCAAATTTGTGGCAATGAAATAGCTATTGATCTTTGTAGGCTTAAGCACGAACTCGAATGCATTCAAAGATCTTCAGGGCAAAAGGAAGAACTACCGAGAGGAAGAACCAAAAGAATTAGAAAAGGACAAAATATAGCAAAGAAAGGGGGAATGATGGAGAAAGATCAAAAATATCTGTGCATGGGATATGTTTCTAGAAGGTAAAGCAGTCCACCAGGTGGACATCAGAGAGTGCAAACATTCAATGGCACGGCCTATTTTTTTTCATTGAGTAGAGCGAACAACTGTGCACACATAAGGAAACACATCAAGCAGCCCATATTTAAGACCGACGCCTGATTCCAGCATAGCCCATGGATAGAATTTAAAATGCATTAAAGGCATTAAATGCATCATAGGCCATTTTTGTGAAACAAAGTGCCCAAGTCTTTCTTGGAGCACTATATATTGGACTCTCTCTTATTATTTTAGAGGAGATCTCTCTCTATTATCAAAAACAAAAGTCTACCAAATTGAAAGGCATTACTATGAATTTGAGCTCAGATTGTTGATCATATTTCGTTATTTGAATAAGAAAACAAGTGACTTTTCAGACTTTGTTCTAGAATAGCTTGGTTGTTGGGGAAATTTTTCTTATCTCTATTTCTTTAATACATTTTTTGTACATTTAATTAAGTAAAATTAGTGAAAATAATCAGAAAGGTGTCCTGAAGCCAACTGTTGAGAGACTTTGTACCCCCACAATTGTCATTAGTGTGCTTTCTTTCTATTCTTATGTAAAAGATCTTGGGACGACTTTGTGCCCTCATTATCCTTCGTATTCTGTTTATGTGTAAAGGACCTTGGGATGAATTTGTGCCCTCATTATCCTTCGTATCTCACTCTTGGGCAGTTGAGGTGGAGACTTTGTGCTATATTTCAGTCTGTTGGTTACCAGTTATTTGTCACCACCTGAAAGGTTCCTTTTTTCTACTAAACATCACTTCTTAAGGAAGAGGAGTGCCTTCTATCATTTCATCAGGATTTCCCCTTTGATTTTTGAACATCATCTCTAAAAAAAAGAGAGATGGATGGTTTATCCTACCCCTGAGTGTTATTTTCTGCTTATATATATAGTATATAGCTCCTGCATATTTACAGGGAACCTCCCCTTGATGAGAGAAGATATTTGTCCCCTTTTGATGTAGTAAACCTGTACATCTGGCCGACCAATTTCCCTATGTTGTGGTTGAAGAGACCTATTTTGCTCATCAATTAGCTGATTGACAAAATATTCACCCAATAGTTTTTGATGACTCTGTTGGGGAAGAACATGTAATCTAAAGCCTTAAGTTTTAGATTGAAGCAGTCCCTACCCTTATCCATTATAGACTCTGGCGACTCAGTTCTATGTCTTATCCATTATCATTATAGCCTTATCTATTTATCCTGCTATGGAAGAATGTGCAGTTTGAAGCCTCAAGCTTCAAGCTAAAGCAGTGCAAGTTCTTTCCCAACTTTATTCTACAATCTGGGAACTCCATGCTATACACGAAGCCAAAGGACTAAAGGTATTGTTGACCCTATATTCGAGTTGGTACAGTAAATTAATTTTGATTTGTTTCCTTCACCATCTCACCTCCAATGAACTAGGAGCTTTCCTCCTACTAAAGTCAAGTCTCCATTACCGAGCAAAGCCTCTATTTCTGCTATTAATAAAGCTTTGTCAATACTTACCCTCCTGAGATTTGGTATTCCACCTTTACATAGTCATACAATGGCAGTTAAAGGTCTTTAGGGTAATTCTTTTGGCCCACTCAATTTAACTCCACCTTTATATGAGCTACCACACAGTTCAAGGGAAATTTTTCCCAAGTTCTATGGTGATGGGAAAGTTGATCCTGATGAACACATTGCAGCCTTCAGCAAAGCCTATGGCATAATAGGTGTGGAGTATGAGGATGTAGCAGTCAGGGTGTTCGTGGAAACTTTATAAGGTGCTACTGCAGACTAGTTCTATCATTTGTAGGCCTAGATTTTGACTGATTGGAACACTCTCAAAGCCAAATTTCAAGATAGATTCAAGCCTGCAGAAGATGCACATGCCCTGTTGGCTCAACTCACACAAATGAAGGAGCCAAATGAACCAATGAGAGATTTCATAGCCAAGTTTGACAAACTGAGGAACAGGATTCCTGCAATTGCTCAGCCAACACCTGAAAACCTCAAATGTTTCTTCATCAAATCTTAGCTATCTGAAGTGAGTTTTTTGTTGAGACATGCTGGCCAAATAGACCTTGCTACATCTCAGGATTTGGCCACTGAGGTGGAAGATGACCTTATCTTGGCAAGAAAAGATAAGGAGAGATCCTAACAGAGGTAAATCTTCTTCATCTTCTGAATATCCATCTATAGGTACCATTGATCCAATGGTGAAGAAGCTGGCAAATGAGTTGCTAGCTCTCAGAAAGCAAATGGTGCAAGGGATATCTTTAGCTCCTTCATACAGAGATATGCCAAGAAGGACATTCCCCAATCATTCATACCAAGGCAATGCTGCTAGAAATCAAGGATAGCCAAATTGTCTTCCTCCCCCATGGAGAAACTTGCCATTGAAGCACCCCCAACCAATTCAGTAGTTGGATATCTCGAAATAGAATATGATTTCTCTCTCTAGCCTGAATTAAACCAAGAAATGACATTGATCTCCTTGTAGAAGGCTGAGAAGAATTAGTTGGTGACTCCAACATTGGTTTCCTGAATTACCAGGATGAACCCAGACGTAAAGGTGAAGCAGTTGATGGATCATATGTTATATTTACCTAGTCCCAGAACCAGTCAGCCCAGCAAGCTGATAAAATAAAAATAGAGGAAAGTTCTCAGCCTGCAATATCAATTGCCAAATGAGGAACTTCTCTGCCTTTCTAGCCAAAGGACCCAGTGAGTAATAAAAAGGTAAGTACATCAAGCATTCCTCCATCTTCAAACTCAATTTCGCAGATCAGTACCACCCCTCCTAAAAATTAGAAATATGAACTACCTTCCTCTATTCCTAGTCCATTTCAGTCTTTGACATAATCGACCATGTCAAGAAGACCAAAATTCAAATGTTTGAATTTGAATTCTTGCAATCCAATCTCGAGAAGTTGGATAGATTAGTTCAGAGTGTGAAGAATAAAGTCATTCTTGCAGGGCAAGATGTTAAAAAGGTAACTCATGATTATTCAAGGAACATGTCCATCCCAAACAATCTTTTCATTACTCCTCTAGTTGCCCCTGAAAAAATAGAGCCTTTCTATGTTTTCCTATTAATAAATGGTCACAAACTAAGTAATTGCATCATAGACTCAGGTGCATCTGACAATGTCATGCCAGCCAAAGTGGTAGAATCTCTTAGACTCACGCTAACCAAAACCTTTGAGAGATGTTTCTCCATGGAGAACAAACAAGTACCTCTGTTGGGACAAATTAAGGATGCCCAATTTGCATTTGTAGCATTCTTATACAAAACAATCAAGATGATAGTCCTAGTGGCCGATGTTCCAACCTCATACGGCATTCTTTTGGGGTGAAATTTTTACAAGGATGTTGCTAGAGACTTGCGCATGGACCTATCAAAAGTGAGGATCCCTATCAAAGGCATCACGTAGAGGCTACTTCTTGAAAAGGAATCAAAATATGTTGTCACTCAGACATCAGCTCTTGAAGCTCAAATTCTATTTGAATCTTTGGGCATGGGTAGTTACTTCTTAACCACATAAGATATTCATGATTTAGCAGATGAAAGTCTTGAAGGTGGTGATCTAGAAATTGACTCAGATGAGACATCAGAAGAATTGGTAGGGTGTAGTATAGATAAAAAAGAATTACCCCTTCCAAGCAAGGAAAAATCTAATAGAAGATCAATTTTTGATGATGTTTGGATTCTGGAATTCAATGGCAGCAATTCTTCTACTAGCTCAGGGGCTAGGATTGTGTTGATATCTCCTCAAGGAGATATTTTTCCTTCTTCATACAAGTTGTAGTTTAGCAACACCAACAACATAGCTGAGTATGAATCTCTATTGCTTGGATTAAAGGCTGCTCGAGATAAAGGCATTAAACTCCTTCATGCTAAAGGAGATGCTTAACTGGTGGTTTGTCAGGTAAGGAACCTGTATCAAATTAAAAATGAGAGATTGCGCCATTACCACAATCTAGTCTAGGATCAAATTGAAAGATTTAATGCTTTTAGCATCTCTGCCATACCTAAGGAATTTAATGACCGAGCTGATGCACTAGTTGTTTCAGCAATTCTCTTAGTTCCTCACCTAGACTTCAAAAGAAATAGGTACACTATCAAATTGGTCTTTTGACCAAGTGTGCCTCATAATGCCAATCATTGGCAAGTGTTTAATGGTGACAACTAAATCATCACCTTTCTGGAATAAAAAGACAACTTTGACTAGCTTCACTTTGAAGGCAGTAAGCTCCAGAAACTCGAATCAGCTCCTAACATGAATTCAAATGCAGGTGAAGAATTCCTAAAGCTAAAAGGGAATAAAATTCCTAAAGGACTGATTTCTCTTGAGAAATTGTTTGACAAGCATGACAGGTTCATCAAACAGCAACAAATGGATTCAAGCTCCTCCCAGGGGTTTGATCAAATAAATTTGGGTACCAATGAAAATCCCAAGATGGTGAACATTAGTAAGTGCTATACTCTAGAGGAGAAACTCAAATTTACTGACCTGATTTGCCATTACATGGATGTTTTGGCGTAATCTTATGGTGATCTGAAGTCACTCAGGCCTGAAGAAATTCACCATGAAATTCCTCTCAAGGATGATTCGGTGCCTTACAAGTAGAAATATTGACAGTATAATCCAAAGATATCAGGTACTATTCTATTTGAGATATAGAAAATGTTGAATGCTAGGATAATTTTCCCAATCCATCATTCCACATGGATTGCCAACATAATCCCTGTGAGGAAGAAGAATGAAAAAATTTGCATCTGTGTGGATTTCAAGAATCTGAATCAGTCATCTTTAAAGGATAACTATCCTTTGCCCATCATTGATAAAGTGCTTCAGACAGTGACCAGCTCAGAGATGTTATCAATGCTAGACAGCTTCTCGAGGTACAATCAAGTAGATGTTAGTGAAGTAGACTAACATAAGACTACCTTCACCACACCTTGGGGCACCTTTGCTTATCGAAGAATGCCATTTGGCCTGATAAATGTTGGCGCCACTTTCTAGAGAGCAATGGACCTTTCTTTCAAAGATGAAATGGGTAAGTTCATTGTGGTATACATTGATGACTTGACCATCTTTTCCAAACATCACTCTAAACATGTACGCCATTTGCAACAAGTGTTAGAATGTTGCCACCAAAATGGCATTTCTCTCAACCCTAAGAAGTCTATTTTTGGAGTAACAGAAGGGAAACTTCTCAAACACATTATATCCTGAGAAGGCATAAAGATTGACTCAGAGAGAGTCAAATCCATTTAGGAGCTTACTCTACCCACAAGTAAGACTTCAGTTATTCCTTCTTCAGAAAAGTGAATTTTTTATGAAGATTCATTCTTGAGTTTGCTGAGAAGACTCATCATATTATGGGTATGATGAAAGGAAAGGCCACTTTTAGCTGAATTGAAGAAGGCAAATTGGCATTCTGGGATATCAAGATAGCCATTACCCATGCCCCAATTTTGGTTTGTCCAGATTATACCAAGGATTTCACGATGTACAGTTATGCTTTTGAGCACACACTTTCAGTGATTCTGGTTCAACAAAATGAAGGTGTGGAATCTCCCATATCCTTCATGAGTTATCCTCTTAAAGCTCGTGCGCTGAAGTATTCAAACATGGAGAAGCATGCTTATGCGGTGATCAAAGCAGTGAAACATTTTCACTTTTACATTCTGAATTCCCACATGACCACCTTGGCTCTTAATACCATAGTTAAATCCATATTAACTTAGCAAGAGTTTGGAACCAAAAGGGGAAATTAGATTACAAAAATATAGGAGTTTGATCTAGTTATCAAATTGATGAAGCTGGTGCAAGGAAGGGGTCTTTCTCAATTGATTGCTGACAATAGACCTTAAGAAGTAGGGCATGAAGAAAAATAAGTGGAAGACACGCCAACAATCCTCTTTATCTCCACCACAAATGAGTGGTATTCAAGTATTGCTCATTTCCTTACTTACGATGAGTGTCCTACCCACCTGTCTCATAAAGAAAGGAGGACTGTTAAACTGAAAGCTGCCAATTTTGTCCTCTAGGACAGCAGCCTATACAAGAGGAGCCTTGATGGAGTGTTCCTTCACTACGTAGATAAGGACCAGCAGAACCAACTTTTAAATTCCTTCCATAATTTGGCCTTTGGAGGATATTTTTCTGCTCCTATAACTTCCCACAAAATTCTACGAGCTAGGTATTACTTGCCTACTCTTTTTCAAGATGCATATAAGTGGGTAAGGAAATGTGAACTATGCCAACAATTTGTTGGAAGACCCAAGTTGGTTGCCTTACCTCTCAAGCCAGTGGTGATAGAAGATCCATTTCAGCAATGGAGAATTGATTTCATTGGTGTTGTAAACCCATTTTCAAGTGTTGGACATGATTATGTCCTCACAGCCACAGACTACTTCACCAAGTGGGTGGAAGCTATCCCAACCAAGCATGCTACTTCAGAAGTAGTGTGCAATTTATTTAAGGAGAATATCATTTCCAGGTTTGGGGTCTCAACCAAGACTATCACAGACAATGCAGCTTGTTTCACTTCCCAAGAGATTACTCAATTCTATTTTTATTATGGGATTACTCTCTCCCACTCTTCTAATTATTTTCCACAAGGGAATGGCCAAGCAAAATCGAGCAATAAAAACTTGGTGACCATCATCAAGAAGCTGGTAGATGACAACTAATGAATCTAGCACAAAGCATTGTTTGATATTTTGTGGGTAAATAGAATTACACCAAAAAGCGCAATTGTTATGTCTCCTTTCCAACTTCTTTATGGTCTCAATGCAGAGATACCAATCACCCTAGAATTACCAGCATTGAAATTGGCTAAGGCAATTGAAGATCAAACATATGAAAGCTCCATTGATAAGAGGATCATGTACCTGACTGGGTTAGATGAACAGAGAACTATGGTGGTGGACCGAATTGCTACCCATCAAAATTTGGTGAAGAAGCTCTTCAACCAGAAGGCAAAAAACCATGATTTCTAGGTTAGAGATCAAGTCCTATTGTGGGATAAAACGAGAGAACCAAAGGGGATGCATGGGAAGTTTGACTCCCTTTGGAGGGGCCTATTTACTATTCATCAGCTAAATGGTAAAAATAGATTCTTGCTGAAATATCAAGATGGCATGCTCTTTTCTCTGCCTCACAATGGGCAGCATCTGAAGCACTTCAATTCTTGAAGTATTAGATGAGTTCACCTATACATATGTACATTTGTATAGTCTTTAGTTCTATTTTATGCTTTTCATTTTCATTTTTGGCACCTTTTTTTTTGGGTAGCATGACTCCATGGCCCAATGGCATACTTCAAGGCACTGGAGATTCTGGTTTCTACTCCCCTCAGCTGTTCCAATTTTTCAACTGAAGGAAGTTCCCCAACTGGAGCTAGCTATTGTCCCTAAAAAAGTCACCTCATTTTTTAGAAAACATTTGAACTATTTTGGTCCAGCAGACCAAAATACTCTCTCCCCTTCTCAAAAATTGTTCTAGGCATTCAAATTCTCCATTTTTCAAGCTTTTTCAAATTCTACAGACTTTGTAGGCATGAAACTATGGACTCTACAGGCTAAGTTCTATGGACTCTACAGGCTTAGATCTATGGACTCTATAGGCTTGAATCTATGGACTCTACAGGCTTAAATCTATGGACTCAGTTCTATAGACTTCGTGGGAAGGAATCTACGGAGTCATTTCTATAGACTCTGCAAGTTCATTTCTACAGACTCTATAAGAAAGAAACAAGCTCTCAACACTTAGGCAATTTCAAGGTTGGTTCAATGACTTGGTTCAATCAAAAATGTCCATCGATAGGCTTCTAAGCAAGGATTGAACCATTAAACCGTTGAACCTTGAACCATTTTGGTTCAATGGGTTTAATGGATTTAAAGGTTCAACGTCATCGGCAAGAGTTAAGTGCTTCGGCAAAGATTCAATGGTTCAATAGGTTCAATGGCCATATGGTTCAATGCATTTGGTTCAAGAGATAAAAAAAGACTCATCCAAATAAAGAGATTGAACCAATTGAACCATTGAACTGTTGAACCAAAGTTGGTTCAATCAATCAGTTCAATTGATAGGTTCAAGGGGCTGCCCCAAAGCCAAAGGAAAAAGTGCCCTTATAGACGGCAGTGAACCAAGCCAAGTGCCCTTGCAGAGGGAAGTGAACCAAGCTGAGTACCCTTGCGGAGGGCAATGAACCAAGCTGAGTGCCATTGCAGAGGGTAGTGAGCAAAGGCAGACACAGGGAATTCCTTCAAAAAAGTTCCCACGGCAAAGTTGTTAAGGATCATTTCCTTTGGACAAAAAGTCTGAAGAAAAGTTCGAAGGAAAAGCTTGAAGAAAAGCTCACTGAAGGAATTAAAGCCAAAGGCCACCCGAACGATCCTGAAGGGTAGGTACCCTTGTGAGAGGCTCTTACTAAGGAAAGTGGACCATTTCTCAAGACCCCGAAGGATAAGTTCCCTCTGGGAAAGATCAAACCTCAAAGTGTAGTGGAAGCTGCCATGTGTCCCTTATAAAGTTGAAGTGGAAGCTGCCAAGTGTCATCTACCGAAACATAACTTCTAATAAGTTTTGAAGCTGTGGAATGTGCCACGTGTTTCATTATAACTCAGTGGAAACCACCAAGTGTTAACATCCACAGTTTCATCCTTTTGTTTTGTAAGGACTGTGGTGGGCCCTAGGTGAGGTGCTAAGGTCAAATAGAGTGTGATAAATGTCTGCATCCATATGGATCCAAAAGAGTCCTGAATGTTTCTACAGTGTTTCTAGGATCTCGACGGAAGCCACCACGTGTCATCTTCTATAGGACTCTCAAAAGGGGTCTAGACATTCTATAAGTTAAGTGGATGCTGCCAAGTGTCCTCACCTATTTCACAGCAAAAGGTGCCACGTGTCATTTGTTAAGATCAGTGAAAAGTGGCCAAAGCAAACGAAAAAGACATGAAGGAATTGCTAAGGAGGATGACAAACCCGCAGTCGTCAAAATAGGGACAATCAACTAGCCATTAGCTTTTAAATGATGATGGACCTGAACACGTCAAATTTGTAGCAATGAAATAGCTGTTGATCTTTGCAGGCTTAAGCACAAACCCGAATGCATCCAAAGATCTTCAAGGTGAAAGGAAAAAGTGTCAAGAAGAAGAACCAAAGGAATCAGAAAAGGACAAAATACAACAAAGAAAGGGGGAACAATGGAGAAAGATCAAAAATATCCACACATGGGATATGTTTCTAGAAGGTAAAGCAGTCCACCAGGTAGACATTGGAGAGCATGAATTATCAATGGTGCGGCCTATTTTTTTTCATTGAGTAGAGCAAACAACTATGCACACATAAGGAAACACATCAAGCAGCTCATATTTAAGACTGATGCCTGATTCTAGCATAGCCCATGGACAAAATTTAAAATGCATTGAAGGCATTGAATGCATCGTAGGCCATTTTTGTGAAACAAAGCGCCCAAGTCTTTCTTGGAGCACTATATATTGGACTCTCTCTTATTATTTTAGAGGAGATCTATCTTTATTATTAGAAACAAAACTCTGCCCAATTGAAAGGCATTACTGAGACTTTGAGATCAGATTGTTGATCATATTTCATTATTTGAATAAGAAAACAAGTGACTTTTCAGACTTTGTGTTGGAATAGCTTGGTTGTTGGGGAAATTGTTCTTATGTCTGTTTCTTTAATACATTTTTTGTAAATTTAATTGAATAAGTAGAATTAGGGAAAATAATCGAAAAGGTGTCTTGAAGCCAACTGTGGAGAGACTTTATGCCCCCATAATTGCCTTTAGTGTGTTTTCTTTCTATTCCTGTGTAAAAGGATAACTTTGTGCCCTCATTATCCTTCGTATTTTGTTTTTGTGTAAAGGACCTTGGGATGACTTTGTGCCCTCATTGTCCTTCATATCTCACTCTTGGGCAGTTGAGGTGGAGACTTTGTGTTACATCTTAGTCTGTTGGTTACTACGCCTTTGGTTACCAGTTACTTGTCACCACCTAAAAGGTTCCTTTTGTCTATTGAACAGCACTTCTAAAAGAAGAGGAGTGCCTTCTATCATTTCATCAGGATTTCTCCTTTGATTTGTGAACATCATCTCTAAAAAAAGAGAGATGGATGGTTTATCCTACCCCTGAGTGTTATTTTTTGCTTATATATATAGTATATAGCTCTTGCATATTTACAGGGAAGCTCCCCTTGATGAGAGGAGAGATTTGTCCCCTTTTGATGTAGTAAACATGCACATCTTGCCAACCAATTTCCCTATGTTGTGGTTGAAGAGACCTATTTTTTTCATCAACTAGCTGATTGACAAAATATTCACCCAACAGGTAGCATGCCCACACATGGGGTGTGATCACATGTTCAGTGCATATTACACACTAACCCCTTTTTCCAGTTGAATTCAAGATCACCTATCAAGCATGAAGAAGAACTAGGATTCTTAAAAACAAAATCAATTGTACATGAAGCTTTGTGAACAACCAAGACTCGATATTTTAGGCATAGGGTCTCCTAGAGAAAAAAAACAAAACCCAAAAAGCTCAAAAAGCTGAGACACTAAGAACTACAGTGCCAAAAGTTAGACTACAGTGTTGGACCTCTAGGTGTCCCATTTCTAGGGCTCATGTCCAGATAGAAAACAAACTTTTGGATCCTATTTCTGACAGTCTACCTAGCCAGATTAGCAATTTGAAATCTCTGTCTCCTTCATCTCAGCCCAGACTCAGCTAAGTTTTACTCTCTATCCCCTTGTTTGTTATTTTTAGAAATCAATAAAGCACTTTCAAATTTAATAAATTAGTAGGTTAATTAAGGCACATTTATTTACTGATTTTCCCCTAAATCCAGACCCCTTTACTATTTAGGAAATTAAATCTATAGTTTCCCAAATTCAATAAAACATTTGGTAAACCTGACTTACTTTGAATTTTTACACAAAAACCATATAAACCCTAGGGCTAATTATTTCTATTTTTTGCAATATGTTTCTAATTTTTATTGAATTTAAAAATTAAAAAACTACAAATTAATTGAACTATTTTCAATAATTCACTTAAACCCTAGTTTGCACATATTAGGTCCTATTTGCATACAAACACTTTCAAACCACTAGGAAAAATATATTGCTAATTTTAGAAATATTTTTAGATTTTTCCTAAATTTTTCAAGCTCAATTATACAAATTTATAGATTTTTTTTGAAATTATTACATTAATTTTGAAAAAAAATCATTTCAAAGCCCTAATTACATCAACTAAATCCCAATAATTTTTAAGTAATATTCCACTTATTTTTTGACAAATTTTGATTGAATATTAAAATCAAATTTTCACTTCAAATTTCAAAAATTCATAGTAAATTCCAAAAAAACTTTTTGTCTCAAAACTATAGTTGCATCTACTAGGTCCTGTTTAAGCAAGTAATTTCTCATAATTTTCCAAATTTTATCTTGCATAGCTCAAAAAATCAATTTTAAATTCAAAAGTTCATAGTATTTTGCAAATAATATTTTTGAAAAATCCCTAGTTGCATACACTAGGTCCTATTGCTTCTTGAAGTATCACCTTACACCCATAGCTAAATTGCAAAAATGATGCTCACTTATTTACACATGCTTATTACATTTCTTGCAAATAATAAAGAAACCATAATGGGCCCTATCATGTACATGAATGATGAAGTATATCATATGTTAGTACAAAGTTTCATTCTTTTCTTTGCATGTTTACTTTTTATAGTATAGAATGATATCTATCAAACTATCTTCGTATATATTAAGACACCTCTTATCCCACCTCCCTTGGAACCTATCTTCCATTCTAACTATTGTTGCATGGTTGATTTCACCATCCCATAGGTCACTACCCATCACCAAAAATCCTAGCTAGCACCTTTCATCCCTCCACCTCCTCGCCCTATCGATTATATATGCTCTCCTCTCACACACACTAAAAATCTTATATAGATAGTAGATAATTCAGTTAGAATTGTTACTCAATGTGTTGTTATCCTACCTTCTCTCCTTGTTGATCATCTATGCTCTCCTCCCTCACACACTATTAATCCTATACAAATAATGGATAATGTGGTTAGAGATGTTACTCAATGTGCCATTATCCCTCCTTCACCCACCCAAGAACCCCACAACCCACCTATTCCATCCCATCCCTGACCTGGACCCCTTACACAAATAGATTCAAATAAGGCATATGATATTGTGGATCAATTGTGCGAAACTCTAGCAAAAATTTCAATGTTAGAATTGCTCCAAAAAGCCAATGTGTTTAAATACATTCTCTATCAAGAACTCACTCAGACTTCCATGTTAGCTAACTTCGAGCCTTATTATTTTTCATTTCTAGTCAACACACTGAACACTATTGAAGATGCCATTTCTTTTGATAAAGAGGACACACCATCTCAGGGAGTTATTGATCAAAATTTACCACTATTCATACAAATTCAAATCAAAATTAGTGTAGTAAAGAGAGTTCTAGTTGATAGTGGTGTCAGAATAAATATATGTAATATCACATTATTAAAGGCTATGGGTGTAGATATATCATCTATGTAGAAGTCATATAAGACTATTAAAGGGTTTGATGACATACCATGACAAACATTAGGCACCATTACTTTGGATATCATGGTAGGGCCCAAAACCCTTACTACCTAGTTTTAGGTTATGCCTAGTCCTCTCTATTATAATATTTTACTTGGATGACCATGGACACATGAAATGCAAGTCATTCCTTCTACTAAACATCGATGTGTCAAGTTCATTCATGACAAATATCTCTACACATGTCTAATAGATAATCAGCCATTCAGATATTACTGAGTTATAGAGTCATATTCAACTATTTTTCTAGATAAGACACCTTCTCTTATCATGCAATCACCACTTCACCATATTCATCTTGATAAAATACATACATATGAGGTGGGAGAGACCAGCACCTCTCACATTCCTCCAATTCTAGATATATCTCCATCTTAAGATGCTCAGCCAGTTATAATAGCTCTAGTCACTCTAGTAGTCACAATAACTACACCTATTACAATTATGCCATCACCAATAGTAGTTCCAGTGGTAACAGTTGCTCCCATAGATATAGCCCCTCAAGCTGATACAGATACTCTCACATCATCATCATCATCATCATCATCATCTTTTACTACTCTAGTTATTGAGACTCCTATTTCATAGTTATCCCTTGTAAATTTAGATTTCCCTTACATACATGATGTTGATACAAATTCCTAGGCTACTTTAGATGATGATGATACAACACCCACACTCACAAATAAATATATGTGTGGATTGAACTTTACACCAGTTGGCCCAAGAGAATATCAAGATGATTCTAGAGCACTTATTAAGCATCCTACATCACTCTTAGCATATCATGACACATTTTCTAGATATACTCCATATTCATGACCACAAATAGATCATTGCACACATACAGTTAACATGGTTACTTTTATGAATAAAAAGATAGTCATTCAAATCTAGATAGGTAGTACACAACATCGACCATAAATTTTACTACAGATGTTACTTGATCATAAATTAATCAAGCTTCCTACATTATGACATAGATCTATTAGTATATTACCACAAAAGGAAGGTAACCCATTTTTGCTTTTTCATAGGATCACTGACCATGATATTGATTCATGTACAACTTTACAATAGTAATTAGATAAACTACAATATCAAGGCATTATTCAGATCATAGCACCACTTCCAATGAAATCACTTACCAACAAGACTAAATGACTAAGAGTATAAGTAGCATCTCCACAACTAGAGCAACCCTCAGTTCATCTTTGATTTGATGACAACACGAACATAGTGCTTACAGCATATGATGATACTTATGATGATGATCTCAATGTATTCGATGGTGGCTGAAATCCTTTCCTCCATTTTTATCCCCATTAGCCTCCATCTTGGGCTCCCTTCCCACCCTCAACCTAGTCTCTTATATTATGATTTGATGTTTGTATATAATTTTCATTCCAACATTGATTTTACATAGTTTCCTCTGCTTGATTGTACATAGCCCAAATATTTCACAATACAAAAACAATATAATATTTCAAAAATACAAAAACATGTCAATTGTATGCATCATCTATTTTTTACATTTTTAACCATTATGATAGAGTTACATTACATTATTCTATGTTATTGTTTTTCAATTTATCTATATTGCCAGGCTTCACTTGATCTTCTTTGAGTGTGTGCAGTGCATCCAGATCCTTGATTACTTCACTCCACCCATTGAGGGAGTTTTAGAACCTTCCAAATATGTATACATGGTATATTTTATGTTTTTAAATATTTTATTATCATGTTTACATCTTCTTTAATAAAAGTGTCTAGGTTTTTTTTTTAGTGTGACTCTTTTAACACTTAGATTAGTACACCACTATTTCAATATTTTGAATTCTTTAGTATTAGAACTATGTAATTAATTATATTTTCATATGTGATTAAATTTATTTTTAAAAATATCTCACAAACTTGTTAAAATTTTAAAATAAATATCGTTTTGATTACATTATCTTATTTTTATGACAATTTGTTTTGTCACAATCATTTGTAAGCATTTTAATTCTACATTCTAGCTACATATCAATACATCTACCCATTGGGGGGCTACTCTACGTGACTACACCATCCAAGTTATGTCATTCTTATAATATACACTCTAGACATCTTATCATAGTACGTTCCTTACTTGCATACATAGATATCACATCGACATCTATTAGCATATATCACACTTTTGTATTTCATAGCATATACATTAGTCTTTTATTACATATATTGTATACTCTTGCTTCTTGTTTTCCATAGTTAGATGCATGTTTATATTTCCAGTACTTTTTGCATGTTTCCACTCTTTGTTTTGATTATCTATATGTGTTTGCATTTTTTAGTTCATATTTGCTTCTTACTTGCATTTTAGGACATTTGCCAATGTCCTTTGTTCCTGTCTACATATGTGTGCCTTTGTAGACTTGTTAATTTCCTTTGTGTGTGCCTTTCATGTGCTTGTAGTCCTTGTGCCAATCTTTTCTTGCTCTCATTGTGTGTGTATGTAGTATTTGAACATGCCATATATGCCTTATGTGTTTATTTAGCCCCTTAGCCACCCTCACATGTTTCTTGTTTCTTATTATGTATGTTTTTTGATTGATTACTTATCTTTATGTGCAATGCCATGATTCCAATAATGCATTTACCTTGCTTCTTGGATGCCATGATGGACATCATGTTCCATCCCTCCATGCCACTAACAACTAACAACTAACATTTTAAATTCTAATTTACTCTTATGCACATGTTATTACATTATTATATCTATCTATGCATACCCTTATGGATCTAATAATATATCTCTACAACTTTTGTTATATCTTAAGATAATCTATATCAATGTTATATCAAATGTTTTCATAGCTTAACACACTTGCAAGGCTTCTTCTTCTGAGGGCAGTCATTACAGGGTCTTCATTCCTACCCTCAAAAGAGGGGGAAATAAATAGGGGTTTAGTCATAGAGATCAAATCTCTTAATGATCTAAAAAATAGTTTTCAAATAGTACAGTCTAGAATCCATAACTCAACATAGGTAAACAAGACTAGGTAGACAACAAAGAATCCAGATCAATCATCAATTTTGGATCTAAAAAATAGTGCTAAAATGGTACTAAAACATTGGACCCCAAAGTATCCAATTTATAGAACTGTTGTCCAAATAGCATAATATTTAATTTTTCTAGAATCAGGTAGAGAGGTGAGTTCATTCATAGTTTTACTAGTACAGTTCAATCCAAAAATTACCAATTTTCAACACTTATTTCGCTCAAAAAATATAGATACATGGGGCATCATGCATGGCATGATGGTTTCCATTTTTAGTTTAGATATGGCAATTGATACAACTTTTAGTTTAGAATCTATGTTCCAAACACCAATTATTGGGGGCAATGTGCATGGCACATGGGCCTTCTCTATTTCTAATTTTATTGCATTTTCTTGCACATTCCCAACAATTGCATGCCTTACTCCATCTACAGGTGGTTGGCATCACATTCAAGTAAACTTTCATACAATTTTGCTTCCCATGTACCTGAGTTCTTGAGTGGCTTCCTGAGCCACCTTGATTCCAGTTTTAGGAGGGGCTTCTATACATGTCCAATCTCCATATTTCAAAGTGGCCAACAGTGGCTTAGTTTCCAGTTTACATTTGACTATCCACACCAACATTGTCAGATCATAGCACATTTAGGGGCTCCATGATCTATCTCATACAACATTCATCTATATCAGTAGTTTCTCATTTAGCTTCACATCACAAGGCAATGATGGATCCAAAGGACTAGCTAGCATTTGTATTCTTGAACTACCTATTCAGAGGGACTAGACACATGAACTAGACATCAATTAGCACATACATGATTCATTAACTTCACATAGTTAGCAATGATGGAGATAAAGGGCCTTCCTTTGCATTTTTGAGCCAACTTCCAAGGGATTGAGCACTCAAATCATTCAATGATATAACTCTTAGTTCAGCATACCTCTAGCATCACCCAGCATAACAGGTTTTGTATTAGTTCATGTACCCAATGAGGTGTATTCATTCCTTTATCTTCCTTTCTCTCTCTTTACCTAGCTTTGTACATTATTATTTTAGATATAGCACATCTAATAATAATTGGTCTACTTCCACTTTCCTTTTTATAGACTTACACAGTATAACGTGCTCTCACTATGCACAACCTAGCATCACATAGCTTCTTGGGCTTAGCCTCATAGGTAAGTTCAAGTACGCTTATCTTTTTTTTCCTTTATCCTACTATTTTACTTTGCTACATACTTAGAATAAAGGTGGGGGCAAATGTAGTCATACTAAAATGCAATTTGTGTAACTTGAGCATGACTTGTAACACCAAAATCATAGGTCTCTCCTACTTGCTTACACAGCCCATTTAGGCATGTTTTCACTATTTCTTAGTCATCTAAAGCCTTCTAGATTCAACCCCTATCATCCTGGACTCCTCTCCTAGGCATATATCTATCCCCTTGGATCCCTTTCCCCCTAGACAACAATACCATAGGTCAGACTATAGTGTTGTGACCCAAGGTGTCTAATTTCTAATGTTGTTGTCAAGTCCACAATAGCCTCAAATGGTCAAAATTTTTAGAATCCTTATCTTTTCCCTTATCATCATAATGCAAGTTCGTCTAAAATAGGATCACTAATTTCCCTATAAAATCCCATTCAAAGGTCATTTAGAAGGGTTAGCAATCATTCAAAAGGCACAAGCTAGAAATATACTAAAGCACACTCAAGCAAATCTTCCTATTCTCTACATACATCCAACCACTATTATTTCTAACCAATCCAATCTCCCACACCAGTCACGAGTCATCTCAAGCTTGCCCAAATTTTCATACACTTACATTTCATACATAGGATTTCATAATACACATTCAAATTGGGAAAACTACATTAGCCTTGATCCCTCTTTGGAGTATTGGTATGTAGGAAGCATGCCCACACATGGGGTGTGATCACATATTCAGTGCATATTACTCACTAACCCCTTTTTTGATTGAATTCAATATCACCTATCAAGCATGAAGAGGGATTAGGATCCTTGAAGACAAAATCAATTCCACATGGAGCTTCATGAATAACCAGGACTCGATATTTTAGGCATAAGGTCTCTCAGAGCAGACAACCAGCACCCAAAAATTTCAAACACTAAGGACTACAACACCAAAACTTAGACTACAACGTTGGACCTCTAGGTGTCCCATTCCCAGCACCCCTATCCAGATAGAAAATAGACTTATGGATCCTATTTTTGATAGTCTACCTAGCTAGATCAATAATTTAAAACATGTATCTCCTTCATCTCAGCCTAGAATCAGCTAATTTTTACTCTTTATCCCCTTATTTTCTATTTTTAAAAATAAATTAATCACTTCCATATTCAATAAATTAGTAGGTTAATTAAGGCACACTTATTTACTAATTTTCCCCTAAATTCAGACCCCTTTACTATTTAAGAAATTAAACCTACAATTTTCCAAATTCAATAAAATATGTCCAAAGACTACCCTATCTTCCAACCTATCCTAACTAATTGGTGTTATGTACCTTCTTCCATACATCACTTCAAATAATCCCATCTTACAAGCTAATTGGTATGAGTTATTATAAGTAAACTCAAATAATGGAAGATACTCCTTTCCCTTGTATTGTTGATCCATGCAATACATATGAAGGAGATCCTCTAATGCTTGATTAACTTGCTCAGTCTAACCATTAATCTGTGGGTGATATGTAGTGTTGAAATTTAGTTACATACCCAAAGCTGAATTCAGAGTCAACCAAAACCCAGAAGTCATGCTCAAATCATGATTTAAAATGATATTATCTATAAATCCATGCAATCGATACACTTATTTTATGAATCTCTTCATAAGGTTAGGTGCATCATCTATCAAATTTTATGGTATAAAATGAGCTGCCTTGGTTAGTTTGTCAACTACTACCAAGATCATGTCATGCATATTACATGACAATGATAAACATTGGATAAAATTCATATTGATCACCTGCAACTTCCATTTTGGTATGTCATGTGGATATAACAATCTAGTCTTATGCACATGTTCAGCTTTCACACATTGACATTCTAGACAATAAGACACAAATTTCATTGCATTTTTCTTGATTCCTTTCTATAAATAGAGTGGTTTAAGTTCTACCATGAACTTGGTTACTCTTGAATGTCCTAAATATGGGGCATTATGTAATTCCTTTAGCATTTTACTCCTCATATGATTTCTATCTGGTACATACATCCTTCCATTGTATCACAAAAGACCATAATTCTCTATTCTTAATCCTTTATAGCTAGGATTTTGAGCATTCTCAAATAATGTTATCTTAACCTAGTCATAAAATTCATCTCCTAATGATAATTTGATCATTTGATCTTTGAAATTACTCTTTATAGTAGCCACAACTGTTATGCACCTCTTATAGCTTAGGGCATTAGCTTTTCTTTGCCTTTGATATAGTTGATGTCAAAATCATAATTAGATAAGAACTCTAACCAACATCTTTGATGAGTATTTAAATTTGATTAAGTGAAGATATACTTGAGTCCCAATTTATCAGTCTTGAGCTCAAACAATTTTTTAAATAACTAATGCCTACAAAATTACAAAGCATAAACAATTGCTACAAGTTCTAAGTCATGAGGGGCATAGTTCACCTAATAAAATTTCATTTTCCTTGACTCATAGGCTACCACTGCACCATCTTGCATAAGAAATCCTCCAATTCCATCCCCATATACATCTGTGATCACTAAAAATTGACCATTGGGATTGGTAACTCTTAGCACTGGTGTAAAAGTAAACCTCATTTTCAGTTCTTGAAAAGCTACTTCACACTTATTTAACCACATAATTTTTTTTTTCTTATGTTGTAGAGAGGTAATCGGATTAGCTATCTTAGAAACATTTAGAAATAATTTCTTATAATTGCTTGCTAATCTCATGAAACATCTTACCTCATGGACATTCTTTAGTGTTTTCCACTCCATAATGTCTCTTCCATATATACTAAAATACCATCCATAAAGATAATATGTCCTAGATACTACACTTGGAAAACTTGACATATAACTTGTGCTTCTATAACCATTTCAAAACTGGCTCTAAATGTTGAAGATGCTCTTCTTTATCCTTAGAATATATAATAATGTCATCTAGAAAGTCTAGAAGAAAGTGATCTAGATATTCTCTAAATGCACTGCTCATGAGATTCATAAACAATGTTGGATCATTTCTCAACTCAAATGATAACCTTGTAAATTCATAAAGCCCATATAGAGTTCTAAACACTATTTTTGGAATATCCTCATCTTTTATCCTCAGATGATGATATATTTCTCTAAGATAAATCTTATAAAATATTTTTTCCCCTCACATCTGATTTAAAAGATCATCTATATGAGGTAGCAAATATCTTTTTTTGATAGTCATGTTATTCAACATTATATAATCAATACAAAAGTGAAGATTGCCATCTTTCTTCTTAATGAAGATAACTGGTGCACCCCATGGTGACACACTTGGTCTAATAAACCCTTTTGATAATAACTCCAAGAGTTGAGCCTTCGATTCAACTAATTCGATGGTTGTCATCCTATATAGTGATTCAAACTATGATTCTAATCTTGGTATGATATCTATCAAGAAATCAAACTCTTATTTAAGAGGCAATCTTGGAAATCCTCTAGAAACACATCATGAAAGTTCTTAAGAAAAGGATAATCTTCAAGGGATGGTTTCTCATATTCCTACATTTTATTTATCTTGATGATAAATTATTGGCACCCTTTTCCTTGAGTCTTCTTGAGTTACATTGCATAAATCTACCTAATTATTAACTCTACTTATCTTGAATTTGTGTCTGATTTCTAAAATCATCCTAACACTCAACCTTATTCAGGTATAAATCAACCTTGGTTTTATGCTTTGCAATCCAATTGACTCCTAGGATCGCATCATATGACCCTAGAAATGTTGAATAAATGTCCTCTAATATTGTTAATTAAGGCAACCTAATCTCAACCTTAACTAAAATGTTATCAACTTTGACCTTTGACTCATTACTATATTGTACCAATCATGCATTTGTTATTATTCCAGCTTTTTTAGATAACTTATTTGGTATTCTAAGAGCTATAAAACTTTTTGTAACCCTTGTAATCTATCAAAATAGAAATTGGATGTTCAAACAAAATACCTAACAGTTTTATGTGAGAAGCTTAGAATTCATCTTGTTGATTATCAACTATTACATGTATCCATTGTTGAAATGTTCCCTATTGTAGAGTAGAACCTTTATTCTTTGACTTATCCTAGGTACACTCATGATTAAAATGGTCACCTCCACAAATGAAATAACCTCTATGGAGTCCCTTCTTGTCAAACTATTGGTTTCCTTTGAAACCACCTTTGAATCCATTACCCAATTTTTTGTTACCTAAACCACTATTGAATATATTATTTTGACTCTTAAACTGACTCTTGGAGTCTCCACTCCTCTACTTCTAGTTCTTATTTTTGAAATTTATTTTAGAACTTCTAAACTTTTTCTTAAACTTATCCCTGATTTGAGTAAGAGATTTCAAATTTTGCTCCTATTTGACTTCTTTCTTAAAGCCTTGATCCATGGTAGATGGTCCATGAATGTCCACCTCTCCACCAATATAGGGTTTTAATCCCATGATGAACTTCCTAATTTTGAACCTTTTATTAGCCTGATACTGAGGTACATACTTTAGAAGTTTGGTGAACTACTACTGGTACTCATTCACCAGTAGATCTCCTTGCTTAAAATTTTAAAAATATGTAAGATTTTGGTCAAAGTATAACTTTATAAGCCACTATGATCTAAATAATATCAATACCTACTCTCATATGGTGGTTGTAGAGTTAAGATTCATTTCCAACTTCTTATAGGTCTAGCACATAGCTACTTCACTAGCCAACTAGTAAGGTCCCCAAAGTGCTTTAGTGACTTCAGAGTAGTTTCAAATCTCTAAATTCTTTTCCATCTCAATCAGCCATGCTTCATCTCTATCTCCCATAATGGTTTCATCTAACCTAGGTGGATTCACTTTTTTCATATCTCTAGCCAATTATGTAGATACATGAGCTCTCACATCTTGAGGCACCTCCTCATGCCTCTGCTCATGAGGAATTTCCTATTCAATAGGATGATATTTAGGCATATACTTATGTGATTCATCTTTATGGCCATGCATTTCTTGTTATAAGGCTACAATTTGGTCCCTAGTTTCATTCATGGCTGTAAAACTCTAATCCAACTTTGTTGTTTGCTCAATGGCAAATTGTTTAGGATAAAATGGAGGGTTATTTTCATTAAAGTTTGAAGGACCCTCACCAGATGCTCTAAATCACACCATTCTCCTTTCTGATAAATAGAAGGATATGAAAATTTTAATGGACTAATTAAGTCCTAGAGTTTGAGTTGTAGCTTTGATACCACAATGAAACATTTCCACTGAGATTTACCAGAATAAAGTAAAAAAAATTAAAATAATTCCATGAAATCCACATTAGATTACACCATGAAAATATAATTAAATAACCAATAATATAGTTATGTAACAATAAGCAAAACAAGTAAAAAAAATTTGATTACTCATTTAACTGTATAAATTCTCAAAGGGTAATTACACAATGTTAGCCACTACTGAATGTAATACTACAATTGTTGTTGTCCAAGTATAGATGAATAAAAATTACATTTTAATCGAGAATATGCAAAATAATCAATATAATACAAGATACATGGCTCCACAAAGTATGAGTCATAATGATCTAAGTATCTATGATAATCTCAAGTGTAATCTCCACTGAAGTACTATGTTGGGGAGAGAGATCATCATCAAAGCATTTTTTCACACCAACCATAGACCATCAATCCCCTACACAATTCCCCAACTAGGGAATGGTCCTTCCTTCACGGATGGGTAGATAGTGATGGTGTGGGAATCTAGAGAGACAAGCTAGTACCCATCTTTTGTAAGATATCTTAAACATATTATGTATAATAAATAAAATATGTTATAACATGATATCTCACAAGCATGTAAATCAAGCATATGAAATGACAATGTTTAACTAAACATTACTTTGGCTAAAGTTTTCAAATAGTTAATGATCTCTAGGATCAGCCAAATTCATACACACCACTTAATCGGATTACCCTCATCTTGCATTAATGATGCTAAGTAACCCAGGGAAGTCTGTCTCCCCACTTATTTACTACCATCAATGTGTGGTTAGTTTAAACATATTCAATAGATTTAAATGGATTATTTCCTATCAACAAGCATAAAACATGCTAAGTATGAAAATAATCAAAGCACATACATTTAGTCCATCAAACATATGCAACAAATCTCATTCATATTATTTATTTCAAAATAATACATGTAGACAAGTATAGTCCTAAATAGAATATACCATTCAGGTATAACTATACTTAGTCTACTAGTTATTATTTCTCAAAGTAACTCAAATATATAACTATCTAAGATAACAATATCTATCTCAATTCTTTTTCATGTGCAATACATTCCAAATACAACAACTAGTCATAATTTAATTCAAGACTTAGAATTAAACATTAATCCAAATTTCATGTCAACCTTAACATAATTAAAGAGCTATATGCATTTAATTATGGTATACTGCATCACAGATTATATAACTCATTTAACAACAAACTATATACCATATTTACAAGCATACTTCTCATACATATAATATATGTTATATTTATGTATTATTACTTGATTTCCTCATATAGGTGTAAGTTGTATACAAGTATGTGTACTTAGTTGATTTATACAAAGATATTGCATATATGTAAATATTTGTACTCATTAAAATGTCTTATCAATTTTCACACATATCTAATAGCACAGTCACGATGACTGCATATATCATTATTAAATTCCATATATTCCATCTAATAAATGAATATATAGATACAGGGTATACACATAATACCATTGTAATGTCTCACTACATTATGTATGAGATCTATATGTCTATACTCAGACAAAAACTAGTAAAGATGTGTATGGTATACAACACACTTCTACCAACTCTACTTTCTAATTTAAAATAAATGAAATACTTTATATATCCAATCCAAAGTGTATTTAAATCTCTAAATTAATACTTCAACCATTTTATTTTCATGATTTGTATAACAATAAATCATACAACTAATGTAGTTGACACAGTAATCTATATTTATTGTTTTACTTTATTGTCAAGTTATGATTTCATTGACATACAATCCTCATATATATACTTCATAACTCATAGATGCATTTATCCTAATCGAGTATATTATGTGAATTTAAATATGTCAAGGTTTTATATATATAAGAATTTTTAAGTTAACTATATTACTAATTTCCCAATCACACTAAAGTATATATTACCAAAATTCAAATGCAATCCCAAGAATCTAGATCATATGAAAACCAATAACAATTTGACCAAATGCCAAATTATTCTACTATATTTCAACCTTAATCTTGTCCCTCTCTTTTCTTTTTATCTCTTTTCTTCTCCACCTGACTGCCACTTTATTCTCCATGCATTTCTTATCCACCCATCTCTCCCAAATACACGATGGAGCAATAAGTGGATAAAGAAATGCATGGTGAGTTCAATGCAACTATACCCATTAAAAACTATAGTCCATGCCATTCTTCATGTAGTCTACTCAAACTCAAAAATAGCTTAAGATTGAAATGATGATTAACTCAAGTCAACTCAGGTTAGAAACCCTAAACATTAACAAAAGTTCTTAATGATTTTAATAATCATTTTAATATCCAAATAAAAGATGCATGTTCGTTGACCTCCCCCTATGCACCAACTTATCATTAACCAAGTTTTTTTAACATAGCACTAATGTTTATGCATTCAAATGTTAACTAGGTTTAGTTCATAGAATAATTTAGGTATTTATTTAATCATCTTAACAAGGATTAACATCAACATGGCTCATAATAACAAGTGACCAATGTAAATTCATAACAAGCTTTAACTATAATAACAAATCAAATAACGGTTATATCAAGCACGATGATATTATAACTATTTAGTTGTTTGTCAATACTACTATATAGACTGTCCATATGTCTTAAACTAACTTATTATAGACAAAGGCTTAAGCCAAGACATTGATATTTTCTAAATATCATATTAACCAGCTAATGTATTTCAAACATTATTAAGACATTTTAGTTAGTCTATAAATGGTAGTAGATAAATACCATACATATAGATTTATTTACTCATTAAAGAAATATTATTTGAAACCATGAATATAATAACACAACATGATCAAAAGTAGCATTATGCATTGAATCTATGTACTATATCCATAATGCAATCACATAATTATATCCTCATAAACATTAAACTGAACTAGACCACAACTAAATGCAGATAACTAGTCATCTAAATGCAGCTAACACAATATGACATAATGCAGCTAACATTTCAAACAAGTCATATAAATAATGATATATGTCATGGTGTGTGCATGGTTTTCTATATATTCCTCTATCATCCCCCAACACCTTCATCTACGCCATCCTCTTTGATGATGCTCTTCCTCCATCATGCTCTGAGGGATGGATCTATCCTGCATCCAACTCATGACAAGAAGGTAGTTAGCCTATAACATCATGATATATATCCATAAAATATTGCTAACAACATGATCATAATGTAAAGTATATACAAATACAGCTAACTAATAGCAATATAATCATGTAATCAAAGCAACATACAACTATTCCATAATAGCATATGACTTACAATTTAATTAATAGTAATTTATCAATTTAACAACCATAATAATTAAGTAAATTAGCTTTGTGAGAAATCAAGACGTGACAACAAATCACAAAGACATAACCAAACACATCATCATCATAAATGAAAAAGATAAGACATGAAACATTTAGTTATACAACAAGCACTTCATCATAGAATAACATTTAGTCAAATAATTCATTTTTAATATCATATTCAAGTGTTCTCACTACAAAGGTTGTATGTCATTAAATTATATTCATCACCATCACAAGATTATTTTTACTTGCATGCATCATGCAATGAAATTATCATGAATCACTCAAACCCTAACTCTATCCCTTCTCCAATTGCTCTGAATCAACATCTATAAACATGTAACATGTCTAAGATATCTCAGCTGAGAGGATGATTTTCTTATTTATATTATTTCTAGACACCTTTTACTTCTACCATTTTTTTATTCAACACTACCTATTAATTATTTTCCAATTTTATTTCCATCTATCCTACACATTAGAATATTCCCTTGTTTGATCTTCCATCTATTTTATGCAGTAGTATATTTGAGTGCTTTAACATCATATTATATTCCATCCTATATTAATCCCATATAACTTGCATTCTCATTATATGGATAATTTCCATTTGTCATCTTCCCATCACTGGTGTTTCTTTCCCTTCTATGTTTCTTATTCAAATTGTGTTTATTTTAACCCACTTAGTGCACATCAACTATATATTATCAACATGTGCATCATTCCCTTTCCTACATGCTTTCCCTTTATTTTACATAGTGTAAGTATCCAAGTGATATTATGTGCCTCATTCATGCATCATCAAAATTAGAAAACATGTTTATGTTTTCCTTATGTACATAGCTATATTCAACACCTTGATTGACCTTGACTTGTAAGATGCAATATTGATGAATTTATCAAGGGAAATTATGGTAAAAAAGGTCTAAGACAAGCTTTAGAATCTGTATGTATCAAATTATTTCATGAACTCAATAGTTTTAAGGGTTAGATTATATGATCTTAAGATGAAGGTTGGTGATAGGGTGACTATTCACCTAAACGCTTTCAATTAGTTGAATTACATTCCAGATGGTGTGAAGGATGTTTAGAAATGTATTTGTTTTATTTTTAGTCTACTTGATTCTTGGGTTAGTCTTGATGCTACCATTATCAAGATCATTAAGGTGGAGAATCTAAAGATTCATGAGGCTATTTTTAAATTTATTTTACATGAAACAAGAAAGAGTACTTTGATGAGGTTATTTTTCAATCACTAAATTATATGAAATAAGAAAGAGTACTTTTAAACTCATTTTGAATTCATAGGCATCGATGATAAGAGTATGTATCAAGAAGATAAATAATGATAAATCATGTATCAATAGATTCAACTTAAGAGGGATATCTTCAAGCAAAAGAAATAATAAATCTGAATTGATAGGTTGGAAGTGCAATAAAAATGGGAGAAAGAAAAGTGAGTGAAATGTTGATCTTTATAATGAGAAATATGACTCTTATGCTAAAATTTTTAATGAATATTAAATCATGTATGTTTCATATACATGTTGGGAAACCAATGACTAAAATAAATCATGGAAATTAGACCAGGTGTTTCTTTCCATATAACTCAACATAGGGAGAGGTTCAATGATTATGAAAAGGCTCATGAAGATGATATTTCTTGGAGACAAATTTAGTTATGAGGTTGTTGGTATATGTGATGTGAATAAAAAGCATCAACATGGAAGTTTGAATTAGATACATGATGTATAATATGTGTTAATTTTGGCATGCAATCTAATCTCAATTAGTCAATTTTTTGATGTTAGAGTAGAGACAATCTTCAACAAAGACAATTGCAATTTGGTTTGTAAAAAATACTTTTATTATTTTGGTAAAAGAATTAATTCTTATATCATCATAAAATTTGTATGTGATTACCCCTATCATAATTAGTGTAATGAAAATAATTATATGACTCATAATAATACAATAATACATCACAAAATCAAAAATAGAATAAGCAGATCCACAACAACAATCGGTGAAAGAGCAAAATATTTGAATATTATGACTAAACCACTTCAAGGGGGAAACCTCCACAACAATACAATAAGAACATACTTCATAATATGATCCTCTAATACTAACCACTACCTCCTATATATAGTCTACTTAGTCATGGTTATTCTATAGGCCGACCTAATAAGAACATAGAGAAATGTGATAAGAATATAAAAGAGGTATGATGCCATAATTTGGACACACATATCCCTAGACATGTTATAAGGTAAGGGCATAACATTCCCTTTAAAACAACATTGTCCTTGATGTTGACTCAACCCTGGGTGTTGATGCAGGAAAGATTCATCCTCCCATGTTGTATCTTCACAATGCAAATTCTTTCATTTGATTAAATACTCATAAATTAATCTAATTTGTAGTTTCTTAGTGTGCATTTAAAGGATAACTTTAATCTTTAGAATAACCCAACCTTCCTCATCCAATTCAATAAACTCAGTCTCATTATAAATTATATGGCCAGTGACCTTATGTAGGTAAGATACATGGAATATTATATGTATACAAGTGGACTGGGTGAATTTCAGCTTGTAGGCCACACTACCAATTTTTTACAATATCTAATAAGGGTCATAATACTTATGGGACAACTTGTTATCCTTTTTCTAATAATTCAAATACTTATTACTTATATAGTTGTAATCGTATAAATACCCAATCACCTATGTCAAAATTTCATTCACTATGGTGTTGATCCACTTTTTGTTTCATGTGATTCTGAGCCATCGCTAAATTTTATCAAAAACTAGCAAGGACATCTTGTTGATGTTGAATGTGTTCCTCAACATCTCAAGCCTTATGAGGGGTATTCAATGTTGAATTGATATAAGGGGGGTGATATCCATACAATTCCATAAAGGGAGAAGTTTTAGATGAACTATGAATAGAACTACTATACCACCATTCAAAAAGTCGTAGCCAACAAACCCATTTTTCCTATTTATCAGAAACAAAATAGCGAAGATACCCTTATATAAATTTGTTGACTAAATGTGCTTGTTCATTATAATGAGGATGATAGGATGAACTATGATCCAACTAGGTACCCAAACATGCAAATAATTCAGTCCCAAAATTACTAGTAAATATGGGATCTTGATCACTTACAATGATCCTTGGAGAGCAATGTAATTTTTAGACAATATTGAAAAAAGCATAAGCTATTGTACTAAAAAAAGGTTGTTATTGAGCATACTTGGTGAGTCAATACACAACTACCATGATAATAATTTTACCCTCAGACTGCATTAACCTAGTATTAAAAATATGGAGTGACCTCTGAATGGAGAGGCATGAAGTTCCTAAAGAATTTTTTGTTTGAGGAGATAATGCTTAAAAAGGTATATCTTTATACTATAATGTTTTCCCTTCCATGTAAAATTTTTAGATACATTAGAGCCCTACTAAAGCTTTTGAATCAAATATGTAGTAGTATTGTCATTATCCCATTCTGATCTTGCTTCCTCTAGCCAATTTGCCTACCACATGGTTATGGCACATAACAATGCCTCAACTAATTCATCACATCTGGAGAGGGCATATACCACTACATTATATTTTCCTTTCTTATACACTGTTTCAAAATCATAGCCTGAAATTTTAATCACCCATTTCTATTTTTCTTTAGATGATAATCATTGTTTCAAAAAAACATTTGAGGCTTTCATGATCAGTCTTTACTTAAAAGTGATGACCAATCAAATAAGGTCTCCATTGCTTGACTACATATAGAATAACCATAATCTCTTTCTCATAGATTAGTTTGAGCATATTTTCCCTTAAATTGGTGACTTTAAAATCCCAATGGTCTGCCTTCTTGCATGAGTACAACCCCTATGCCATATCCTGATGCATCACACTCTACAACAATTTTTTCTAAAAAAACAGGAGTAGCCAAAACTAGAGTTGTACACGTAGCCATTTTAAACTATTCAAATGCCTTGGTAATTGAACTAGTCCATTAGTTTGAGTCTTTCTTCAATAAAGAGGTGAGTGGTGTTGCAATGCTACCATAATTTTTGACAAACCTATGATAGTAACTAGTTGGCCCCAGAAATCCTAGGAGGTTCTTGAGGGTCATGGGAACCATCCACTCCATCATCACTTAGATTTTTTTATGATCAAATTTCACTCCATTTGAAATAATCTAACATAATTACTCCACCCTATAGACACCAAAATCACATTTCTAAGGTTTGGCATAAAGTTGATGTTGTTCTAAAATTGAAAATCCCTATGTCACATGCTTCAAATGGTTTTCCCATTTTTTGTTGTAGATAAAGATATCATCAATAAACACTAATACAAAAAATTTCAAAAATGGCCTAAATATATTATTCATCAAACTCTAAAATATATATGGTGCATTTGTAAGGCTAATAGACATGACCATAAATTCATAATGGCCTTCATGAGTTCTAAATTTGTTTTAGGTATGTACTATGGATTTGAATATGATGATACCCAGATTAAAGTTTTAACTTGGTAAAATAAAAAACACCATGCAATTCATCTATAAAATCATCAATTACTCAAATATGAAACTTATCTTTGATGGCGTACTTAGTGAGCTCTTTATAGTCTGGCCACATCCTCCAAGTGTCATCCTTCTTTTGCACCATGACCATAGGGTAAGAATATTTGCTCTAACTATGTCAGATGATTCCTACCTCCAACATCTCATTTACCATATTTTTAATTTCACTCTTATAGGCATTGGCATACTTGTAGGGTCTAAATTAGGGTGGTGTAATTATTGCAATGATCCTAATGGCATGATCATGTGCATGGCTTGGAGGAATTCCTTTTGGCATGTTGCTAGAAACACCATAATATTCATCTAACACCCTTTACAAATTAGGATGTGTATACTCCTTGGTTTGTTTAACCTCTATGGAAAATAAGTGTGCCATAAATCCTTTAGTGGCTTTTTTGAGAATCTTCATCATCTAATGGCATGTAACCAATTGTTGATATTTAGCTCGTAATCCATAGAATTTAAAGGTTCTATCTTCTGAATGGAATATCATGAATAGTTCTTATAAATACATCTCAATAATACCCAAAATGGTGAGCCACTGCACTTCTAAAATAATTTTAGTACCTCCTATGGGAATAATAAACATAGGTGAATCTAACAAGAAGTCTCCCATAGCAATGGTATTTTCCATAATAATTGATAGTAACACCATTTACAATCATGACCTAAAATTTTGGACCTGGGTAAATGAAACATTTAAAACAAGTAGTTTTAGAGAATTAATCTTAATTTGGGTCCTTCTTAGGTTTATAGGCTTATCCTAGGTCTTAATTATGTGTGTATTTATTATATTTGTAAATGCATTTTATTCCTACCTTTATGAGGTGTCACTCACCTCCCTAATTCACTTTTTATATTTAAAATGACTTGCATGTAACTCTCCCTTCTTCACATGGCACACACTTCCCTCTCTTTGTAAGGGACTAGGCCACAAGTTAAACACACTTAAGGGAATTTCAAGGTCATAATGGGATTATATATAACTCCTATTTTCCTCCTCTAGCTCTATAAAAGATCCTTTCCTCTCCTCTTTTCCTTACTATAATCTCATAGCTCTCTCTCTCTTCTTATCTTGTACTCTTGATTCAATTGTGTACTTATGAGGATTTTGGTAGCGAGCCTTCTAATAAGATCACGTAGGTTTTTCTCTGATGCATTTGGTTTACCACTTTAACAATATTTGTCTCATTTATGGTTTGCTCCATGAGAGGTAATATTGTTTGTTGCTTTCTTTAATTTTTGTACTCTTTAATGTCTTTTCTAAATATCTTGTCATAATTACTAATAAGTATCCAACTTACTATTGATTAAATTATGTGTAATCCTAGATTTAATTAACACAGACAACTTTTATTTCTTCAGGAACCCACCACCTTAAAATTTTGAAGAATACTAATGCATGAAAGTGTATGATATAAAATAATAGGTTGAGAATCTCATATTCATCCTCAGGTCCTTCCAAACCTGTCCCTAAAGCCTCATCATCTTCTTCCTCCTCATTGACAACTTCAATATAAAATAAACTATTTTCAACACATTGATGTCCTTTACTCCATTTACTATCATGGCCAAAACACAAACCTTTTACACACTTTTCTTTAATTTTTTGAGGGGTTAATTGATCCAAAACCTGAAAACTTTGGTTGAAAGATAAATTCAAGAAACAAGAATAAAACAATTCAAATAATGCTATCTCTGAGAAGAGATGTTTTATTGATCAAATTTGCAGACCCAAACATATGCTTATCTCTGAGAACAGATGTCTGATTTCCATTTCAGGTTACATCTTCATTTATACATGTTTTAAAGGTGTGTGGAGGATGTGGAAGGTCACCAATCTCGAGGGAGATGAATTGGTTCGACTTCCATGATTTACAACAATACAAAATTTGAGGAATTACTATTTTTAGAAACTTACTATTTTTAGACTGCACTACTATAATTGAAATTTAGGACACTTCCATTTGGTTTTATGGGGTAAAACTTCATTTAAAAAATATACATGCCATCTCATGATGTTTTCCTCATTATTATCTTTCCAATGGTTCAAACGGTGAGTCAATTGGAGCTACGATGCAAACGTTATGGCTCCCAGAAGTTCTATCATCAATTAGGGTGGACCCATCACCCGAATTGTCATCTAAATTGTTGCCTGGATCATTAATCTAGTAGGATGTAAAAATGATGGTGTGGTAAAAGTGTGTTCATAGACATTAGTGAAAGTTCTTCATCTAATTAGCTCTTTTTATTTAGCCATAAATGCCCTTGGTATGGACTTCAATACATTATTATGATTAAACATGTGAACCTACAATTGGATACTATCTTTGAGGCCACCTAAAAAGAGGTTAGTCATATTTTCCTTAGTGATTTCCACCACACATAAGGAGAGATTCTAAAATTGATGAATGTAATCCTTTATAGTACTAGTTAGGTGCAGTTTGCCTAGCTAGCTGAAGTAGTTCTGGGAGACATTGTTTTGATAATGGATTTGAAACTCCTCATAAAATACAAACCATGAAATTGGGACACCCTTTTTTTCTATTTTGAGCATACAACCAGTGATACTAAATGAATTACTCAGGTTTCAGATATAGAGAGGCCATGACCACCTTTTGTGAATAAGGAGTTTGATGTAGATCAAATAAATTTTCAATTTGAGTAAGCCATTTGAGTGGATCCTTACCATCAAACTTGTACAATTCCACTTTTGGCAACATCAACTTCATCCCTAGATTGGCGTTAAAATTTTTTGGATTAGGAGACCCAAATTGGAGTGGTGGAGAATTATTTTACAAAGTATAAGCTACAAGGTTGGCCAATTTCTAATTTAGTTTTTATAATTTATCCCTCAATCCATTCATCTCCCTCTCATCCCATGTCTTCCCCTTAAACCACATGGAGATCATATTTATACACAATGACATGCAACCATAATTGAAGGTGATGAAACATAACTAAAATACTTGAATCCAAAGTTCTAGACTCCATGTCATCATGCTGAGGATTTTTACATGTTTCTTTCCCTTTCCCACATCCACAAGTGTTAGGCTCATCAATGCACAATCCCTAAGAGGGTTCCAACATCAAAAAAATGTATCAATAAATGATATTATTGCAATCACCTTGCTAAGATGAATCTAATGACTGTTAATGTGCACAAGTGTGAAATTTTTTAGCCTAAAAAAGTGTACTAGTAGAATATACCATTTTGATCATATTACAAAGATGATTCCAATAACTGCTAATTTTGACAAGGTTAAACAAATTTTAGAGATGAATATATTAACAAAACTATTATGATGAAAAAAATCAATTCTTCCTGAATCACAAGTTATGTTTTTTTACCTTCTAGTGCTCAAGATGCCAAATATAAAAAAAACATGTCGTAGAAACTTGCCCAAATCGAATATTTAATACCACTTGTAATGAAATCACTTAGATGTTTTGAAATAATAGAAGAATATATAATAGATTTAAGAATAGAATAAGTAGATCCACAACAACAATTGGTGAAAGAGAAGAATATTTGAATATTATGACTGAGCCACTTTGAGGGGGAACTCCACAACAATGTAATTAGAACATAATTAATAATGTCATCCTCTAAGACTAACACTACTTCCTATATATAGTCTACTTATCCATGTTTATTCCATAATCTGACCTAATAAGATCATAGAGAAATGTGACAAGAATATAAAAGAGGTATGTATGCCACAATTCAGTAACACATATCCCTATACATGACATAGGATAATGTCCTAGAAGGTAGTGCTAATTCAACTTCTATAGTGAATAAAAAACTAACGAGATAATCAAATATGTCAATCTTGATGTTGTGGCATCGAAGTTTGGGACATCTTAGAGAGAAGAGCTTGCAAGATATGTCAACCAAAAATATTTGTTAGGGATTAGAAGATAGAATCTTGACTCTTGAGTTATGTGAAGCATGTTTCCATGTAAAATAGAAAAGAATTTATTTTTCTTCAAGTGACTATAAAACTCAAGAGATTATTGAGTTAGTACATTCAAACTTTCATTGGCCATTGGTAGTTTTTTCCCCTGGATAATATAGATACATTATCACCTTCATTGATAACTAATCTGAAGAGTCATAGGTATACTTTATAATACAAAAGAGCAATGATCTTGAGGTCTTTAAGATGTTTGGCAAGGAAGTAGAAAGGAAAATTAATAATAATGTGAAGGTATCAAAGAGTGACAATGTTGGTGAGTATTGTTCCAAATAATTGAAAGTCACGTGGGATTATATAAGGTAGTTGAAAACTCCATATACTCCAAAAAATGGAATTCTAAAGAATTTGAATAGAAACTTAATGGAAAATGCTAGAAGTATGAGATCAGATGTTAGATTAGGCAAAGGATTTTGAAATTAAGTTATGCGTACAACTATTTATGTAAATAATTTATCATCTAGCTCTATTTTAGTTGGTAATACACCCAAGGAGGGTTTTCCTAGTGGAAAAAAATTGTTTGTTTCACATCTTAGAGTTTTTGGATGTAAATATTGTGTCCATACATGCCTAATAAAAAGAGGGAGAATATTGATAGTAAATTTTTCATGTACATTCATATTGGTTATTGTAAAATGATCAAATAAAAAGAGTTGTGGATTCCACCAAATCATCATCATACGTTCAGTCAAGATGTTATCATCAAAGATGAGATATTTGGAGGAAATCAAGATAAATATTGTATTAAGACAAATAAATTACAATAAGGGATAACTTAAAATTTTAAAATCAAATTAGAATTAATCGTCATGGGTGGAGTAATTTGAAGAAGAGGTGACCAATCAACTCTATCATAAATGATTCTGATAATGTGCACCTCAATACCATTAAAGAAATAAATGAGGTAAACAATCAGTTCAAAAATAAGGATAAATAGTTCCAAAGTGATGGTGAGCATTCTGATAATGATCAAATAAATCAAGAATAATGAAGAAGTCATGGTCGATTAAAAATACTAGATAGGTATGGTTATGAACCCAAAAATGTGAATGAGGGTCCTAGTGGTGATGAGTCAACTACTTGGAAGAAATCTCTAGAAGAGGAAATGATATCTCTTAATATAACTTAGACTTGACATTTGTAACACTTACCTAAATGTAGAAAGTTGGCTGGTTGGAAATGGGTGTTTTGTAAGTATAGATTTGATGGTTATGTGGAAAGATACAATTCTTGATTGCTATAAAAGGGATACTCTCAAGTTTAAGGTGTAGATTATGATGAGATTATCTATTTGGTTGCCAAATTAGCATGTATGAGATTCTTTCTTGCATTAGAAACAACTCATGATTAAGAATTTGAATAAGTGGATGTGAATACAAAACATTTCATGGATAAATCAAGGAGGAAATATTAATAAAAAAATGAGAAAGATTCCATGATGTGAAATAAACTTTGGTGTCAAAGTTGAAAAAGTTAGTATATGGTCTAAAACATTCCCCAAGTAGTGGTACAAAAGGTTTGATAGATACATTATTGATCAATGCTTCTTAATAAGTGATGGAGATCATTATGTCTATTTGAAATGGAGAGGTAATCACTTCATAGGTTTTGTCTTGTATGTTTATGACATTATCATGATTAGAGATTCCAAGGAATTAGTTAAGAAAACCAAAATTGAATTTTCAAGTACATTTTATATGAAGAATCTTGGTCCATTGCATGGTTTTTTGAGTATTGAGGTGAGAATAAATTAAAAGAATATAAAATTGTGGTTAAGGCAAAGGAAGTATGTTAAAAACATGCTTAAACTCTTTAGGATGGATAAGTGTTTACCAACTAATACTCTATATCAATTGGGAGTATTGTTGTCTAGTGACATGAGTCATAAAAATAAGCAAGTCGAAGAAGAAATGACAAGAATTACTTATTCTAGAGTGATTGGAAAGCTAATTTATGTAATAGTTATTAAGAAAATTTTAAAATAACTACAAGGTACAAATAATTATGATAATTACTATCATGGAGATGCAAAGTGTGTGGTTGTTTTGATTTATAATTTTGGTGGTGATATGGACAAGGGAAGGTCCACAAGTACCGATATTTTCCCCATTTTTGAAGGAGATATAAGATGGAGGAGAAAAAGGAAACAATTGGTTTCCTAACCTATTACAAAGGCACAATATGTTGTTATAAAAGCCTTAAAATAAGTGGTTTGGATAGAGAACTTATGTGAAGATATTAATGGTGAATACAGATCTATGCTCTTATGGTGTGATAGTCAGAATGATATTGAATTGACAGAATCCCAAATTCTATTTAAGAACAAAGCAAATAAAAATAAAATTCTATTATATCAAAGAAGTGGTAAAACTAGGGGAGGTGATACTATTCAAAGTAAAAAAAAATTGAGATAATACAAATAATACTTTGAACAATGATTTGGATGGAAGAAAATTTATGTAGTGCATACACAAACTCAGTATACAATCTTGTTTAAAATAATTACCAAATAAAATAATGTTAATAATTATGCTAGTTACTTAGTAATAATTAAATTCCTTTTAAGTTCCTATAATAGTAAATGTTAATGTCATTTGAATGAATTATCAAAGTTTTATCTTATTTAAGATTGTGGATATCAAATCATCTTGTTAGTATACTTTTCATCGCAGGCATTTACTTTGGTCAACAGTTTCTTTCCACCCAATTAAAATATGTTATGAATGAAAAAATTACAATTTACCTATGTTTCATGGAGGGCAGTTATATTGTATTATTTCCCCATTAAAATTATGTGGTGCATAGATTGCACAGGATTCATCTAACCAAATCTTGTCCATTTCTTATGAATCTGATTTTCTCAGGTCTACAGATTGTAGATGCACATTTCATAAGATTTTTTGGCATCATATGATTATAATTTTGTTAATACCTTTTGGAATCATATGTTGTGCCACTTTTAATGCACTGTTACTCCCACCTACAGCTACAATGGATTGCTTGCATAGTGGGAGGAGTGGTGGCTGGGACAAAGAGTTGTTGTGGCAACTATGCTACCTATAAATTTTTGTTACGATCATCTGCAATTAAACAAGGATTGACTAATTGAACCTCTATTTTTAATGGCTTACTCACATGGACATCATTTCTTAAACATGCTACTATTGCAACCTACCACTGGACAATGTTTTTATAGGTTTGTTTTAATATATTCTACAAATAAATTTTAATTTTTCATTGAGTATATAAAATTCTTGACAAAGTTCTAAGAAATTGGATATTATAATCCAAAGAATAGAATTAAAACTTTATTAATTTAATTAATATCTATTAACATATCTAAATGTATTTGACAACAACCTTAGGTTTCAATCAAATATTTTTATTTGCATGAAAATACTATTTCTACATATGCAAAAGTTTGTTATGCTATCAGATTCTTTTTCTTATATTATCATAGCCTTCGAAATAGTAAAATACTTTTTCAAGGTTTCATGCCCTCTGCACGGACTATTTGCATATTTTCATCTAGTGGGGAGGATGCAAGAAAAATAGCCAAAACAAATTTATGGTTAACCGTATCCAATCCAAAAAAAACTTAGAACCATACTTTTTGTCAGGCCTCTGAACTAGAGCTTTGTGAGCTACACCCAAAACACAATCTAGCCTAGCTTTCAAGCATGTAAAACCATTAAATAAGTGGTAATTATAGCAAAAACCTTGACTTAATTCTAAATTTTCACTTGAGCTCTATAAATTTTAGGCCTTGTTAATAAATAAGAACCTTAACAATTTTTTTAAAAGCTTTTAGCAAGTCACAAGATAAAAATTCATGGATCTCGTGGAGACGGGGGAGCATTGTTATGATTGTTGAAGAATTATTACCACATGTACAAGTACACTCTTTTTTTTATAGATGATAACCACGTTGAGGTTTTGAGACTTTAAGCTACTCAGAGAGCACCCTAGATTTTCATTCTGTGAACAATAAAAGGAAAAATTGATGCACACTGAAATCTTTACTAAGACAAAAAAATAAACCATATTTATTTTATTTTTACCTTGGATTACACCCAATTTAATATAATTGTTTTTTCATTTTGTTTCTTATTATCTGATTCTTCACATCCCTTAAATCCCTAAGCTTAGCATTACCATCGATAGAGCTCAGTTGCTTTACCAACTCCTCAAGGCAATTCAATGTTATCGATGAAGAACCCAATCTGCTTCAATTCTACTACCATATTGTGAAATTGAAATATGATCCTAGGCATCCTCTAACCTCACTTTCCTTCAAACATATTTCTCCACTATTCAGATTTGAGAAGAGTTGGGGTTTTACCAATGGTGGCCATCATTTTAAGGGGCTTTTGATCCACAAGGCTGCCATCCCTACACTGTAGAGCCACAGCCAGGCAGTGAGTTAAAAACTTCTTCAAACCTAATAAACCTATTCATTTTAGTTGAAGAACCAAAAAATGGTTGTTGATCTTTAGGACCCATTGAAATTGTTTATTTATGCTCTCACTTCATTGACCTTGATGTATGATTGCATGATAACCATTGAATTTAGCTCTATTTGAATGCTAATGGCTATTTGACTAGGCTCCAATTTGATGTCCACATGACTATCAAATTTGAACTCTAATGGTTAATTGCTAGAGATTTATTTTGATGCCTACATGCCTATTAATGGCATTGATAATACCATCATTGACATTCATGAGAGCATGACAACTTAAACCCTAGTGTTCTAATTATCTAGATTAATTTTGATGCTTGTTCGACTATCAATGACATGCACGTGAATATCATTGACATCCACATGACCTTTAAAATTTTAAATCTAACGTTTTTTTATCGTGGCCTAATTTTGATGTTTGTGTGAATGTCTTACTTTGTTAGACCAACTTTTAAAACTTATATTTGGAAGCAAAAAACTCATAAGGGCTCCAAATTTTTAGAAGATGATAATAGCACTAAGGGCATTGATTCCATGTGATTCTTTGGGTCCACAAAGCTTCCTGATCATAGTTATAAAATGCATAAGTGGACCATATTGTTCATTTCTATGTGACAAGTAAAATGGCCTAGTCCTTTTAGCCTTATGCATAGGAACTTTTGTTTGATCCTGTAAGCTTTGATGAATTTTTTTAGGCTTATACAAACTCAGCCATGACCTTGAAATGCTCAGACACCATTAAACCTACTCTCAAACATGATCCTCAAAGATTAACAAAATGCACTTTAAGCTAGCTTAAAGTGTTTCAAAAGCTTTGCAAGCACTGTGATCTTCTCTTTATCATCAGATCCTTCATTCAATCTAGAACTTTGCTCAACTCCCTATTCCATGATTGATCTCAAGAACATTTCATTACATCCAGACAAAATTTGATATGTGTTAAAGCTTTTGATTTTTTATACAAAAAGTCCTATGACTATGTTTTAGATGAGTCGGGCTAATGGTTTTGAAACTAAGGATTTGATTTTTCATCAAGATGTTGGTTAACTTTTTCATGATATCCCTTAAATTCTACCATTGGGTGATTAAGCTCCTTGCTATCATATTATGTAGGGTAAATCTCCACATCTTCCCTATAAATGCTGTTGTGAGCTACCATGGATGTACATTTCATTAAATTACTCACTAATGGTCTGCAATTCAATCTTAGATCAAATTGCCCTTACACAAATGACAATTTAGCTTGTCTAGCTTGATTATAACAAATGTGGGGCCAAATGTTAGGGTGTATATGTATTTTTAGGGATTTTTGAAAGTTTATGTAGTGATTTAATGGCGGTAACTATTAGAAGTATCTTTGCAATGATAAGATAATTAAGACCGCCTAAATTTTTTGTTACTTTCACAAGTGGCAAACAATTTTGGAGGCCATTGTGCAAAGAATTAGCAAATATAATATAAAACAATCCACCACACCATAATGAAAACATATTTGAAAATGATATTGATGCAATAATAAGAAGAAACCTAGTAATTTGTAGTCATTATTTCAATCATAGATTAAATGCATTCAAGAAAATGATGATACAAAATAAGTAATTATTTGGCCAAATTGCAAATTACTTCTTTGTCACAAAATTCTAAAATAGAAGAAATGAACATGTTCATTTTATGCTTTGGATACATGATGCCCCTATATGTGGCCATTATGAAAATTTGGAGATTAAAAAATTCATTGACAAGTATGTGTCTTGCAATTCATGACCGATTGATGATAATTTAACAAAAATACAAACACATCATCATACACACAATTGTAAAAAATACAAGAAATCATACTGTAGATTCAATTTTTCATTGCTTCCAATAGATAGGATAATTATACTACAACCTTTAGAAAATAATGATAATGAAACTAAAAGTTGTGCCAAAGCTCTTTTGAAAGAACTTCAAAATAGAAAATATGATAGAAGCATAACATTTGAAATGTTTTTAACAAATAAAAATTTGACTAAAGAAAGATATTTGACATTATTGAAATCGTTAATTGCCCATCCTATTATAATGTTAAAAAGAGAACTATTGGACATGTGGATAAATTCTTATGCAATTCATGTTCCCAACTTTTGGTATGCAAACATAGATACACAATTTATTCTTGATGCATATTATGTAACAACATATTGCACATCATACATGACTAAGCTAGATCGAACACTAACAGGTGTTTTTTTTAAAGTATGTGATGAACTATTGAAAACAAATGCAAAAAAGTTAAATTCATATGAAAACTTGGTAACACTCTCCTTAATTATCAACAAATGTCTAATCATCAGGCTGTACACATTGTCCTATCTTTACCACTACATTATGATTCAAGAAAAACAACCTTTATAAACACATTGCCATTTTCAAAAATAAAATGTGTTTTAAAAATTCCCAAAATATTAGCACAATAACATGATGATTCTAAAAACATAATGTGTGCTTCTATCACTAACAAATATAATGCAAGGCCTAAATATTTAGAGCACATATATCTAGTATAATATGCAGCATACTATATGGGAACATCTAAAAATATCAAAAGACAAAAAAAAATCAAAAATAATATGTTATGTCAGATACAATGAACATATTGATCTTAAAAACTATAGACACCTAAATCTAGCCACTGATAACCTCCAACTAAACTTTTGACCAATTTCTATGAAAGTGCACAATTTAGCCTAAAAACACTAAATCGCATTAAATGAGTTAAAATTGATATATTTGAGTGCTGATTTTGGCCAAAATATTATTAAATGGGGTAATGTAATTTATGGGCAAGCTAACTTTGACCAGATCATTTCGAGTTAAATTGCCAATTTTACAACTAGGTGCCCTGGATTGCTCTTTTGTATCAAATATCTTGCATGAGACACATGCATTTGTTATTTGGTGTTCGTAACATCCTAAATGAAATAATGGATCTAATTCATCTGAAATTGACTTCCAATTCCAATCCAGTCAAATTGTGGACCAATAACAAGATGTTTTGACCAATTTGATTAATTTGTGCACCAAGAGCCAAAATGTGCACCAAAGTTGACTAATCATATTTTATGCTAATTAAACTAAATTAGGGCCTTAAGTTAATTTTCCATGGAACTTGCTAAATAAATCTTTATTGGAAATTGATTTTTATTAACTGCATCATCAGGTGACATCATCATATGGGATGGCATCCATAAGCCATAAATGGATAAAATATCAAGATAATGCTTCTCCCATGCCTCATTAAGACACTTCATGCCTCATTAAAACCCACCATGCCTATTAAATACCCTGTATCCCAAATATTTATGGGAATATTTATAGATTGAATTTCCTATTTAGATTTATTCATGGCCACACATCTCAATCTTGAGATGGACGGTCATGGTTGATCCTCAAACCATTCCAAAAATATATAAATAGGAGGCCTTGCCTACTTAATTTTAATCTCTCACATGATAAATTGATAATGATAAATTTATTCCAAAGCTTCATGCAAATTAGTGTTATAATATCCAATTATTGAGGCAAGCCAACCCAAAGCCACAAGGTGCCAAAGAGAAGAGGAGATAGCCAAGCTTCCTCTGATGAAGACTTCATGAGAACAAGCCAAGAAATCCAATACTAAAAAATAGTTTGGATCATTAAATGGAGGTGAAATATTTATTCTCTTTCATGTTTTAGTTTTGTTTCCATTCTAGTATTGTTAACTAAGCTCAATCAAGTAACTAGGCCTAGAGATGTATGTTAGCTAGTGTGTTGGTTTTTCAATTTGCTTTCATTTTATCACTAACAAGATACTAAAACATCTCTTGATTAAAATTTCTAGTCTACATAATGGCACACCCAGTGGGACTATATTCATGAGAGCGCTACCCACAAAATTTTTTGTATTTCATAGTTTTAATTCTTTTTTTTTTTTGTTTTTGCTTTGAGTAAAAACGGCCAATAAAGAATTCATAACTTTTTTTGTACTAAATATATTTGTCAAAAAAAATTTATTAATTTAGATAAATATTTTATTTATATTCTCTAAAACTTTTACAAAAAAATTCTTTATATTTTAGAAGTTATAGTTGTTTTAGTAACTATCACTTTCTTATTTTTTTCTGATAAAAACGGTTAGAACAGAGTTGATAACTTTTTTTGTATTGACTCTTTGTAATTAAAATTTTTCAAAGACATGTGACCTGGAGATATTGAAAACCTATAAAAATTTTCAAGCAAACCAATCTATATTTTAAAATTTATATTAAAAATATTAACTACAGGTTTTTATATTTTATGTGCAAGTTATGTGTTGTGTTATATTTTATTTTTATCCTTCTAATTTGTTGTTTGAAGGTGTTCATATATTTAATATTATTTTTTTTAATATTTTATTTATATTTTTTCTAATATTGTTTAACCTAACATATTTGTTTTTGGGGTGATGCCTTAAGGGTAGAGAGGTAACTAGCGGACTTAGAATTTGTTAAAACATGCTATTAAGACATCTTTGGCATGCTTTTATAATGAATTAGGAATCTTGTTTTTTGTGCTTAATAAAAAATTTAGGTGATTAAGTGGATGTTTTGATAATTTAGGCTTTCAAAGTTACAACTTAAGACCAAGGGGTCAAAAGAACACAACCGCATCTTTCATTTGTGTTTTAAAATTGAACACACTTGTCAATTCTTGTTTTCAATAGTTGTTTAATTAAAAATTGTTTGTAAAAGAGAAGGTTTTTCCATGTATTCTCTTCCATTTATCCCCTCTATGGAATCCTTGGAATCAAAATATCCATCCTTATTACAAAAAGCTTAGTCCAAGGCTTAGAAATAATGTCATCTAAAACACTCCCCAAAAACTCATCATAGTTTGGGTGACCTTGAAAATGACCCTAAAGTCTTTCTTTTTATGTCTTTCATTTCATTCCATCTTGGCTTGTGAGGGGGATGTCATTACCTCCCATGAGTTCTTTAGGGAAGCTGTGACATAGGGTTTCATCTCTGGACATTGACTTCACCCACTCTCACTAGGATTGGAAGGTTTGAGCAGTTAAACAACCTTCTAGTGATGGAGTTGTACATGGGATGTATCTGCACTTTGGACATCACACTACACTGAACGAATAGTAGGATGTAGTGGTTAAAAAAAAGACTAGACCTTTTTGCAAAAAACTAACTACCACAGACACCCAATTTTTATGTTTTTCTTTTGCATCATTTGATGTGAAAGTCATTGTGCAATTAATTCCCCTAGAGACATTCGAAAGCCTTGTAGATATTAGACAAATCTCTACTTGTCATGGAAGTATTATTGGTGCAAGGTACACCTCAAGGTCCATGTCATAGTATTATCATTTGAGAGAAGGGGGGTGTAAAAACTCTACTATATAATGCACATTTAATTTTGGATGAACACATAAAAATCCTCTCAAATGATGTATATTGATGGATTCCAACAATACCAAGTAACCTTATCAATTTAGGATATAAGAGCAATTAATTAGTTGGTTTTGTCATAGATTAAAGTTTGTTTTGGAGTCAAAACTTAGTGTGAACATATGATACAAACCAAAACACATAGTCCTCATTTTCCTTTGAACAAAGAGGCATTATGTTGCCTACGTGAATCGTCAATTTCCCTTGTTCAAAGTTCATCAAAACTTGGAGTCATATCACCCACTTTGGCATAGTTATGCTACCCAATTGAGTCTAGACTTTGCCAAAGTTTGTTTAAGTCCCTCATTTCTAATATAAATTCAAAATTGCACCTTCATAAGTTCATAGGGTTGATGTGTTAAGTGGATTAGCTATTTGCACTAAACTTAAGGGAACTTAGGTTTAATTTCCAATTTGAGTTGAGGTCGTTTAAGACTCAAGAACATTATCACCACCTGATAGACTTAAGTCATTTTGTGCTAGACACTTTCACTTTGAGTCTATGCACCATAACATTTTGAGTCAAGAAATGTAGTGTTATGCTATAAAATTTGTGAGAAATTATCTTTGCCTTAGAGATTTTTTGAAATAAGTATTTTGTTACATCTTTTGAGTAGTCTAGCATTGTTACACTACCCAAAAAAATTTAGATATTGTTTCATAGGCCCTCTTATATAGAGTTCAAATTTGTTCCCACATTTTCAAACCAATCCAAGTATACCTTTATGAACCTTTGTCTAGCACAGTTACACCATTCATTATTTTCTAATTTATTTATCAAAAGAACCAAGTTTTATACCATTATTTATGAGAAAACAAACTATCTCTAAAGTGCCTTTTGTTTCATACTTTATACCTATTTGATCGAGTCCATATTCAAGAATCAAATGCCTAGTGTTTTTTATAAGTGTTTCAACTCTGTTAGATTAAATTTTTTATCTATTCAAAGTCTATCTTTTGACACCTTTTGGCCCAGATTCCTAGTGCATGCCTTCTTTGAGCCTAACTTTTGACATCGCATTTGACCAAAAGACTTAGCAACTTTTAATTTCTTAGATTAGACTGATTTGAAACACTTTGACCTTAATGTTTCGCATTTTGATTTTTGATTCATTTACTTAATATTTTCATGTAAAATGTGTAACATTAGGCAATTAGCATTAGCTTATGTTATCACAAATATTTGCATAAACTTTTTATCTTTTTGATGAATTTAGGCCAATTTTGAACATCATCTTTTTAGACAATGTCTTTTTAGAGTTTGAAGACCTCCTTTTATCACAAAGCATTGATTATGGATCCCAACATGTACTCCTACACTTGTAGTGGACTCATGTACAATTCGAGGATTAGTAATGTGGTTGCATAGGAAAAAATGATGCAAAACCCCTACATAGATAATATTGCTTATGAGATGGATCCTTATCCCTCTTATAATACTTAATTAGGGTCATAAAGCCAAGATCCATTAACTAACTATTTGGTTAATATGCAACCTTATTCATAACAAGACCAAGAATAAACCATACAATACCTAGCTACAATACCCACAACTAAAAAACTAGTTCCTCAACAGTCATTCTCTACTAATATGCCTTCTACGTATGATCCATTTTTATTTTAGCATCATTTATTGGAGAACAAATATGATATTTTGGTTTGAGCCATAGAGGTAGGGGCCAAGTTTCTAGCAAACTTCTCCCATGAGAATTTACCAAGTCTAGTAAGAATGCCTCAAAACATAATCTACGATCAATAGGCTTCTTCTACCAATCCTTTGGATCTAGTCCAAATAACATATCAGGTCCCTAATATGCCTAACAAAGAAAATAACCTCATGGAAGACCACTTTAACCAAATGAAGATGGCATATCAAACCTACCTGAATCTAACATGCAATTTCAATCAAATGACCATGGTGAGAAAACCTCTTATTGACTTAGTTTTTTCAACATGAGTTTTGATAGAGTTAACTGGTCTAGAAAATCAAAGTTTAGACCCATTCATGTAGAACACTTTGATCGACAACTTATTGCATACCCGAACAATCGAAGAAGTCTCTTCTACTTCTACATAGGACATTGGCCAAAATATAGTGGACAATGCACAAGAAACATCTAATCCACACTAAAGTAGTGGTCATATACCAGTATCTAGCCAAAAAAATATTCCTTTAGCTAACACTAGAAGTGGTTCTCAAAATTAAGGAGTAAGAGTTACTACATTGCAACCTCAACCAGCTGCTTCATCAAATGTGCAACCAATAGGATTAGGTAGTCAACCATCAACCAATGTTATGCCTCAAAAATAGAATGTGATGAATCTTACTCCTTCTCAACAAGTGATGAGTAGTATTCCATAAAATTAGGCACAATCTAGTGTATCGATGTAATAGAGGCTGAATATATTACCACCTCAACAAGGGTCAACTAATGTGCCACCTCGTAGGTAGTGGCAAACATACCTCTTCAGTTACAGACTAGTGTACCAATCCAAAACCAAATGATGACTAGCCAATAATGTGTAAATATTGGTCAGCAACAAATGTCGAATCTTCAACATGCATTCACTTCCCAATAAGGATTCATGCAATAAGGAGACTCCCATGTTTCTCAAGTACCTACTAGGCAACAATTAGTTTAAAATGTGCCAGAAGTTCAGAGACAGGTTCTTGGTTCATAAGTTTCCACTCAACAACAAGGTTTGGTTAGTCAGCAGCATGTCCCTTTTCAACCACAACAAGCATAGTATAGTCATATCCCTCCATCCCAATCACAAAATCCTCTAGGTCAAACCTTTATAGCCAACCCTAACCAGAATATTACACAACCAAACATGTAATTTCAAGTACATCCTAATCTGTGTATGCATATTCCTGGTCCATTTTTCAACCAAACCAACATACCCCAATAGAGATATCCATCATACCCCAGTCAAAGTGTCACACTTATGACCTCTCAACCATCTACCTAGACCAATGTTCTCCCTCAAACCAATGTTCCCTCTAGTTTCCTAGCCCAAGAATTGCAACAGATGAAGGATGTAATTACTGCCATTCAAGATAGGAAATAAATAAAAAAGTCTAAGCTAGATGATGTGTGTTCTTATCCATTCAACATGGAGTACTTGCAGATATCATTTCCTCCAGGATACGAACCACCAAAATTTGATAAATACAAAGGGAAAGGTGACCCTAAGGCCCATTTAACCAAGTTCTTTATTGCATGTCAACCAGTGGCATATAGTGATGTATATCTTTTGTTGTTGTTTTCAAGAAGCTTGGTTGGACAAGCCTTGGAGTGGTTCTTAAAGTTGCCCAAGAATTCAATAAAAAAATTTGATGATATTTTTGATAAGTTTGTATAGCACTTTTCTTATAATCTCAAACATGAGATTTCATTAGTTGACTTGACACAAGCAAAAAAACATGGTGAGAGTTTTAAAAGTTATATACAGCAATGGAGAGCCCTTCCAGGCTGATTCACCCATATTTTACCAGATAAATAATTAACCATTATGTTGACTAAAACTTTGCATAGTGAGATAGCTTATCATCTAGAACTACAATGTGTACATACTTGCAAGGAGATCATCGACAAAGGCTTGTTGATTGAGTGAGCCCTTATTGAAAAAGAGATCATCAAGCTTACTTCAACTAATCAAAATCAAGGTACCAATCAAATAAGTGTCCAAAACCAACATCCAATCCAAGCGTAAGCATCACATCCAACACAAACCAATAACCAAGATAGACCAAAGCAATTCAAGTATAATAATAATGTTGTGGGCAACAGAGTAACTGAGTCATGTCATGTCCAAACAGTACAAACATTATATGCACCACTTTTTTAGCTTACTCCTACCCTAAAACCTCACCAACCAACACAGGAAGCTCAACAACCAAGACCCACGTAATAAATGTAGTAACATTTACCATTTCAAACCCCTCCTTAGAAAATAATTACACATACTCATCGTATCTTTAATGACCTAGGAGAGCCTATTGAGTCTGTATTACACAAATTTTCCACTACTAATCTGATTAGTGGGCCTATACCAAAGCATTATCTGTAAGGCATTTAGTATCTTAATTGGTACCATGAAAATGAATTCTATGAATATCATTGGGTCAATAGGCATAATCTATGAAGATGTGTGCAAATCAAGCATTTGATTAAGAATATTTTGGAGAATGGGGAGATAGCATTAGATAATAGTGCTTCCACCTCTAATCAAAATCTTAGGATTTATCAAAACCCCTTTATCCAACATAACACCCAGTAGCAACATAACAATCAGTAATAAAAACAACACCAGTTGGAACAACAACAAAATCAATAGTATCAAAATCAAAGGCCAAACCAGTAAAACTAGTAGAATCAATAAAATCAAAAGCAGAACCCACAATGTCATAACAATAGAAAAAACTAAGGTCAGAATGGTAATAACCAACAAACCTACCATGTAATTACACATGACTACAACAGGGTTGTAGGTCATATTATAGGGGGTAGCATTAATACCATCTCCATTAATCCTAAACCGAACACTAATCAATCTAGACCATTTCTAAACAATACAACTCAACTAAATTACATGGATAATCCTTCTTTGACCTGGGACCGCATACAGGTGAACCAACAAATTGAGACTTCCACTTTTGGACCTTATACCAATAACTCACCCTTACCACATGACCTCATACGAGTACACTAGCAATCGAGACTTGTCTTATCTAGTCCCACACCATTCCTAGTATTTGTTAGAAATCATGGTCCAACATCTAATCCCAATTATACAATCACAAATCGAAGGTCAAATATTACTATCCCAAGCCCACAACCATCTACCACTTTGCCTATTATCCAACCAATTGTTTAGCCTCAGAATAAACCATTCACCATTGACCAAGACAAGAAGTTTGACATTATGGAACAATTACAGAAGACACTAGCATAGATCTCTATTTTAGATTTTTTGTGAATGTCAACAATCCACAAGAACATTTTAAATGAGTTTTTAACCCAATCCACTATTTCCAGTGACATATCCCCTGATAAATTTCAATATTTGGTTGGAAACCTATCCCCAGCCCAACAAGTCACATTCAACCAAAGTAATATGTCTTCCCTTGGCCCGCTCCATAATAATCCATTATACATAGAAGTTTATATAAAGTATCATAAAGTGAAACATGTCCTTATAGATAATGGATCAAGCCTTAATATAGTATCTCTAAAGCTCATCAAGTTTCTTGGGTACACAATGGTAGATCTTTAGCCAAAAATGATAACTATCAAAGCCTATGATAATTAGGAGAGAGAATCACAAGGCACCATTAGCTTATCAGTTATCATTGGGCCTTTAACCCATGATACACTTTGTCATGTGTTTGATCTTGAGTTATCATATAATATACTTCTAGGTAGCCATTGGTTACATGAGATTCATGTAGTCCCATCAACACTGCACCAATGTATCAATTTCTCCCACTCAGGGATGGAAGTAAATATTCTATGAGATTTACACCCATGTGAGCATTACAAACATCTTGAGGCCAAGTTTCAAAGTTACAATTACCAATACGGCATGAATCCAAGTTCCAAGTAGGATAAAGGAAAGGCCATACATATTGATTCTCCAGAGGATAATTACATAGATCCCAATATCTTGGATTCCCTTTCCCACATGCCACCTCTTGAAGTTTCTAATTATTTTACCATTTTAGCTAATGGCTCAAGGGAGTATGTGACCCATGATACCTTTCATATTTCCAATCTTCCTCAGGATCTCAAGACCTTTGGAAGACCTAAAGTGACCCCACACATGCATTGGCAATGAAAAGGTAAAGATAAACTTCATAATCTAGGACCAGTCACATTCATATTGGCATTTGGCCAAGAATAAGGCCCTTTTGAAGGAGATGAATCATGGTTATACAATGATAAATTAGTTGATTGTTACAAGAGCACAAAGTATCATATTCCCAATCGGATCATGGAACATTAAGATTATGAAGGAAAAGACCTCAGACCGAATCAACAAGGAACCTTTGAGCTAATTTCCATGACTAAGTACAAAAGACCTTATGGACTTGGATTTAAATCACCTAGGGGTGACCCCACATATCTTATTTGAGTTCCATCACTGGTGGCTAGTGATGATGATGCTGACAGTGAAGCAAAGTCTGATCATAGCCTCACTTTTAATGACTTAGCTAAGACTAACATGTTTGATAATAATACCAATTGTACCCTTACCATAGTCATTCATCACAACCCATTGCCATTATACTATCCCCAACTGATAGATTGGGACCAACAGGAATCCAATTTGTTGATTGATGAGTTTCAAAATGATGAAGCATTATGTGCCTTTTTAGGCCTTAGAGACAATGCTTCATTGGGAGATCATAAATCAAGATTCTCAATTACATTGGATCCTGAAGCCTATTTTGGAGAGTGAGTGAACACCCTTAGGCAAAAACAAATAAATAAAACATTGAGGTTCCCAAGTGATAACCTCTTTGAGGCACTTTATAAATAGGGAAAAAGTAAAGATAAAGGCCAGTCGAGTGGTGAAAACCTGTTTCAATCACCATTAGATGGGGGTGTTCATTCTTCTTTGTATTTAGACCAGGAGCCCATGAATGATGAACTTGCTTATGGACCTGAGTTCAATTTTTAACAACAATAAGTGTTTGATCAAATTCTTCAATAATTTTTTATTATTTCTATCACATGGATAAATCTTCCATTGGAGGACTCAGATTCATCATGCCTAGGAGAAATTGAAGAGTAAGTCCTAACAGAGGACTCTGATATAGTCTAATAGTTCAAGTCTTTGCCTACTATCCTAGAAGATGGTTCGGCCCTTGTAATTGAAGATACAACAAAGGTAAACATCATAATTCCATCAAACCTAAATGGATAAAATTAGGTACATCCCTCACTAAGGAGGAGCGTGAAGTCTTTACATCTCTATTGAGAGAATTTATAGATATATTTGCATGGATGTATTGTGATATGCCAGGTTTGGACCCCACCTTGGTTTTACATCACCTTATGGTAAATCTTGATGCCAAACCATTTAAGTAAAAGTTATGTAAGATGAATCCATTAATTTTTGTGTTAGTAAAGAAGGAGTTAGAAAAACTCTTAGAAGCAAGATGTATTCAATCCATTGACTACGTAGAATGGATATCTAATGTTGTACTTATTAGCAAAAAGCTTGAAGGAATCAAAATCTGTACTAATTTTTGAGACATAAACAAAGCTTGCCCAAAGGATGAATTTTCATTGCTTAACATTGACATGATCATCAACTCCACAGTGGGTTATAAAATGCTTTCACTCATGGATGGATTTTCAAGATACAACCAGATTAGAATAGCACCAGAAGACCAACATAAAATAGCATTCACCACTCCATGGGGAAAATTTTATTATCAAGTAATGTCATTTGTTCTTAATAATGTTGGATCCACATATCAAAGAGATATGACTATCATATTCCATGATATAATGCATGATATTGTTGAAAACTATGTCGATGAAATACTAGGCAAATCAAAAACTAGGGCCAACCATCTATTAGTGCTACGTAGAATATTTGAAAGACTACATGAGTACAAAGTTTAATTGAATCTAAATAAATGTGTGTTTAGAGTAACCTCAGGAAAATTTATTGGCTTCATTGTGTCTCATAGGGGAATTTAAGTCGATCTAGTAAAGGTCCAAGCTATAACAGAGATGTTGTCACCAACCAATTTGAAGTAGTTCCACAATTTACAAGGCAAGATCTAGTCAATATGATGCTTCATATCTTAGTTAGTAGACAAGTGCCATCCATTTAGACATCTTCTAAATAAGGGAGTTATATTCCACTAGGATGATCACTGCCAAACAACTTTTCAACAATTTAAGGACTATCTCACTAATCCACCTATTTTATTACCTCTTATGCCAGAAAATTTGTTCTTATTGTATCTATTAGCTACTAATAATGCCTTGGGGGTCCTTTTGGTTCAACATGATAATAATGTAAAAGAGAATGCAATATAATACTTAAGTCATACCTTGGTCACATATAAACACAACTATGCACCTATTGAAAAAGCTTGTCTAGCCATGGTCTTCACAGCTCAAAAATTGTGCCATTACATGTTGAATAATAAGACCATGGTCATTTAAAAATTATATCCACTCAAGTATCTACTATCTAAAATATATTTAAAAGGTAAAATGGCCAAATAGATCATGCTTCCTAGTGAGTTTGACATAGAGTATGTCAATTAGAAGGCAATCAAGGGATAAGTCCTTGTAGATCAACTTGTTGAAGCACCCCTTGCAGACACAAAGCCCCTCACATTTTAATTTTTTTATGAATCCATAATGACCGTCATTGACACACCTCTTGAGGAGTAGCACTAGAAGATATATTTTGATGGTTCATTTACTACATATGGATCAGGGGTAGACCTCTTATTTATTACACCATAGGGGGATCTAATCCCTAAATCATTTAGAATCAGTTTTTATTTTACAAACAACATGGTTGAATATGAAGCACTTTTCATATTACTTTGATAGGCAAGACACTGAAACATATCTCATCTCCAAGTTTATGGTGATTCTTAGTTAATTATCAATTAGGTCACATACCATTTTTAAACCAAAGATGACAAGTTGGTTCCATATAAAGCCATGGTCAACACTCTCAAGCAAAAAATTGTCGACATTCAATTTGAGCATATAACAAAGGCTTTTAAAATAACTACAGATGTCATGACTATTATTAGCTCTTTGATTTGATAAATATACAAAGCTAGAGAGTATCAGTTCTTCATCAAGAATTTGGTCACCCCAGCTCATGAACCTTCAACCATTACAATGATTTTTGATATTGTTGGTCCTAATTCTATCTGGTCCTCAGACCTTTACAACTACCTTCATGACTAAGTTATACCACCTAACCTATCTTGAAAAAAAACCAAAGCCTTTATTCATCACTCCACTTGTTATACTCTATTTTGATCTACCCTTTATCTCTATAGTTTTAATAGAACTCTGCTTCATTGTTTAACTTTGGTAGAGTCTACACTAGAATTAAGAGAAGTTCATGAATGGGTTTGTAGAGCTCATTCTAGCGGAGTAGTCCTATCCAAAAAGCTCTTGGGTACTAGTTATTATTGGCCCATGATGGATGTAGATGCAATGACATATGTAAAGAAGTGTGACAAATGTCAATAGCATGATAATCTAATTTATGCCCTAGCCCAAACTCTAAAATTGATGTTAACACCAAGACCATTTGCTACATAGGGACTCAAACTCATTAGGAAGATCAACCCCACTTCATTTGATGGCCATAAACATATCCTTACCTCCACTAGATATTTCACTATGTGGGTTGAAGCTATAGCCCTCACATGACTGGAAAGAAAATTTCCAAGTTCATCTTCAACCATCTCATTTGCCACTACGGTATCCCCTTTGACATTATATCTAATAATGGAGGATCATTCAAGAACAAGGATGTCGACAAGCTATGTATTGAATATAACATTACACAACATTTTGCTACAGCATATTACCCTCAAGGTAATGGCCAAGCTAAAGCATCAAACAAAACCATTGTCAATATTCTCCAAAAGATTATAAATGATGCCAATCATGATTGGCATCTACAGATATTTCATGCCCTTTGGGCATACCGTACCAATCACCATACCCCCAGAAGATACATTCCATATTAATTTTTTTATGGTACTAAATCCATCCTTCCCCTTAAGGGTTAGTTGCCTTCACTATGCATATATTTTAAGCATGTCTTAGATGATCATGACTAGCTTGCCTGCAAGAGCTAGATCTACTTGATGAAAAATGCATAGATGCACTCAATGATCTTTAGACATATCAGAACTAACTCAAAGGCCACTACAATTAGTGTGTCAAGTATAGAACATTTGAACTTGGTAATATTTTTCTTAAAGAAAACCAAAAGAATACCATGACTAAGAAGAAGCATACAAGTAAATTCAAACCAAACTAGATAGGGCCTTTCATCATTACTATAGATTATGGATTAGGAGCATACAAGCTCACCACACTAGACGGAGAGGAAATTCTTGAGTTGATGAATATTATTCACTTTAAGTGGTACTATGCTTGAGCACTAGGATGTATTGTCTACAAGGACCATTTCAATTGTGTCATTTTATCACTTTTCTTCTTTGTATGAATATCATTCTTATCCATCCTCTTAGCCTTATCCATTTTACAATTATATTTTATCGACCAAGCATATTCTAAATCCTATCTACCTATCCCATTTGACCTTGGTTTCGCCATTGGTTGCACTATTTCAGCACCAAGGAATCCGACCAGTTTCATTAGTTATTTTCAAGTACTTTAGATAGAGATCATATTTTAGAGAAGTATGATAGAAGTTTTGGCAATTACATCTTTCATTTTTTGTTCCTTTCTTATCACTGGTATTGATAATAATTATAATCACCTTTGGGAAAATTAGTACCATTGATCTATGTTGTTGTGTCCTACTTATAATCACCTATGGGAAAACTAGGGGAAACATTTGTTTATTGACCCTTGATGTACCAAATTACCATTTCCTATGCCATACTATGCCTTTTTACCAATTGTGCTTTTTTTTTTGAATTGATGGCTACTCTAGTTAGGTTCCTCTACTGTAGGGTGGAACTACAGTGACTTGAGTTCCTACTCTAAGACTATGTAGGTAGCGCTTGATACTTGTTGAGGTTAGCTCAGTCACCCTTTCTACCATGCTCTCACCATTTTATGAGAAACCTAAGCCATGCTCTTACCATTTTGTGAGAAACCTAAGCCATGCTCTCATCATTTTATGAGAAATCTAAATAAATCTCTTGCTATTTTGTGAGATTACACCATTTAGTATCTTGTCATTCTCGATTGAGTTGAGATATTCTAAAAATTCTATAAAAAAAACATTTGTAAAATTGTTAGGAAAAGCCAAAAACATTGACCATTTATTTGCCTTAAGGATTCTGGGAACCCTTACTAAGCTTTAAGCAAATCACTTGTCAATTAGCTTCCCCATCCTTTTTGTCCTTTTATCCCATGCACTTATCATTTTACAAGACCATTCTTATTCTTCTATCATGTCCATTCTATTTGTTTTCACTAGTTATCATTTCCTAGGAGAACTACATTTGGCCTAAAGTTTTTGTTGGATATTACATCCATGAAACTATGTAGGTAGCATCCACTTACCTAGTGCATTTGGAGATACTTTGGCCACCCCCTTCCTTTCATTTTATTCCCCCATTTTGCTTGTTTTTTTAATTATCACCTATTTTTTAGGGGCAATGTTCATATGGTTTCTATTACATTATTTGTTTGTTTGTTTTTTCTTATTTGTATTTGTTTGTCTACTTATTTATTTACTTTCAATATTATTACCTTGATTCAGTCTATGTGCATTCATTGGGTGATTATTTATGTGCACCTATACTTGAATCCATCCATATTCATCTACTAATATTGACATCATGGTTTTTATCATTGGTGTACTACTTTCTATTGCATATTAGATTTTGGGAGTCAGTCCTTATGCATATTTTGGCTAAGTCCTCATGATATTATATCATGATGCCTATCGACATGTGCTACAATAAACCTTAGCTTCAAGAATTCTATTCAGTAATGGTGCCATTGATATCTCTTTAGCACCAGCATCTCAATTCAATCCCAATCATATCCCATATAGAGTAATTAAACATGAAAGAATTTCAACCTTTGTTAGTTCAGATGAGCATCTCCCTACTAGTAGGTTGTTCCAATTCATCATTACCCTCTATGTTAAGTTACCATCATCAATCAGTCGATCAATCATGTTTTCCATAATCGGGGTCCAATGATTATAACTGCCTATGAGCAAATCATTGTGTTTTCATGTCATTGTCACTATCAGGGTACAATGCTTGTAACTATCTTTGGGCAAACCATCATATACCATCCCACTTGCATTTTTAATGATTTTGATTACTTTTACAATATCATTGTGTTATCCTCCCATCATTTTCCTTTTCTTTGGTCCCCTCGTCTTCGTTCTTTCTTTCGAGGGACTGCTTGATGACCTTTCCTTGTGTCAACCGTTCCCTTGAGGGGGCATCATGCAGTTCGTTCATCATCATTGAAGTTATACACATACAGGACCTTTTCATTTTGAAAGAATATGTTACTATGCTTATAGCTTTCAATGCCTTCCCAAATCGAGGCAAACTATAGACACCTAAATCTAGCCATCGATAACCTCCAACCAGGCTTTTAACTAATTTCCACCAAAGTGTATAATTTGGCCTAAAAATACTAAAGCACATTAAATGAGTTGAAATTGATATATTCAAGTGCTGATTTTGGCCAGAGTATCATTAAATGGGGTAATGCAATTTATGGGCTAGCTAACTTTGATCAGATCATTTCGAGTTGAATTGTCAATTTTGCCCCTAGGTACCCTAGATTGCTCTTTTCTATCAAATATATTGCACAAGACACGTGCCTTTGCTATTTGTTTTTGGTAACATCCTAAATGGAATAATAAATCCAATGCATCTAACATTGACTTCCAATTTCAATCCAGTCAAATTTTGGACCAATAACAAGACATTTTGACCAATTTGATTAATTTGTGCACTAGCAGCCAAAATTTACACCAAAGTTGACTAATCATGTTTTAGACTAATTAAATAAAATTAGGACCTTAAGTTAATTTTCCATGGAACTTGTTGAATAAATTTTTATTGGAAATTGATTTCTATTAACTACATCATCAGGTGACATCATCATATGGGGTGGCATCATAAGCCACAAATACATAAAATATCAGGATTATGGGTCTCCCATGCCTCATTAAGACCCCACATGCCCTATTAAGACCCTCCATGCCTATTCAATACCCCTCTATACCAAATATTAATGAGGATATTTGTAGAATAAATTTCATATTTGGATTTATTCATGGCCACACATCTCAATCTTGAGATGGACGGTCATGGTTGATCCTCAAACCATTCCAAAAATATATAAATAGGAAGCCTTGCCTATTTAATTTTAAGATCTCACATGCCAAAGTTATAATGCTAAATTGATTCTAAAGCTTCATGCAAATTAGTGTTATAATGTCCAAATATTAAACCAAGCCAAGCCAAAGCCACAAGGTGCCAAGGAGAAGAGGAGATAGCCAAGCCTCCTTTGATGAAGACTTCATGAGAAAAAGGTGAGAAAGCCACTACTACAATCTAATTTAGATCATTCAAGGGAGGTGAAATATTTGTTCTCTTTCATGTTTTAGTTGTGTTTCCATTCTAGCATTGTTAATTTAGCTCAACCAAGTAACTAGGCCTAGAGATGTATGTTAGCTAGTGTGTTGGTTTTTCAATTTGATTTCATTTTGTCACTAAAAAGATACTAGCACCTCTCTTGAGTCAAATTCCTAGTCTACAAAAAATATTATAGACAAAAAATAATGTTATTTATACCATATCGAGAACCTGAAGAGTCATTGAAATAAAATTTTCAAACGTGGTCGTTGTCTTATGATATGTATAAAAAACATAGAAAATATCAAGTGTAATTTCAATGCATAATTACAATTAAAGTGGAGAAACATCGGCATTACCATTGTAGATGTCCAAGGAAAATAGAATACAATATTTGACATCGACAATAAAAATGAACTTGAAAAATGCTTTGCGACAATTGAAAAATATGATATCAATGCTGACATAAATCATATCATAAATAAAATAATAATAGATACTGAAAGAAGAAACATGCTTGAAATAAGCAAATAACCATTCTTCATAAGCAAAGAAGACTATTTCAACTCACAAAAAAAGTTAAATCATCAACAACAACATATTGTAAAATATATCATAATGAAGAAAATATTATATCCAAATGAGCCATTGTATTTATACTTAACATGCGGAGCAAGAACAGGAAAAATGTATACAACAAAAGTAATATACCAAGTAATATGTCACTTTTACAATAAACAACTTGATAGTGATCATCTTAAATCAAAAGGTATTATTATTGCATTTACAGGTAAAGTTGCATACAATGCAAATGGTGCAACTGCCCACTCTATTTTCCAATTATCCCATAGAATGTCTACAATGCTCTCATTGGATTCAAATACTTTAGATACAATGACTAATAGATATGAACAACTATGCATAATGCTTATCGATGAGGTATCTATAATCGGAACCCATTATTATGCTTTATAGAATAGACAAGAGGCTTCATCAAATTATGAATACAGCTACAATTCCTTTTAGAAAAATAAACATAAGTTTTTATGGTGACTTTTACCAAATGTAGCCTATCGAAGACAATTGGATATTTAAAAATCCAAAAGTACATGGTAAAATAATACCATATTCATTTTGAACCAATAATTTCAAATACTTTGAACTAGACGAGGTTATGAGACAATGAGATGGAAAATTTGTTTCAATATTAAATCATATAAGAACATGTAGGCAAACAAAAAATGACATCAAATACTTAGATCACCATTATTATATACCTTCTCCAGTTGATCCAATGTTTCCATATTTGTTTCATATAAATAAAGATGTTCAACTTAATAATGAGAAAATTCTTACAATTTGGGAAGAAGAAACATATGCGCTAAATGCAATTGACCATATCCAACCTAATAAAATTGACAAAGAATTTGTAGATAGTAAAAAAAACTCATATTGCCAAATAAAATAATCCTTAAAAAATAAATTCTAGTAGAACTAATTGGTGGAGATTACAATATAGCTGATGGCTTAGTCAATGGTACAGATGGTATTTTTAAACATTACACAAATGATATTAATAATATTCTATGGGTATAATTCTATGATTTAAAAGTTGGAAAATTTCAAAGACAAAAAATGAAACACTTGTACACTGAAGATATTGACAAATAATGGACTCCTATAACAAGAATTGTAAAAACAATAAGCATAAATAAAAAAATACTTATGCAAGAATAATTTCCTATTCAAATAGCATGTGCAAGAACAATTCATAGATCACAAGGATTAACAATGAATGCTTTCGATTTTGACCGTCATCAAGTGAACTACCATGGCCTTGTCTACACTGCACTATCCCAAGTCAAAAGCATGGAACATTTTTACCTTATAAACAAATTAGAGAAGAAAAAAAATTCAGAATCTAATGAAGTAAAAGGATAAATGCAAAGAATTCAGTAATTTGCACAATGAAAATTTTTATGTGACTTTAGATACAAACCCTTAGAATATTTCACTATATATTCTTTAAACACAAGTATCTTGCAATTGTACTTAGAAAACATAACACATGATAATCAACTCATGGTTGCACATGTATTATGCTTACAAGAAACTCAAATAAATACAATACAAAACAAAATAATGCTAACAGACAAATTTGATTGCTTCAGTACAATGAATATTCATGGTATCATGACATGCTATAAAAAATCAATTTCCAAGCAAAACATTGAAACATTTAATACGCCAAATCTGAAAATAATTACAATTGACACTAGTTATTCAAACACATACATTCGCATATCAAATATCTATTTAGCACCAAAAGCTCTTCTTGTAGATCTATTAACATTCATAGAAAATGTTACTTCAACTATAAATGACAATATGAATATCATTTTAATTGGTGACTTCAATATTGACATGATCCAAAATAAAAGTTCCCAACACCAACTATGCTAATGTATGGAAAACCATAATTTGTTTATTATAGAAAATGTGCCAACTAAAAATGCAAGAATAGTCATAAACCATTATTGGACAAATATTAATCAAAGAAAAATATATTCTAATATCTTCCATGCATATTGGACTAACCACAATGCAATTTTACTTGCTTTTCGTATTGCAAAATAAGCAATGAATTATATGATTCTATTTTACAAATCAAATTTGAAATCTATCAAATGCAAAATGAATACAACCAAATTGGAAATCAAATATCAAAATAAAAGGTGTGCAATACTTTTTTTTCAAAAATAAATTGCTATTTTTATTTTTGTTCTTATTATATGCATTTTGTAAATTGAAATATACAACTGCATTGCAGGAAGAAAATTAAGTTTATTGCTAATTATTTTTCATTGGTCACTCAAGTCATCACAAATGGAGCAAAAGTCAAAATCGAACATATAGAAATAGATACACAAGGACAATTCAAAAGGTATGCAATTACAAATTTTCTATTTCTTCAATTTCACTATTATTTATAGAATGAAAGTAACTATTAAAACAAATGTAGACCAAAAAACTCAAGCCATATGCAAGTCACAATTGACGATATCAACAACCACAAATGAGGACAAATCTTTGAAGTTCATGTCCTTGTGACATATAGAAAAATACTTAATAAACAAAAAACAATAGAACATTTATGAGTTGATTTAACAGACAATAAAGGAGAGATGACAATAACCCTCAATATAGCAAATTTGCTAATCTGTATCCATGAAGAACAACTATTACTACATAAAGGCATATGTATTACAAAATTTTCTATAGCTTCGAAAGGTACTTATGATCGTGGTGATTGTGACTTTATTTTAATAGCAAATAATACTATTGTAATAGAACTCATAGACCCAATTTGTCCAAAGCATATGTTCATCCCCAATTCAATAATTTAACAATGTATGGCCATCATGGACTACTATGCAACTGGCACTGTAGCGGCTCTTTGTATTTTTGCAATAGAAGTTGGCAATTAGTTTATTGTGGAAATAACAGATGGAAACATGCAGAGTGACAAAGCCAAAGTAAATTTAATTACAATTATTTCAATCATGTTATGCTAAGCAAAGTTATTACATATTGGTATCAAATGACTAATTATATATTTCTATTGACAATTTTTAGGTCTACCTTTTCCATACACTCGAAGTTGAATACAATAAAATCAAAAACAAGATATGAAGAAAGGAACCAGTAATTTATCTTTTCAAGAACCTTGCAAAATGAGTTGATGTAAAAGATATGAACTTGTGTAGCAGCCAATCAGCATTCATCACCTTTGTACATGCCAAAATAGCCCTATAATGCTTACAAATGTTAGTAGATACAACTATTGAGGTAAATTCCAAATTTGAATTTATCTAGTTTCTTATTCCACTTCAAAAGAAAACTAACGTAACATTTTGTCCTTTTTGGTTTCAAAAAAATGTACATGGTACTTTGACAATTGCCCAAGCATATTCTAGCCCCTTTAAGCCTATAAGCAAAATTTATAATCTTATAATAGAATGCTTCAGGCCTACCCATGCAACAATAGCATATTGCCATAATTGCATAAGTGAATGTGAATATTTCTATTCCCATCGGCTTCTTTGCAATATAAACACTACCAATAATAGCAACATCCAATGCATTGCCAAAGACAATGTCATTGACCAATTTCTCCCTTCAATTAGACAAACAACATATGTTGAACACATAGATGACAAAGAAATCATAGTTGAGCTTTTATCAAGATTGACAATGCAAGGTGGTTTCACGGTGGACAAGAATAATGTGATTATGCATATCACTATATCAACTAAAGTAGAAGGTATAAAAATTGTTTAGAATACAATATTTTTGGAATATAACCAATTAATTATAGAAAATATACACATTTGAATATATTTATATTTGAACCTCTCCAAATAGTGATACTAAAAAAATCAAACTACAACAAGCTACTTACTTCCACAGGCTAGCAGTCATGCATCATCAAACCACACCATGGCCCCCACCAACTTTTTGAGAACAAGTATGTATAACTCTATATACTGATCCAATAAAAAAAATGATTCTAGCATTAGGAAAAGCCTAAGAGTTTTATATATTGACAAAAAATGGTCTTTAAAAAAAACATATTATCATGATTTACTACTTTGACTATGACATGGTATAAAATTATTCCATAGTTTTCAGTCACTGTTAATTATCACCATGTTTTGCAGGGTCCACCACAAGAATTTTGAAGGGAATAATGCAATAAGTAGCTGGCAGATGTAACAATAAGAAAATATAAATAGAGACAAAATGAAATCAGTACAGTTGACAAACGAATACAAAAGCTAAAACAAAAAGCTAATTCCACATAGGAAACTATATTTAATGAAAATTAACTTACTTGTAACTTATAACTTCATTTTAACTAATTTTTAATATTTTCACAAATATTTGATATGCTAAAATCTTGAAATTAGATCTCTTTCACTAAAGTATGTCAATACATGTATAGAAATTATAAAAATTACCTATTTCAGTTAACTTATGAAATGTTTGTTGCTATAAAAATAAAAAAATGCAATTTTTACTTTGTTGAGTATATAACAAAGAAAATGAAAAAGTGCATACTTTGTCATAGATAAAATAAATACACTATCTAATAAATCGCATACTTATGCATCTAATAGAGCCATAATCATGTCTTCTCTAGGCGGCTCATCTGACTATCATATTTATGCCTTTGCATGTTCTTTACTATAAATCCTAAGCATAGATCTACTATAGATTGAAAACCAATTAATTTATTGGTTTGTGCTATGAGATTTTGCTTGGTCTTTGAAAGCTCTGATGATATCTTGAGGCATATGCAAACTCATCTATAACCTTAAATTTCTTGGACACCATCAAGACCTTACAAACGTAACTATGAATATCTACCCTTACCTTAAAATCTAAACCTAGGTCTACTATAGATAAAAACCAATCATATTTATTGGTTTTCCTATAGTCTTAATATGAATGAGGCTTGATTGGATGCTTGTTTCATTTCAACAACAATCTACCAACCTTTGATCTGTATAAGGTATAAAACACCTCTTTTGCCTTCAAAGAGCTCTAATGTTGATGTTCAAACCTGCAATATCGATTCTAGTTCACCTGGATCATCCTCAAAGTGTCCTAGCGTTGATCTTGTTTATTGGCCCTCAATTTTTGTTTTGGGCCTATCAAGTTAGGACACTTGTCAGTTGTGTGCTTATTTTGAGCTCCATTGACCTATTGACCTTTCTTGCACCATTGACTTCCTTCGATATAAATGAACACAAGTCATAGATCTTTTGCCATTTTAAATAGTTAATCATTTTTTAAAGTATTTTTCGATACATATTTTTGATATTGTAATAATTATATTTAATAATTGGTCAATAAAATTATTTTTTGAGTCAAAGGCATTTTTTTATAACTTATAGTTCAATTTTAATTTGTTAGCAATATTATTTGATAGTTCAGGTCTCTTGTCGTTTAATGAATTATCTAAAAATATTATATATTATTTTTTTAATTATATTGTTATGACAATGTATCTTATTATTATACCTCACATTTTTATTAATATAGTAATAACACATGATCATATTTCGGTACTATTATTAATATTAATAGTATATTATCAATTAGAACAGTTTAATTTAATATTAAAATTTATATTTACATATTATAATATAGTATATTATATATTAAAATATACTATATTATCCAATTATAGTATAATAATATTATTAAATATTACATTTCAAACATATCATATATACATTAATATAGATTACAATATAAATATAATACAATATTACGATAATAATATATATTAATACCATATAACAATATATAATATAATATAACATGTTATAATAATATGCTCAGTTTTTCCTATTCTGAAATAATATTAATAGTAATAATATTTAAAACAATTGACTCTCGATCCAATAGGCTTTACATGTCTTCTATGCACAAAGGGTGCCTATGAATAACCATTTTACAAACAACTGATAATTATTTATTTTTCAATGTGAAAAATAATAAATTTTGAAAATTACTAATATAACATTAAAATAATAACATATTTGTAGCATATAACATAATATCATGACAATAATATAATATATTAAAAATATAATAAGATATTAATAACAAATTAGTATCATATAACAATATATAAAATATGATACAATATCTTACAATACTAAAATAATATGAGTATAGTAAATATTATTAGAATTTATATATTTAAAATAAATATTACATTATTATTTTGTACTAGTTTGTCTACAAAAAAAAGAGACGGTGACAATAATCATGTGTTTTGAGTGAAATACAAGTATAAAATTACAATCTTTCACTTTACACAATGTTGTTTTGTCAAAAGACAATGTATTTTGAAAATGATATTAATAGTTACAATAATTTTATACAAAAATTTGCAATTACAATGAATTGTTGCTTTTTGGTCTTCACAAATATATTACCTGGAAAAAAAATTGTATAAATCATAGAATGTAATTACTTTTTCCCTATTAATATTTAATTTCATTAAATCGCATAAAAAAAGACAAGTAAATTTACAAATGTACACAAAAAAAACCTAGTGCAATAACTTTAGTCTAAGTTCTGGACCTAACAAATCCATGTCTATATCTATTGAAAGTAGCAGTATGCCCCCAGTTGATTTGACTATTATATGTATACCTTGGCTTACCCTTCAGTGCAAATCCTTAACATGGATGTACTATAGATTGAAAACCAATCTCCTTTATTAGTTTTCACATAATCACTATCTCCACCTGGATGCATTTATATCATTTGAATATCATGATAGTAATATATATTAATACCATATAAGAATATATAATATAATAAACAATCTATAATAAAACATCTTATAATAATATGATCAATTTTTCCTATTCTAGGATAATATTAATAGCAATAATATCATGCAAATTTGTACCTTAAAACTAAAAATTCACTTGATCAAAGTGTCATTAGAATGTTTGCACGTCATCTTTATTTGAAGATCATCCACACCATAGTCTGGTTGAATTATTTGTTCAAATCTCTGGGTTGATCTTATCAAAAAGTGCTAACATCATATATTTATGTTTCAAGTTGTAGGTTTAATGGATCTCATTAAGGAATCAACATACTTAGGGTTTTGTGCCTCAATGTTAAACTAATCTTTTATTAGCCTTTGGTTTATGTTAAGTCATTTTAAAACCCTAATTCTAATTAGCGTAAGTCCCTTTTGAATTAAATTTAAATTTGATGAGAAAAATTTTTGTATGAATAATTATTTATGCCATAGACTGGACTTAATTTTTATATTAAGACTTAGTCGTGTTTTTAACACAACCAAGCCTTAGTCTAAAAATTATATCTTGGGACCCTTTAACTCCCAACCCCTTTGTTCTCTTTAAAACCTTATCATTTATCTTTTATTATTCATGGGGTCCTTTTTACTATGTTTCCAGCCCTTGGTCCAAAATCTTTATGCCAAGTCCCTATTAATTCATGAGGTCACCTTAATATATTTTAAACCTAGCTAAAGACTTTAGCTTCAAACTTTATTCATATTTATTAATACGAATGAATACATTAGTCTAAGACTTTACTTAAGTTTTATATTATTCTCAAAGCTGACTTACTAACACTATTCATCCATGCTCTCACTTCATTGATCTTGATCCATGATTGCATGTTGAACATTGATTTTGGTTCCATTTGAACCCCAATGGATATTTTACGAGGCTCAAATTTGGTGTCCGCATGACCGTCATTTGACGTCTATGCGACTGTCATTCACATCCATGTAACTATCAAATTTGAAGTCCAATGATTAATTTCTTGAGATTTATTTTGACGTTCACACGCCCATCAATGACGTTCAGGTGACCGTCATTGATGTTTGCATGATTGTGACAATTTAAACCCTAGTGGTTTAATAACTGAGCTTAATTTTGACATATACACATTAATGACATCCACGTAACTATCAATGATGTCCATATGACCATCACAATTTGAACTCCAATGTTTTGTTACCATGGCCTAATTTTGACATTCGCGTGAATGTCTTACTCTGTTAGACCAACTTTGAAAGCTTATATCTAGAAGCGGAAAACTCATGAGGGCACCAAATTTGCAGGAGATGATCTCGACACTAAGGGCATTGATTTCATGTGATTCTTTGGGTCTGTGAGGGTTCTTGATCATACTTATAAAATGCACAAGTGGACCAATTTGTTCATTTTTACATCATGGGTAAGACGACTTGGTCCTTTTCAAAGGCATTTTTTTAATAATTTGTAGTTTAGTTTTAATTTGTTATCAATACTATTCGATACTTTAGGTCTTTTGTCATTTAATGAATTATCTATAAATATTATATATTATATTATTAATTACACTATTGTGACAATCGATCTTATTATTATACTTCACATTTTTTTTATAATAATAACACATGATCATATTTCGGTAGTATTAATAATTTATTATCAGTTAGAATAATTTAATTTAATATTAAAATTTATATTTACAAACTATAATATACTATATTATATATTGAAATATACTAAATTATACCATTATAGTATAATAATATTATGAAATATTTGATTTCAAACATATCATATATATATATATATATATATATATATATATATATATATATATATATATATATATATTACAATAAAAATATAATATAATATAATATTATGACAATAAATATTAATATCATATAATAATATATGATATAATATAACATCTTATAATAATATGATTAGTTTTTCCTATTCTGGAATAATATTAATAGCAATAATATTGTGCAAATTTGTACCTTAAAACTAAAAATTCACTTGATCAGAGTGTCATTAGCATGTTTGCACATCATCTTTATTTGAATATATCCACACCATGGTCTAGTTGACTTATTTGTTCAGGGTTCTGGTTTGATCCTATCTAAAAGTGCTAATATTAGATATATATGTTTTAGGTTATAGATTTAATGGAGCTCATTTGGGAATGAACATGCTTAGTGTTTTGTGCTTCATTGTTAAACTAATCTTTCATTAGCCTTTGGTCTATCTTAATTCATGTTAAAACCCTAATTCTTATTAACCTAGGTCCCTTTTGAATCAAATTTAAATTTGGTGGGAACAATTATTTATGCCATAGACTTAACTTAATTTTTATACTAAGGCTTAGTCGTGTTTTTCAACACAACCAAGTAATTGATCCCTTTACATCTTGAGCCCTTTTATTCTCTTTTATCTTATATTCATGAGGTCCTTTTTACTATGTTTTCAACCCTTGGTCCAAAATCTTTATGCCAAGTTCCTTTTAATTTGCAAGGTTGCCTTAATATGTCTAAAACTTAGCTTAAAACTATATCCTAAACCTTTATTCATATTTATTAATATGAATGAAAACATTGGTCCAAGACTTTACTTAAGTTTTATATTATTCTTGAAAGTGACTTAAATATTATGCTTGTCTACAGGATCAACGACCCATGTTTGCTCGGGCAAATTTAATCTAACGGATCAAGATCAATATGGGAGATTAAGCACAGGAACCAATCTCATTGAACCCCACGGAGCATGATTGAACTGTGCAAGTTTGATCAGATGATAAGATCCAACAATGAAGACCCATTTCATCGAGAAAAATGCCCATGACAAAAATTCATGAGGGTATGTTCATCAGGAAAAATGCTTATGGCAAAAAATCTAAAGGGTCATTTCAAAAAGAGTCGAAGGGAAATTTTGATGGGAAAAAGGTCACAAAAAAAGCTGAAAGACAATTATAAAAAATCCAAAGGGTCTAATTCATAGGGCAAAGTGCCCATGAACAAAATTACGAAGGGTCTACTTTGATCAAATAAATTGTCCAAAATAAATGTGCCAAATACCTAATTCTATCAAACAAAATGTCTAAAATAATTATGCTGACGTAAAAAGCCCATAATAAAAAGTTTGATAGAATAAGTTTGAAATAAATAACTTTGAAACAAATAAGTCCAAAATGACATATTGCATAAGTCCCGAAAGAGATACTAGACAAAATACCCGATAGAATAAGTCTGAAATCATTATAAAAATAGTCTATGAAAACACATGCCCTAGGTTAAAATTTTATACTAAGTTCATAATAAAATACCCTCTACTCGGGGCTGACACATGGCAATAAGGTATTATTTTAGGGCTTTTATCTAGGAAAATGTTTCAAAGACCCTAATTTTGTCAGACAAAATGTCTAAAACACAAAGTCTGAATAAATTAACCTTTGACAAAAAGCTCAAAGGGTAAGTACATTAGGTCTAAAGGGTCTACTTCGTAGGGAAAATGTTCAGGATAGAAGTCTCGAAGGGTAAGTTGCAAAAAGTCTGAAAGGTAGGTTTAAAAGGGTTGAAGGGCAATTCTGTCAGTGAAAGTGTATAGGCAAGATTGTTGTGGGGAAAATGTATCGAATAAATTATGCACAGTATGTATATAATTGGGGAATTATTTTAGACAAAATGTTTGAGGTAACTATACCAAATACATATTTCATCAGGGAAAATGCTCATGACAAAAATTATGAAGGGTATGTTCATTAGACAAAATGCCTACAGCAAAAATCCTGAAGGGTAATTTCAAAAAGGGCTGAAGGGCAATTATGGTGGGAAAAAGGATGCAAAAAAGTCAAAGGGCAATTGCAAAAAATCTGAAGGGTTTACTTCATACAGTAAAGTGTCCATGACAAAAAGTCCAAAGGGTCTACTTCATCAGACAATATGTCCAAAATAAATGTGCTGAAGACCCAAATCTGTCAGATAAAATGTTTGAAATAATTAAGTTGAGGTAAAAATCCCTACAACAAAAATTCTGATAGAATAAGTTTGAAACAAATAACTCTAAAAAAAAAGTCTGAAATGATAAATTGCATAAGTCCTGAAAGAGATAGTAGACAAAATTCCTGATAGAATAAGTCTGAAACAATTATAAAGATAGTCTATAGCCTAGGTTAAAATCTCACACTAAGTTTATAATAAAAATGCCCTCTACTTAGGGGTGCCACTTGGCAGTAGGATATTGTTTTGGGTCTTTTTCTAGGGGAAATGTTTCAAAGACCCTAATTTTGTTAGATAGAATGTCCAAAACACAAAGTTCAAAGGAATTAGTCTTTGGCAAAAAGCTCAGAGGGTAAGTGCATTAGGTTTGAAGGGTCTACTTCATAGCGAAAATGTAGGCCCAAAGGGTAGGTTCAAAAGGGCTAAAGGGAAATTATTTTAGTGAAAGTGTATCGGCAAGATTGTTGCAAGGAAAATGTATCAAGCAAATTATGTGCAATATGTATATCATCAGGGAATTGTTTCAAATAAAATGTTTGAGGCAATTATCCCAAAGACCTATTTCATCAGGAAAATGCCCACAATAATGATTTCAAAGGGTATGTTCATTGGGAAAAATACCTACAGTAAAAATTATGAAGGGTCATTTCAAAAAGCGCTGAAGGGAAATTCTAGTGAGGAAAAGACCACAAAAAAGGTCAAAGGATAACTATAAAAAAATCAAAGGGTCTACTTCATAGGGAAAAGTGCTCATGATAAAAATTTTGAAGGGTCTACTTCATCAGATAAAATGTTTGAAACAAATGTGTTGAAGACCCAATTCTATCAGACAAAATGTCTGAATAATTATGCCAAGCCAAAAAAGCCCGCAATAAAAAGTTTGATAGACTAAGTTCATAATAAAATGCCCTCTACTCAGGGGTGCCATTTGGTAGTAGGGTATTGTTTTGAGGCTTTTTTTTGGAGTAAATGTTATAAAGACCCTATTTTCATTAGAAAGAATATCTGAAACACAAAGTCTGAAGGAATTAGCCTTTGATAAAAAGCTCGAAGGGTAAGTGCATTAGGTTCAAAGGGTCTACTTCATAGGGCAAATGTCTAGGATAGAAGTCCCAAAGGGTAGGTTGTATAAATCCTAAAGGGTAGGTTCAAAAGGGATAAAAGGTAATTCTATAAGTGAAAGTGTATCGACAATATTGTTACGAGAAAAATGTATCAAGAAAATTATGTGCAGTATGTATATCATCAGGGAATTATTTTAGATAAAATGTCTGAAGAAATTATCTTGAAGACCTATTTCGTAAGGCAAAATGCCCATGAAAAAAAGTCTAAAGGGTATGTTCCTCAGGAAAAATGCCCACAGAAAAAAGTTTGAAGGGTCATTTCAAAAAGGGCCAAAGGGAAATTATGTTGGGAAAAAGGTCACAAAAAGGTCAAACAGCAACTGCAAAAAATTTGAAGGGTCTACTTCATAGGGCAAAGTCCCTGTTACAAAAATTTTGAAGGATCTAATTCATAGGTTAAATTCCCCATGACAAAAATTCCGAACGGTCTACTTTGTCAAATAAAATGTCTGAAACAAATGTGCCAAAGACCCAATTTTGTTGGATAAAATATCCGAAACAATTATGCTAAGGCAAAAAACCCTGCAACAAAAAGTTTGATAGAATAAGTTCAAAACAAATAAGTCTGAAATGACAAATTGCATATAAATATTTAGGCTATAGTCTTAATCTAGGTTTTAGACATACTAAAGTGAGGTTGAGCTATTCTTGGAGATGCATGACCAAGTACAAATTTATGTTCATGGTCATATACTAGAGTGAACCCTCCAAAGGGACAAAAAAATTGTTTTGTTTAAGTTTTACTTTATTGCATGCAAGAAATACCTTTATTTTGGGGAGATTTGCCTTACTCGAATCACCTACATCCTTCTTGTATGAGTTTTTATATGATTATTTGTTCGAGTATGAGAAAAAAAAAGCTAAAATAATGGAAATAAACATGTCAATAACAAGTATTTGATCTTTTTCAACTAAAAGAAAATATTTTCCATAGAATATATTACTTCATCTAAGTTGTTGCATTACACAAGCACAAAATAGTAAATAGGGAATTCGGTAATATTATTAATATCAATAGTATGTTGCCAATTAGAATAATTTAAATTAATATTAAAATTTATATTTATATATTATAATATACTGTATTATATATTAAAATATATTATATTATGCCATTATAGTATAATAATATTATTAAATATTTAATTTCAAACATATCATATATACGTTAATATATATTACAATAAAAATATAATAAAATATTACGATAATAATATATATTAATACCATATAACAATATACTATATAATATAACATCTTATAATAATATGATCAGTTTTTTATATTTTGGAATAATATTAATAGCAATAACATTGTGCAAATTTGTAGCTTAAATTTGAAAATTCACTTGATCAGAGTGGCATTAGCATATTTGCACATTATCTTTATTTAAAGATCATCCACACCATGGTCTAGGTGATTTATTTGTTCAAGGTTCTAGTTTGATCTTATCCAAAAGTGCTAACATTGGATATCTATGTTTTAGGTTGTAGGTTTAATGGAGCACATTTGGGAATGAACATGCTTAGGATTTTGTGCTTCAATGTTAAACTAATATTTTATTATCAATTGGTCTATTTTATGTCATGTATTCCAACTAATGTAGGGTCCCTTTTGTACATCCTAGACAAGTCATAAAGCTTTATCCTAAAGTTTTAAACCCTAGGTTAAAACCTTATGACTTATCTTTTAGTATTCATAGGGTCCTTTTTACTATGTTTCCAACCCTTGGTATCAAATATTTATTCCAAGTCCATTTTAATTCATGAGGTCACCTTAATATGTCTTAAACCTAGCTTAAAACTTTATTTGTATTTATTAATATGAATGAAGACATTAGTCTAAGACTTTAATTAAGTTTTATATTATTCTTGAAGCTAACTTAAATATTATGCTTGTCTATAGGATCGATGACCTGTATTTGTTTGCATTAATTTAATCCAACCAAATGAGATCAAAATGGGATACTAAGCATAAGAACCAATCTCGCTCAACCCCACAGATCATGATCGGATGGTATGGGTTTGCTCAGATGAAAAGATCCAATAGTGCATAATCTGGGTTGAAAAGTCAAGCCCCAACCAAAAAGTTAAAACTCAAGCATGTCCCTAAGATCACTAGTACATGTTTGCTCACCCAAGATTGATCAAACAGTGTGAGTCGAGTCAAAACTTCAATGGAGCATGGGATGAGTGAGAAGGTGACAAGTGTCACCTTCTCGGCAAGAGACTAGTGAACAGCTAATAATGGTGCACCCCTCGAATCAAGATCTGATGGAGTGCATTGATTTATACTGAGATAATCAAATGGTACATGATCAACATTAAAAAGTCAAAAATTAGTCCCAAGTTCAATTTTGAGCACCTTATGCAAGATTGATGGCATGCATTTGCTTGAAGGAAATTGATCGAATGGTGCAAGATGAATCATACTTTTCAACGAAGCCTAGAGCTAACATTGTAATGACATGTGTCATAACCATAGGAAACATAGTAGAGGTAGCTAATGGTATGGGTCTATTTGGGTTGTATTTGATCTTGGTTCATTTGCATTTACTTGGGTGGACGGTTTCCTTCATCCATGCTCTCATTCCATTGATCTTGATGTAAGATTGCACAATGACCACTGATTTTGCCTCCATTTGAATGCTAACAACTATTTTATGAGGCTCAAAGTTGGCATCCACATGATCATGATTTGAATTCCATGCAACCATCATTAACAATCATGCAATCATCAAATTTGAACTCCAATGATTAATTCCCTAAGATTTATTTTGACATCTGCATGACCATCGTTGACGTTCGTGCAAACGTCAATGATGTCCATGCAATCATCATAGTATAAAATTTAATTGTTAATTAACATGAGTTTTATTTTGACATCTACACCATCATCAATGATGTCCATTGCCACTATCAATGACATTCGTGCAACCATCAATGATGCCCATGTGACTGTCACAATTTAAACCCTAATCTTTTAATTATTGAGTTTTATTTTAATGTCCACACGACCATCATTGACATATGTGTGACCATCAATGATGTCAATGTGACCATCATAATTTAACCCTCAATGGTTATTTCACATGAGCTTTATTTTGACGTCCATCGTCAATGACATCCATGCTATGTCTGTGCAATCGTCACACTTTCAAGTTAGAAGTTAAAAAGTCAAGAACCCCAAGATAAGCACACATTCATTAAGTGGCATGATCCCAAAGTTCAAACACAAGATCCAACAGTAAATTTTTTTACCCTATAAAAAGGTAGGTAATCTAGTTATAATGCAGCTTTTGTTTGTTGTATATATCAAACATCTAGAATAAATAGAGGCTGAGCAAAGCTTAGAAAAAAGCTTTCCAATAACTTTCCAATAATAGTCATTTATATTAAAAAAAATTAATGAATAATGGAAATTCTACCCTAACATCAATCACCCATTATTTATTCTCTCATCCTCTGCCACCCCATCTTAACCCATTCTTGATTGATTTGGAATCCCCCACTCTACCACACATTTTCTTACATAGAGATGAGCATAGGAAAATTTAGAAAGCTTGAGTTTATTTGGTAAAGTAAAAAGTATGCCAAGCCTCTCTAATTTGGTGGACCCTTCATATTAAAGTTATATTTTTTGGGGAGGAATCTCAGGATAGCAAAGGAACAAAGAAAATTGGTGATCAGTTTTATCACTTGACTAGGATGAATTAAGAGTTGAGTTGCTTTGGTTCAAAGACAAGGATCACATAACCTACACAATTACTTTGCAAAGCCTTGAAACCTAATGCTAAGGACATTAGATGTTAAATGGTTGAATGATTAGTGAATTGATTTTGTTTCCCTAAATTATGATATCTTTTCATTTTTAGTTTTAAAATTTTTTATCTTTTAATATGATTATATTCTATCCTAATTTGATTTGGATGTTAAATGATCAGTGAAATGAATTTATTTTCTTTATTTCATGATATTTTTATTTTCAGTTTAAAATTTTAAGTTTATTTTTAATTATTATTATTTTGGTTAAAAAGATTAATTAACAAAATACAGACACTTAATTTTGGTATAAGTTTTTTATTATAAAATTTTCAATATTTTTTTGCTATATTACTCATTATTTTAGATTAGCGATTTATTGTTACTTATTTGTTATTCTTCTTCTTTGTACAATCTTATGATCTTTCTTCTTCTATAAATGTCATTTTGTTGTGTTTCTGTTGTGCCCAAGTGTATTTTCTCTCTCCTATGTTTGTATATATTTATTTATTTCTCTAAAATAAAATTAGTGGTTCATCGATCATGTCATATGTGTTTTTATAGGCCTTTTGTCTATGGTTATGTCTTATTAATGTTTGGACATATTTTTTGGTTGTTACCCTTATTTCTTCAATGTTTATTTAAACCAGAGTAGATTATATGTAAAAATCATCTGAGTATTGTAAATATCATTTCATATTTAAGGTTTACAATCTATCCTTCCACAATTTCAAGAAGAATCCAAAATCTAGAGGAAGAAGTGTTATTGAGATTCCACTCAAGTTTTTAATCTATTTTCAAGTTTAGACAACTTAATTTTTTTTTCAAGTTTAAACACACTCTACATTGATCTATCTATGTTCAAAGACTTGCATCTTGTATCAAAATTGACTAAGGTGAATGTGTATGTGGTTTCATCTCACACATAGAGTTTCTTCTCTTAAATTCTCTATTCATGCTAAACAACAACTACAAAGTGTCAGATTCTGGCATATGAGATATGTAGCTTACAATCCCACCTTGGTAGATGCCTAACCCAAGTACTCATTACCTTTATTTTTCTCTAACATATTGTGGTAAGCTATGTCAAATACATTGAAGATGTAAAATTAATTATGTCCACTCATTTAGTAAATCACAAGTATAGGAAGGTACAACATCTAATGGTGCACAAACTAAAAAGTTATAGAACCTAAAATATAATCCAAGGAATGTACGGTACAGTGCGACATGTATGTCAGTCAAATTGGTTAAATGGTGATCTTACCCATGACACAATTGGTATAGGATCCAATTTCATCTTTACATATTCAAATGATTAAATCTGTTGTTTTCTCCCATTTGCTCCTTATCATGAGACACCCATGATATTGGGCATTCCTTTAAAAGGGGAAGATGGGGACAACTACAAAATTTCATCTTCCATTTTAGGACTGATCTGTGATCAACCCAGGGCATGGCTATGACTATTGGACTTCACAAATGAAATCTACATGAATAGTCTCCAAGAGATCCACTATCATCATTGAAGTTTCAATCCAATGTTCTTCATAAAGGTTAAAGATTGTTATGAATATTTGAGTATTGGACTTATTACTTTTAAACACAAGGGGAAAGAGTATTTTAATTTCACTAAACAAACATATAAGAGAGGGAAGGTTAAGGTAGAAAAGGAAATCCTCTTGGCCTAAAATGAGATCAATGCCATAGTTCATTAAACCAAATGACTTTGTTATAGTTATACCATTATAGATTGAGTTTCACTAGGGTTCTACCTCCAAGAACATGTAGTGGAACGAGTCTTAGGGAACTGAGAATATAACTTCAATGTGAGATCTCAGTAACGATGAGTACTAGGGGTCTATTATTGAAAACACATAAATGTCATGCAAGAATTTGTAGCTTGGCACACAAATTTACCAAAGGGGAAATGAAATAACTCACATAAATATTATAATAGCTAAACACATCATAACCATGACATACATAAAGTAGCAAAGTGTTAATCTAATTAACCTAGCAATGATGATCATTCAAACATGAAGATGAAAGAAAATTGAATTACATAAAAGACCCTCTTGTAGAAAATAGAAATTGTATTCATTAAGAGAGTAAAATGTTGTTACAATAATCGATTTAGGTTGCTTTTATTATCTAGAGTGATGAAAAAAATGCAGGTGAAGTTTTGACAGTAATCTAATAGCACTTTTGAGTAATTTTGGTCCACCTTATAATAAATCATTATGTTTATAACCATATTTTAAAATTTGCACCAAAATAATCACTACAAACTCGCAATAGATATGTGGGGGACCCCTAATTTACTTGAGGAGGTAGTTGATAGGGACTGTGTCCTAATTTTTTCAACTAATCACTCCTATCTTCCAACACATTTGTCATGAGGTCAAACACCTATTCTAGCTTGGACAAATTCATTAGGGGCTCCCTGAAGATCACCTTGACCTAAGCTACCAATCTCTGGGAGATTTAGAAAGATGCTTCCATTGACTCTTAGACTCTAAAGACCTAGTTTATGCTCATAATAGACTAAGTTGACAGGTCCAGCACTACTCAGATCCTTTCTCGATTTTCCTTGGCCACTTTCTCCCTCATAACCTGGTCAAATTGACCTATGTGGACTCTAAATTCCCCTTGATAAAGCAAGGTACCATCTGAGTAGAATATCACAAAGATATTTACCTCTTTGAATTACATCAATATATTCTTGTTTCCCTCCTACAAGGGTCTAGTTATAGTGTGGGCCAAGGCTAACCACTCCTTGATTATTGCTTTCATATTCCTAGAATATGTTTGGTACAACCCCAAGTCTGAAGTTGGCATTAGTTTAAGCTATGGGAACATTCCCTTATTGACAACCACTTGTAGCTTCTAAAATAACCCATCAATTTTTGTGATCCCCCCCACATAAGCTTGAATCTACTATATTATTGCATTGGTCTCAGCCCAAGTCTCCACTACATTCTCAAGAATTGATAAAATTAGTAGGAGGGTGTCTTTGACCTACCTGATTAATCTGACTGGGAACATACTTCTCATTTGGGCTTTGAGAGTCTGGACATGGCTCTACATGTCCTTGAGGAGTTTTTTGAACATGTCATGGGTAGCACAGAAGATGGACAGTGGGTCCTTGACCATTTTTTCCTCTCCAATGGTAGTCCTCACCTTGGTGAGAGAAAATAGATGCTATGCCCCTAACCTATCACATGTATGAGGATAGTATTAGCTGACTTGTGGCTTACTTATCCCTCTTTGACATTATATTACATTTATCTATGCTTTATTTATATTATTAGGTCGACCTATGGAGTAACCATGGCCTAGTTAGACTATATATATGAGGTAATGGGTAATCATTTATCATCATATTGTGAATTCTGCTCTTATTGAAACTTGTGGAGGTTGCCCCCTCGAAGTGGATTATCTATTATCATATATTTGTATATATTTCAGTCATATTTGAATATAATTATTCTGTTATACTTAATTCTTGAAGTAATTTCATTACAAGTGGTATCAGAGCTGTGATTTGGGCAATCTTGTGGGCGAAACACTAAATTTTTAAATTTTTAAATATATAAAAAAAGGTTGTGAATTTATCTTAAAATTTTTTATTGGAGGTTATAAATAATAAAATTAAGCTTCCATTAAAATTTCAGCTCATTTGGATCTATTTTATAAAAGTTATCGTTATTTTATGGTTTTTCATAAAATTGCTCTATAGTGCACAATTCAAAGAATTTTTATGAGTTGTTTACATTTTTGGAAATCTTAGAAAAATTTGGATATGGTTTTTTCTTTGTATATTTTTATTTGAGGCCCAAATAATTCTAAAATCTCTTGGTCAAAGCTGGGTCAAAAGTGTCAATAAGGGTCGACATCGTAAAACCCTTTTATGGCAGGTCCACAAACTCGGGGCCGAGGAAAGGGTGCTGAAACTCCAGGTAAAACTCCTAAAAAATATGAGATGGAGTCATAATGGGGATGTAATATACACTTTCTACCAGGGTTTTCTGATATAGATCACAAAGTGAGCCAGCTTGACTATACTATGCAAGGCATTCAGAGTGAGGTGCAAGACATACAATCTAATATGCAATCCATACAAGATAGTTTGGGAGATATCATGATGGATTTGAACATTAATCATTCAAATCATCAAGCTAACTCTATTTCACAAACCCACTAGGGTGGTTCTCCTAACCAGTCTACTTCAAATCCAACTCCATGGCCACAGAGGAACCTATTACCAAAGGTGGATATGCGCAAATTTGATGGAAAAGATCCACTCAATTGGCTCAACCAAATGGAGAGTTTTTTTGACCTACATAAGATTCCAAGTGGATAAAAGGTTACCATAGCATCCTTGTATCTTGAACATGATCAATTCATTTGGTATTGATGGTTGTGTGCTCAAAAGAAAAAGATGACTCTCAATGTCACCTAGTCAGTTTTTAAAGAGGAGCTACAATTACACTATGGCAATAGTGTGATAGAGAATTACTTCAGCCAACTGGCAAAATTGTGACAAACTAGCTCCATCAAGGATTATATTCATCATTTTTAGAACCTATCCTTACGTGTGGAGACAATTTCTGAAGCAAACTTGAATGACCTATTTTTGGGTGGACTCAAGGACCACATTCAACATGAGGTACGCATGTTTAATCCACTTGATATTTATGAATCTATTATCCTAGCACGTAGAGCTGAGGAAAAATTCATAGCCAACAAGAAGTAGCCATTCACTCACTTCAAAGATTGTAGCATATCGTCACCAATATTTCCTCCACCTACTAGATTGACCCCTCAGCAAATTGAAGAGAAGCGTGAAAAAGGATTATGTTTTGGTTGTGATAGCAAGTGGAGTAAAGGACATAGATGTGATGAGAAGAAGTTATTCTACATTGAGGGACCAAATGAAGATGAAGAAGCAGATGATGCCTCCAATGATGATGAGGAAGATATAGAGGAGGTACCTAAAGATTCCCAACCTACAATCTCTTGTCATGCACTTGCAAGTATTAGCACTCCAAAAACTCTTAAGGTGGTGGGTTTCCTCAAGAAACAAAAGGTGACAGTGTTGATTGATTCAGGGAGCACACATAACTTTATAACCCATAAGTTGGCCACTCGATTGAATTGTTTCATCTACCCATCACCAGAATTTTAGGTCATGATTGCAGATGGTGGCACAATTAATTGTTCAGGCAAATGCCATAGTATTAAGCTTACTATGGGTGGGTACAATCTCGACTCTCCTATGTTTTCTATTCCCATGGGTAACACTGAAATTATTTTGGGAGTCCAATGGCTCACAACCTTAGGTACCATTGAGATGAACTTCCAAGAACTATTCATCCGCTTTCATTCTGAAGGTAAGAAAATTGAACTACATGGATTACATGCAAAATCTCCACAATTGGTTAGTTCACATCAGATGACCAAGATGTTAAAAAATGGGGTCGAGGGAATTATTGCATGATTATGCTCCATATAAGTTCAACCCACACAGGTATCTACACATCCTGATCTACAAATAATTCTTGAAGATCACTCATCTATTTTTGGGGTCATGCCAAAAGGACAACCACCAAAAAGAGAACATGATCATGCCATTCAACTAATTCCAGGTAGTCAACCACCAAATATATGACCATATAGATATCCATATGCACAAAAGAGTGAAATTGAAAAGATGGTCCATGAGATGCTAGAGGTAGGGATCATCAAGCATAGCCAAAGTGCATATTCATCACTAGTGGTCATGGTGCGGAAGCAGGATGACACATGGAGGATGTGCCCAGATTGTAGGGAACTCAACAAGTACACCATAATAGATAAGTTTCCTATTCTAGTAATTGATGATTTACTTGATGAGTTTCATGGTGCTAATTATTTCACAAAATTGGATCTTCGCTTGGGGTACCATCAAATTAGAATCAAGGATGAAGATGTTCATAAAACTGCTTTTAGAACACATGAGGGGCATTATGAGTTTTTGGTAATGCCCTTTGATCTTAAAAATGCACCCTCTACTTTTCAGAGCTTGATGAACACTATTTTTAGGCCTTTTTTAAAGAAGTTTGTGCTAGTTTTCTTTGATGACATATTGATTTATAGTCAGACATGGGAAGCACATATGTAACATGTGAAACAGGTGTTGATAGTTTTGGAGAAGCACCAACTTTATGCGAAGCCATCTAAATGTGCTTTTGGAGTACAGGAGGTAGAGTACCTCGATCACATTGTTTCCCATGAAGGGGTCAAATTTGATCCCCAGAAGATCAAAGTGATAATGGAATGGCCCATGCCAAAAACTCTCAAAAACCTTTGAGGGTTTCTTGGACTAATAGGTTACTATAGAAGATTTGTGAAAGGTTATGGCAGCATAGCAGCTCCACTCACTGCATTGCTAAAGATGGATGATTTCCATTGGAATGATGATGCCACCAAAGCATTTGAGAAACTAAAAGTAACTATGTGCACCACTCCAGTTTTGGCTACTCCAGACTTCTCACAAACATACACTGTTGAATGTGATGCTTCTAAGTTTGGATTGGGGGCAGTACTAATGTAGGAAAGAAGACCCATCGCATTTTAAAGTCATCAATTCAAAGGTAAAAATATACAAAAACCTATCTATGAGAAAGAAATTATGGCTATTCTTCATGCAGTTAAACAATGGAGGCCTTATCTGATGGGTAGACACATTAAGGTGAAAACGGATCATGATAGTCTCAAATAATTTTTGGATCAAAGATTATCATCTGAGGAACAACAAAAATGGGTAACCAAAATGTTGGGTTATGATTTTGAAATCATCTACAAGAAGGGTAAAGATAATGTAGTAGTAGATTCACTATCCAGACGGGATGCATCCACAGAAGCATTACTTTGTGCAATGTCCATATTGCAAGCAGATTGGGTGGATGAAGCTAGGTTAGAATGGGAGAAAGACAAGGATACACAGGTTCTGATTCAGAATCTCCAGTAAGGTAATTTATCCTCTGACAAATTTGAATGGAAAGGTAATGTCCTATGGTATAAGGGTAGGTTATGCTTGTGCAAAAATTCAGAGCTTAAGCATAAGATTCTTGCAGAGTTGCATGCATCTCCACTTGGGGGACACTCAGGGTTCTTGAAAACTTATCATAGAATTAAGAAAAAATTATTTTGGGAAGGACTCAAGGGAGATGTACAAAAGTTTGTGGAAGAATGTTTGATATGCCAACAGAACAAAGGTGAAATAGTTAAGACCCCACGTTTGTTACAACCATTAGCGATTCTTAGTCAAAGGTGGGAGGAGGTTTCCATGGATTCCATCACTGGGTTGCCTTGTTCTAAAGGTAAGAATGTTATTTTGGTCATTGTGGATAGGCTTACAAAATATGCCCATTTTTGTACTCTCTCACACCCATTTTCAGCAAGTAAAGTTACGGCTATTTTTATGGAAGCAGTTCTCAAATTACATGGAACCCAAAAAATAATTGTAAGTGATCGTGATCTTATTTTCACTAGTAATTTTTGGACTGAACTATTTTCTTGTTTGGGTACTCAGCAAGCTCATAGCTCATCTTACCACCCCCAATCTGATGGACAAACTAAAGTGGTTAACAAATGTTTAAAGGGGTGTCTTCGTTGTTTTGTATCAAATAAACAATAACATTGGGTTAAATGGCTATCACTTGCAGAATGGTGGTATAACACATCTTTCCATACCTCTTCTAAAATTTCTCCATTTCTAGCACTATATGGTTACCATCCATCTTCCATCACTTCTTCATTAAAGGTGCACACCAAGGTTTGAGATGCAAAAGAGCACATTCAACATCAACAAGAGGTTTTGGCTAGTTTGAGAGATAATTTGGCCTTGGCACAAGATAGGATGAAGCAACAAGCGGATCAACACCAGAGTGAGAAATTTTGAGGTGGGTGACTGGGTATTTGTTTGTTTGCAGCCTTACAAGCAGATGTCCTTGAAGCAACAGAAAAAGTACAACAAACTTGCTCCAAAGTATTATGGCCCTTATCAGGTTCTACAAAAAATTGGAAGTGTGGCTTACAAGCTCAAGTTACCTCATTCATCTCACATACACCCAGATTTCATGTTTCTTGTTTGAAGAAGGTCATTGGACAGAACGTTTCCACCCAGACAGAGCTCCCAGAACTAGATGAAGAAGGATGAGTCATTTTAGAACCAGAGAATATCCTCCAAACACGTACTAAGAGGTTGAGAACCAGAGAGATTAAGGAATATTTGATCAAGTGGAAAAACCAAAGCAGTGAAGATGCAACTTGGGAAGGTGAAGAATTTCTGCAACAACATCCAGAGTTGTTCAACATTGAGGACAACATTGGTTTGAAGGGGAAGGGCATGCTACGTCCCTAACCTATCACATGTATGAGGATAGTATTAGCCTACTTGTGGCTTACTTATCCCTTTTTGCCATTATATTAAATTTATCTATGCTTTCTTTAGATTAGTAGGTCGGCCTATGGAGTAACCATGGCCTAGTTAGACTATATATAGGAGATAGTGGGTAATCATTTATCATCATATTGTGAATTCTGCTCTTATTGAAGCTTGTGGAGGTTGCCCCCTCGAAGTGGCTTATCTATTATCATATATTTGGATATATTTTAGTCATATTTGGATATAATTCTGCTATTATACTTAATTCTTGAAGTAATTTTATTACAATAGATCCTAATGGGTCTATCATATCACCAAATTCCCCTCATGGATAAATCTCTAAATGAGCATCCTTTTCATGCTCTTAGAAGCTTAATTGAAACTCCATTATATGTTTGAGTCACCCTGAATAGTCATCTATGGCTCTTGTGACCCTAGTACCATCCCTTGGGTTGTGACGAGTGTAGGAGGTGTGGATGGAATGGTGGTGAAGGGTGAAAGACAAGGCAAAGGGGAGAAGGAGGAAGTGGAAGGAGTGAAAGAAGAAAGGACCGTATATGGAGGGGGCATGGGAGTGAAAAGAGGGAGAATAAAAGAGGAGGCTCATGGTAACATTTGAGCACACCATTTTATTTGAGTCAAGTTCCCTTGAGATAAAATTGCCCCTGAGAATAGGTCTTGAAATAATAGGGAAGAGATGTGTTGGTTAAAGGCAAATTTTGTGGGGCCTTATGTAAGGGAGAGAGGGGGTGAGGATTTAATTATCTAGTTGTTGCTACTAACGCTAGAGGAGACATTAAGGCCTACGTATGAGGTAGAGTTCAAGTAGAAGGCCTTCAAGCTGGAACTAGAGTATGGGTCACCTTCTATTTATTCTATGATCTCTTTCCTAGGTCACTCTGGGTGTTGTGGTAGATGGTCCAGCCGGGATGATAAGGGTCATAGGGGTTGATGGTGGAGGACTTGGAGCTATAGAGGGAAGATCTAAGCTAACTAAATTGGGAACCAAGAGGGTCCCTTTTGGAAGTGGTACACTCCTGAAGGCTATAATCATGCCCACTATTAAAGGCATACCCAAGAGAGGCTTTCGAGAGGACTCCAAGTTGTGAGATGAGAGGAGTGGAATGGAATGAATAAGCAAGGACACTTAGAAGGACTAAGGCCAAAGAAACTTAATAAAAATATGGAGGGGGATGTAATGGTAAATAGAGGGGGTGGATCCAAACTAGTGGTCATCAGAACTAGGAATTGAAATGTGACAAGAGTGAGGGGTGGAAGGGAAATGGGAGAAGATGGAGGAGTGAGTGAGGAAATTGTATGGGTGCATGTTGGATGATTTTTTTTGGGCTCACTCTTGAGCTACCAACTACCTCAAATCTTAGAATTTTTGGTGTCAATGGTTGAGTGGGCTACACTTGGGTGGCCTAACATCATGTATTCTAGGGTTAACTTTATCATAGCCTAGTTACTAGTGCCATTAGAGGAGGTGGAAGTGGAGCATGAAGAGAAAGTATATGAGGTAGAGGTGGAGTGTGAAGAGAAACTAGAGGATGTAGAGGTGGAGATGGAGCATGGGAAGTAGGATCTACTAGCTAAAGTGGAGCTCAAGCTCGAGCTTTAGGGGGAGAAGGTGGAGGGATGCCCTGTAGTATCCTTTGATAAATGGTTGGAGCTATTAAACTTGGGTCTTCTAAAAACCAATAAAGAGAAAGAAGAGGCATAAAAGGGCCTACTTGAACCTTATTCCCATTTTTATTCTTCTTGGTCACAATCTGGGATAACACCTCTTGGTCATCAATGGCATTCAAATAAAGATTATCACCATCTTCAACCTGATGGTCTTAGTTGATATTGAGCCAAGTTGAGTATTGTGCCAAAAGGGATTGAATCACCCCTTTAGGGTCCCATTATCAAACCTTACACTTTTACAGTGTGAAGGAGTCTCACCCATCTACCATCTTTTGTATCAATAGGAAGGTCTTATAGACGTGGTGTTATATGGTGATTGGGAATGACAGGTATGCCTTCTACTGACACTATACATAGAACCCAAAGATGTCATTCACTAGTTGATATGTGACCTCTTATTTTTCTAAGTGGTCAGGGACATGATATGGCAGGTAGAGGGGGTCTTTGAGAAATCCCATGATCCAAATCACCATGTCATTTTTGTGTAATCAGTATCCCCTGATGGCTATGATAGAGTTCTAGATTGCCTTTGAGAGTTAAGGAATTATAGCTTTGTTGACTGCCTAATACGTCACTAGGTATAATTTCTCACTTACATATTGTACATGCTTGTGGAATTGATGACCATACAACTCATAAAAGACCACATAGACCATCGGGTGACTTGTAACCCATGCAAGAGAGGCCAAAGGCTTGAATAAGAGTGTACCATAGATTGCATCTAGAAAGTAGCTCATGATGTATAAGTTGCCTTAGGCTCAGGCATCTGTAATGGAATGAACTTGAATTTGATCAATCTTCTCATGTTTAGGATGTGTCAAAGTATCAAAATCATATGCAAGAGAGGCACCCACATGTCATTGACGTGTTGGTAATTTGCATCCCTAAACAGCTAATTCAATAGGATCATGCCTACTCATACCTCCTCCTAGAAGTTATAAATTATGTAACCATTGATTTTATACTTATTAAACCACTTGGATTTGGGGTTCTTATCTTACTCATGGAGAACATCATAGATCTGGTAGGATCTCATCCAAACCAACAATGTCATTGCATCATAGGAGAAAGAGATGTATGGGAGGGAGTACTATGCATTGAAGACATTCCTAGATATATCAACAATCTAGTTTTGAGAGGTGGGTGAGCATACCCAGTCATTGACCCCATCTTGCATACGGATGGACTTATGGAAGATGTCACCTAATAGGTCGATGTAGGGAAATGCCTCTAGTTTGGTTGTGGATCTATGGAGTTTGCACTTCTTATAAGAGCTAAGGGCATCTTCATACTTAGCCTACTAGTTATCTGCATCAACATAATCCTTCAGGACCTACTTAATTACCTTAAATATATCATTATAGTGATTGTACTTATTCAAGCTAGTAGGGAAGGTAGTGTCCTAGTACTCAAGCTCAGACTTTAGGTTTGAGGATGTAACAGCCATTAGAGTAGGATCGAGGGGAAATTTAGGGAGCTTTGAGCATAGGAGGAGTGAGTTACAGGGGTTATATGGAATTTTGAAAGTAAGGAATTAGGGATCTATTCAAAGTCAGTAATGGTTACCATTAATGAGATTCCCTTAGGCCTTATAAGTACATGCATACATCTTCATGTATTAAAGGCATTTGACAACTCACTTACTATGAATTTAAATTTGAGTTAGTGGTTAGATTTTCTCCCTTTATTTCTAAATCTAGAATTGAATTCAAAACCCATAATCCTTTGTCTCTAATTAGATATAAAAATGAAAATGGGATTTTTTTAAATCCATTCAATTGGGTCCAAATTCCCATTCTATTAATGCCCAGCACATGGTAGGCACACAGTCAAATCTCTTAAAGGCTTCTCAGCTAACTCCTACCTTTTACACGTGTCATCTACTCATTGGTATTCCCATTAATGGTCAAAATTTTGACACTACTATGTACCTCATATTATATATTTAGGCTACGTGATGTGTCACCTAGGGACATGTGGCATGTTCTAATAGGCTTTCGAGTCTCATTCATACTTCATTCTAGGCTTCCCAGGGCTTTAGGTGGAAACTAGTTCATCTACATACTAGGTGATGTGGTACCTTCCCATTTGATCAAACTCTCCTAAGCTCTGACATCTTTGACAGGTCCAAGGGACTAGCTGATCTAACTCATGATGATGTGGTGCCTTCCCATTCGATCAAGATTTCCAGGGCTCTGACATTCATTATAGGTTCAAGGTACTAATCATTTTTACTCATGGTGACATGGTGCCTTCCCATTCAGTTGGTATCTCCTGTGCTTTGACATCTATAACATATCTAGGGGATCAAAATCTCTTACTCATGGTGACATGGTATCTTCCCATTCGATCAATCTCTCTTGGGAATCTAACTTCTCTAACAAGTCTAGGGGACTAGCCACTCTGACTCATGGTGATGTGGTGTCTTCCCATTCATCTAGGCTCTCTTAGGCTCTAACATCTCTACTATATATAAGGGATTGGTCATTCTGACTCATGGCAGTGATGCACCTTCCCATTTAGTTGGGCTCTCTTACACTTGGACATATGTAATAGGTTTAGGGGACTAGTTGCTCTAATGCATGGTAATGTGGCACCTTCCCATTTTATTAGGCTCTGACATCTCTAATAGGTCTAGGGGACTAGCCACTCTGACTTGTCATGACATGACACTTTCCCATTCAATCAGACTCTCCCAACATTTGACATCTCTGATGAGTATGAGGTACTGATCAATCTGATTCATGGTGACATGGCACCTTCCCTTCAGTTAGGCTCTCCTAGGCTCTAACATCTCTGACAAGTCTAAGAGACCAGCCACTCTGACTCATGGTGATGTGGTACTTTCCCATTTGACCAGGATCTCTTGGGCTCTAACATATCTGATAGGTTTGGGGGACTGGCCAATCTAACTCTTGGTGATGTGGTACCTTCCCATTTGGCTAAGCTATGTAAAATTCACAAAAATGACCAAGTAAGAAAGATAAAAAAGAATATGATGCATTAAAACTTACTTGACATATATGGAAATCTTAGTTTTCCATGAAGGACAATGTGTCTATTTCTCTGGGAAGGGAACTAGACTATGGGATATTCAAGTGAAAATCAACCTAAAATGTTAGCGCCATGATTTATAAAAAATAACAAAGACTCTTGAGTTCTAAAGAGAAATAAAAGAGGCATGTTAGTACATGGGGAAATCAAGGTGATGCATCTTCTGAAGGTTTGAGTAGGCATTGCCAATGGAAACAATGGAAACGACCCTAAAGCTTTGATCATGAGATTTTAGAGGGTCATCCATTTCAAAACAATGGGGTGTGTTGGCTACAAAAAATGGCTAATTTTTTAGGGAAAGTGATGAGAATCACTTAAAGCTCGACCAGTTTCTTCTTTCCTTACTCAACACAGAGATTGTATAGGGGGTCTTTATTATCCAAAAAAAATATGAGGCACTAAAGTCTCACAATAGCAAGTAGCATATTGAGTTTCCATCTCATACATGGCCAACAGCATGTGTGAGAAGTGATTTCCATTTCTAATTTATTCTTGGATTACCTTCAAGAAATCAAGGTTGGATCAATTATCAAACTTTCTCCAAGGCATTGTTGGCTTGATGGCTTAGGGGGAATGGGTAGGGCATTGCTCTACTACCAGACAGACATCCATAACCCTAACAGAGATGCTTCTAATCCAATTCATGGACTTGCCCAACTGCCAGCTAGGCCAAAAAGCCTGCATTAGAGATTTCTTGTATATCCCTTTCAAGGTAGACTCGAAATTTAAATATTACATGATTTCCTTATTCTTTTCTATAATTCCCATGAAAAGATGATTATTTATTAGTCTTATCCATTGAGGGTTCTGGACCAAGCCAAGGGTGAATGGATAAGGGGAGGGTTCTGAATAGTCTTCTAGTCATTGATCAACTTGAGTAATCTAGTATCTTCTTGAGCCATTATTTTAAGTGTAGCTCAATGTCTATCTTGGGGTGTAGGTTGTTCTAAAATCCACATGTTTCTCTTATAATAATTGGCCTTTCAGGTATGGGATGTCAAAATTTCACATTACCATCCTAGAATTTCTTTGATTGAAGTTTTGTCTTGGACTTTCTTATTCCTCAACAATCTTCCTAGGTTTCGGCCACCACCTGAATTAGTTACCAACAAGGGCCGAGTGCCAAAGGAACAATGCAAAAAAAATAAGGGGCTAGAGGGGTAAATAATAAAACAAAACAAAAATCACACATCAAAAACAAACACACAATGAAATCAATCATATAACTAAAGAAAATCTATCTAATATATACATTACCACATCCTACTTAGATTACTCATAAACTACTTTGGAGGGGATAGTCGATAAATAGTGATTCAAGAACTAATTTTTCACTATAAGTGGTAGCTTTTTTCCCTCGATATCCTTGAGGGAAAAGGTATTTTGGCCCAAGAACTTAGTTATCTGGTGTGGGCCAATCTAGAGGGGATTGAATTTCAAATGTTGGCATTTTTTTCATAGGCCTTGTCCCACATTAGGACCAAGTTCAATATTCTAAAGGTTTTGACCTTTTCCCTCTTGCAAACCATCTCTTGACTATCTTGATCTTTGTTAAAGTTTAACATAGCTTCATCCTAGGATTCTTCTAACTAAATCAAGTTTAGGAGTCTAGAATTTACTTTGTCATTCAGTTCTATGAATTGCTACATGAACTTATAAGTTAGTATTTTGAGATTTACTAGCATGATTAAATCCAATCTGTAGACTAGAAGGAAATGAGAGCTTTTGAAGGCTTGTTTATACCTAATGTAGTCTACCCATAAGACAAACTTTAGCAATGAGTGTCATTCCTAGGGCTTCTCTCCAATTAATTTCTTAATGGCATCAATCAAGTTTTTGTTTGTGGATTTCTCCAATCCACTCCCTTGTGGATAATCATTGGATGAGAACTTTAGTGTGATCTTGTTATCATAGGCTTACTCTATAAATTCTATACATTGAAATGTGGAGCCATTATCACATACTAAATAAATAGGGAGCCCAAAATGGGTGACTATGGCATCTTCTAGTAACTTGATGATTTTGGTAGTGGTGTTCCTTTTGGTTACAAATGCCTCAGACCATATAGTGTAGTAGTTCATGCCCATAAGGATGAATTTATGACCAGATGATGAATTGGGGTTAATTACCCATATGAAATATAGTCCCTATTATGAGAATAGTGTAGACCCTATAACAAGTTATAGTGTCATTACGGCATGTGTTTCTCTTTTAGTAAAGGTTTGTCATTGGTGGTATAAATGAACATGAGTGTGAACATCTCTGAAAAAGGTGGTCTAATAATAACCAGCTTGGAGAACCTTATGAACCATGGAATTTGTTGTGAGATGATTGGCACCCATTTTTCATGGAAACTTGCCATTATGTCATTGGCCTCTTCTTGTGATACACACTAGAGTTATATTTTTTCATGGTTTCTTCTGAATAAAACTCATTTCTTCAACATATAGTGTGTGACCTTAAACTGGATACCTCTTCTCTGTGTATGGTTGACTCTTGGGGGTGCATTTTCATAGAGTATAAAGTTCATGACCAAGGCATACTAGTCTGAGTGTTGTACCCTTTGTTGGTCCACCTAGTATATCATGATTCTTAGGTCTATCTCTATGATCAACTAGGTAAGGTCTTATCCCCTAACCAGTTTGGTGAGCTTGATTTATAAGTCATACTCTTGTAATTTCATTATCCATCAGCCTCTATTTTTGCTTAGCTCATTCATCCCCAGCATTTTATTTATAGGTGGGTTCAGGACAATGGCATGTACTCTATTCCAAAGGATGTAATTCTTGAATTTATTCACTACCTTGACTAGGGCATATGTGTGCTTGTATAGGGTAGAATACCAAATTTTAGCATCTTTAAGAATAGGGATCATAAAATCCATGGGGTGTTCTTCTCCTTCTAACATCTAGGTAAGGCAAACGTTAATGGTTTACTCTGAAATGAAAGGGTAGACATAGAAGTCCTATGTATAGTATGGGTTGATGAGGATCGGGGCTTGCATGATTGCATCTTTGATATCTTGGAAAGCTTTCCTTCATTCTATGTGCCACTCCACTTTAGCATCTTGTTTCAACATTGCATTTAATGGCTTCATTATTTCGACAAATCCATAAATAAGCGTATGTAGAAAGATAATTTTCCCAAATAAATATTTTAGTTCCTTATTACTATTGGGTAAAGGTAGTTTTAAAATTACATCCGCCATTTTGGGGTTGATATCAATACCTCTTTTTGTGACAATGTGATTGAGAAACTTACCTTCGATGACACTGAACATGCTCTTATTTGAGTTTAAGGAAATGGCATACCTTCTACATCTTTCAAATACCCTTTCCAAGTGGTGCACATGATCTAACTTGTATTTTGAAAACAAAGTTAGGTCATCCATATATATTATTATGTACTTACCTATCAGACCCTCAAAGGTGAGGTCCATCACCCTTTGAAAAGTATCACTAGTGTTGATTAACTTGAAAGGCATCTATTTATAAGTTAATGTGCCCCACTTAGTGGAAAAAGTAGTCTTAGTTCTATCTCTGAGGCCGAATAGGGCCTGGTTATATCCTAATAAGCCATCCAAGAAAAACATCATCTAAGACCCGCTCACCATTTAGATCACCTCATCTAGCAAGGGCAATGGGTAGTTGTCTTTATCCAAGGCTTTGTTCAAGTTATTGAAGTCCATGTAAAGGTGTATTTCTCTATTCCTTTTTCACACTGAGATGAGGGTAGCCACTTAGGTGGAGTGGTGAACTAGGAAAATTATCCCTACAAAGAATAACTTGTGAACTTCCTTGTGAATCAAGGGCTCCAAGATTGTGTTTACCAACCTTTGTCTTTATCTGAAGGGTTTTTGGCTTGGTTTTAAGGGGATGGTATGAGTAATTACACTCAAGTCAAAGACCTTAAGATATTCATAGTCTCAGGTAATCATATCCTTATACCTCAGTAGTAACATCTGTAACTAATCTAATTCATGGTTCATCCAATCTGAACCCACATTAACTATCTGGGGATTTTCTACAGGGCCAAGATTAATGAGCCAACACTTTTGGTCTTTGAATTTATTCATTTTAACTTATAAGGTTGGGTCTAACGCATCAAATGCTCTTTCTATAGAAATCATCCCCTTCAAGATCTAGTCCCCATGAATGTTTATGATCCCATCCTTATCCAACTCATTCCTAGTATTATCTCTATCCTTTTCATCTATGATTTGGGCCTTGAATACCCCCTCATTACTGAGGAACTGAATGATTTATTGATCATCTTCAAAGACCTAGAAGTTAGTCACATTGTCAGGATAGAAGGACAAGGGATGAGTTTCATAGAGAACTCTTATAGCTCAATGTCATCCAAAAGAGTGAGGTTCATTATCGTCGATGCTATTGAGTCTGCTACCAGGGTTTCCTCCCAAGGAATAAAGATGATATTGAATGTGTTGAACATTTAAATTAGGTCCCAAGCTTTGTGCTTATATCTTCTGAGGTATGATAGATTACATTGAAACTTAGTTTTTATCTAGTTGTCCACTAGTTTAGATTGTTGAATACTCTTAGTTTATTTGTCTCATGCCTTAACACAAATTGTAATCCCATGATTAGAGATTTGCACTCCACTAGGTTATTCATGCAAGGAAATTATAACCTATATAATGTTAAATGTTTCCTCCCTAAGGGGTCTATAAATATAAAATCGATCCCACTTCCTTATTTTTAACAAGCTCTATTTATATAAAGAGACCAAATCCAAGTAGACCTGGGTTGTGACTAGTTTGGTTTTTTGGAGACTTGGTGTTTAGCGTGCAGATGCCTAAGTTCGAGAAAACTAGGTTTAACTTATCATTAATGGAATTGTATTCAATGATCATATGCTTCATGTGTGGTTCCTTGTCTACTCTTATTTAGTTGGCTACTCCTCTTTATGACAACCACATATGGAATAAATATGTGGCCATATACCCATTCAAGGCTTTGGACCAATCTTTGTTGAGGAGCATGCCATAGGCTTCTATGATATCAACCACTTGAATTTCTATAAAGTGTTAAATCTTGTGCTTAGATTTCAACTAGATGTAGACATTTATAAACTCACTTATGACTTTTAACTCAAACTTATCCAATTGGACCACTATCTTGCCTAATTTTATAGGGGATAGATCAAGTTTCTCACATATGCTTGTTAGTATCACATTGGTTGAGGCTCTTGAATCTACTAAGTAGTTATGTAGATTATTTCCAAAGAATTAGATGGCCAAGAGGAATAGAGGGACCTCCATCTTATTTTTTTGAATGATCACATTGGTGTGTGTTGCTCTCAGTTTTGGTTGGGCATGTGGGGTGAAATTTTGAGTTAAAAACTTTAACAATAGATATCAATGTTATATGATTTGGGCTAACTCATAAAGGGGAATGTTATCCTTGATATTCTTCATATCCTTGACTATGTTGTATCCCCTTTTTCTTTGGATTGGCGAGTTTTCCACAAGTGCCTTAGGCCCTTGAGGTCTTGGAGGTGGAGGATCATTCCTAATGTTTTGGTCTGGTGGGGTTGCACCATTATTTATGGGTGTTGAGGTAGTAAGGAGCTATTATTATTGCCTATTCTTAAGGGCACAATTCTTCTTTTAGAATTTCTAAAATGCTTTCACCTCACTAATACATTCCTCTGACTCATTTTCTTCTTAGCTAAAAAAAATTAATGTTTCCAACACCATAGTAGTATTAGGGGCTTTACCCAAGTTGGAGGATTCTGGTTGATTAGGGACTACCTCGTATTCTTTAATTTCCTTTTTGAAGATACTAAAATTAGAACCAAACTCTATGTAGCCTAGCTACCCATGTGTTGTGGTGTTATGCACTTGACACTAGCTAGCTAAGGCTATCTCAAAGATGTTGATCTCTGGGATCCTATTGGGTGAAGGTTTTGGGTGGTTGTAGCTCATGTTTGGTCTCTAATATGTGAATTTCTTATTAGAGATTTTTTCATTGGAATTACTCATCTATCTTTGCAACCCTTTAGGAAGTCATTGTTGAGTTTTTGTGCCATTCATTGAATGGCATCTGGCTCAATTTTAATGGACTCTTGAGGCATGGTTTTGGGTGATGTTAGCCATAGCTAACATCACTTAATCTAGGGAATCAGATCTTCACCCCATGGGTTTAGGAAACCTAATTATTGGTTTGAAGTGGGATGACCCAGCAAGAGTTGATGTGTTGCAAGGAGTAGCTAAGGCATAGGTGCATTTTAGTTAACACTAGGTAAGAATTTTAACGTAGGCATTTGTGTTAGCATGCTAGGAGTGGGAGTTATTATGTGACCCTAGGGGTTCAGTTGTATATCCACTTTGATATCTCCTACATATGTTGAGGATAGGTCAATTATAGTTGCATCTCTCTTTAAGAACATGGCTATACAAGGGTCTAGCACATTCTTATACATTTTAAGTTCTAGTTGAGGATTAGGTTGCTACAGCATGGTTACGTAGCTATACATCTTTTTAAACCTATCATTGAAGTTTTTAATTGGCTCATTAGGCTCGCTTTTGATGCAATCAAATTTTTGGTATAGGACATTAGGGTCTATCACTTGGCCAAATTGAGTGAGGAAAGTAGAACTAAAATAATCCCAACCTAGGATTGAGTCTTCGAGAAGGTTTAGGAACCTATCATCAGAAAAGTCCATCAATGTAAAAGGAAACAACCTGCATGCCACATCCTCAAGTTCTACATTTAGGATTCTCAAGGTGGTCTTGTAGAATGTTATATGTTCCTTTGTGGTTTGTCCCACACTATGGGTGAAACAATAAATATACCTCGAAGGGTTCTTCGATAGAACATGGATGACTCATGGGACATTAACGGCTAAGCCAGTTAACTAGGCCATCTATGGGCTGTGAACTTGGGATATGTTGTGTATAGGAATTGATAAAAATCATGGTAGGTCTAGATTTATTGGTCCAGGTTTTTCTATGGAAAATTAGGGGAAAGTATCAATCTACTTTGGTGGCACCTACCCCTAAAAATAGGAGAATGACTCTCTAGGATGCTTCACAATCACATAATAGTTATCACTTTATTACTAGTAAACTGATCTCAACATATTCATAAAATGAATCAATCACAAACATGAAGTGTTGGAATGGCCTTCCTTCTAGTGTCATCTATTGGTCACTCCCATTTACTCCTTATCGTGATATGCCCATGAGATTGGGCATTCCTTGAAAAGGGGAAGGTGGAGATAACTATGGACTTTCATCCTCCGTTTTAGGACTAGTTTGAGATCATTCTAAATAATAGCTATGGGTATTGGACTTCCCAAATGTAATCTACGTGAATAATCTCCAAGAGATGCACTATCACCATAAAGGGTTCAATCCAATGTTCTTCACATAGCTTAAAAATTATTATGAATATTTGAGTATTGGACTTATTATTTCTAAACACAAGGGGAAAGGGTATTTCAATTCTATTAAACAAACATAGAAGAAAGGGAAGGGTAAGGCAGAAAAGGAAAGCCTCTAGGTCTAAAATGAGATCAATGCAATAGTCATCAAACCAAGTGACTCTCCCACAATTATACCAATGTAAACCTAGTTTCATTAGCGTTCTACCTCCAAAAACATACATTGGGACAATCTGAGGGAATCGAGAATATGCCTTCAATGTGAGATATCACTAACGACGAGTACTAGGGATTTATTATTGAAAACATATAAATGCCATGTGAAAATTTGTAGCTTGGCAAACAAATTACCAATACTACCAAAGGGGAAACAAAATAACTCACAGAGAGATTATAATATCTAATCCCATCATAACCATGACATACATAAATTAACAAAGTGTTAATCCAATTAACTTAGCACTGATGATCATTCAAACAAGAAGATGAAATAAAATTAGAACATATAAAAGACCTTATTTCAAAAAATAGATATTGTATTTGTTAGAAGATTAAAATGATGTTATAATAATCAATTTGGGTTGCTTTTACAGTCTAGAGTCATGAAGGAAATGTAGGTGAAATCTTGGCAGTAATCTGACAACACCTTCAAGTAATTTTGGTCCACCATATAATACAATACAACTCTTTATTAAATAGATAAGGATTGAGGCTCACATTTAAATAGTATGAGGATCCCATTCTAAGACATGATGGCCACTCATTACAGTTATAACCATACTTCAAAATTTAATCTCAAACAATCTATACAAACCCGTAATAGATCTGTAAGGGACCACTAGTTGACATAAGGAGGTGGCTGAGAGGGACCAAAACCTAACTGCTTTGACTAGGTGCTCCTAACTTCCAACATGGTTGTAATGAGGTCAAACTCTTTGTCTAACTTGGCCATGGTCATTTGGGGCTCTCTAAATATCACCTCAGCCTGAACTGTAAGTCTCTAGGAGATTTGGAAAGTCGCTTCCATTAATGCTTGGACTCTATAGACCTAGTTAATGCTCATCGTGAACTACGTTAATAGGTCCACCACTACCTGGTCCCCTTCTTAGTTTGTCTTGGCCACTTTTTCCCTCATAACCTGGTTGAATTGACCTAGGTAAACTCTAAATACCCCTTGTTTGAGTAAGGTGCCATTTGTGTGGAATAGCATAGAGATATTAACTTCCTTGAAGTAAGTCAATATATTATTCTTGCATTATTCTAAGGGTCTAGTTGTAATGTGTTCCAAGGCTAAACACTCCTCTATTGTTGTTCTCATGTTCCCGACATATTTTTGGTATAACCCCAAGTCTAAGGTTGGCATGAGCTTAAGCTCCATGAACATTCCCTTCTTGACCACCACCTATAGCTTCTGGCATTTCCCATAAATTTTTGTGATCTTCCCCATGTAGGCTTGATTTCATTATATAATTACATTGGTCTCAGCCCAAGTCTCCATTACTTTCCTAAGGATTGAGAAAATTAGTAAGAGGGCATCTTTGACATGCCCAATTAGTTTGACTGGGAATGTGCTTTTAACTTAGGCTTTAAGAGTCGAGACTTGACTCTACATGTCCTTGAGGAGTTTCTCAAACATGTCATGGGTATCATGAAGGAAGGACAATAGGTCATCAGCCATATTATCCTCTCTAGTGGTAGTCCTCACCTTGGTGAGAGAAAATAGATCTTGATAGGTCTACCATATCACTAGGTTCCCCTCCTAGATAAATCTCTAAGTGAGCAACCTTTTCATGCCTCAGAGGCTCAGTTGAAACTCCATTATACTTCTGAGTTACCCTAGACAACCACCTATGGAGCTTGTGAACCAAGGACCATCCCTTGAGTTTTAGGGGGTGTAGGAGGTGTGGCTAAAATGGTGATGAAGGATAGAGAATGAGGTAGAGGAGAGATGGAGGAAGTGGAATGAGTGAAAGAGGAAAGGAGTGGAGGTAGAGGGTTCATGGGAGCGAAAGGAGGGATAAAAATATAGGAGGCCCATGTGAACATTTGAGTCTACCACTATTCTTGAGTCAAGTTCATGAGAGGCAGAATTGCCTTCAGGAATAGGTCATGGAATGACAGGGAAGAGATGGGATGGTTGAAGGCAAGTCCTATGGGGCCTTTGGTAAGAGAGAGAGGGGGTGAGGACCTAATCACCAAGATGTTACTACTAAGGTTGGAGGAGCCATTGAATCCTACAGAGGAGCTGGAGTTGGAGCAAAAGGCCTTTCAGCTAGATTTGAAGTGTGGGTCACCTTCTATTTCCACTTCAACCTCTTTCCTAGGTCAGCTTCAGTGGTATGGTAAATGGTCCAACCAAGATGATAGGGGTCATAGGAGCTAATGGGAGAGAACTTGGAACTGTAGAGGGGAGTATCAAGTTTACTAAAGTGGGGATCGAGAAGGTCCTTGTTGCAAGTGGTATGCTATCAAAGGTTGCAGTCACACCCATTGTTAAAGGAATACCTAGAGGTTGCATCGAGAGGACTCCAAGTTGTTGGATGGGAGGAGTGAAAGGGAATGAAGAAGCAAAGACACTTAGAATGATCGAAGCTAGAGTTACTTGGGTGAAATATGGAGGGGGGAAATATTTAGAAACATAGGGGGTAAAGACAAACTAGTGGGCACTCAAACTAGGAGTTGGAATGCGATCAGAGTGAGGGGTGGAAGGGAAACAAAAGAAGATGGAGGAGTGAGTAAGGAAACCTAGATGGGTGCCTCATGTTGGGTTCGCTCTTGAGCTATCAACCACATCAAACTAAGAGATTATGGTGTCGATGGCTGAGTGGGTTTTGTTTGGGTAGCTTACCATCACATAGTATATGGTCACCTCTATCACAACCTAGTTTTTAGCACCACCATAAGAGGTGGAGGTAGAGCTTGAGCATAGGGAGGAGGTGCTACTAGCAAAAATAGAGCTAAAGCTTGAGGGGGAGAAGGCAGCGGGATGCCCTATAAGATCCTCTAGGAGATGGTTAGAATTATTGGAGGTTCATCCTCTATAGACCGAGTAAGATCAAGAGGAGGCATGAAGGGGCCTGTTTGAGCCTTCTTCCCCATTTTCTTCTTCTTATCCACATTCTAGGATAGCACCTCCTAGTCATCAGTGATGTTCAAATAAAGCTCATCATCATCTTTGGATTGATGGTCATAGTTGATGTTAATCCAAGTTGAGTATTGCACTAAATAGGCTCAAATCACCCCTTGAGGTTCCCATTGCCAAACTTTATACTTTACAAGTGCAAATGAGTCTTGCCTAGCCACCATATTTTGTATCAAGGGGAAGGTCTTGTAGATGTGGTGTCATATGGTGATTAGAAGTGACAGGCATGCACTCTACTAATGTTGTATGTAGAACCCGAAGATGCCTCCCACCATTTGAGAGGTGATCTCCTATTCTACTAAGTGGTTAGGGACATAATATGGTAGGTAGAAGGGGTCTTTGAAAAATCCCATGATTTGGATCACCATGTCATCTTCGTACATCTAGTAGTCCCTGATGGTTGTGATAGAGTCATAGATTGCCTTTGAGAGCTGATATATTAGAGCTTCATTGACTGCCTAATACACCACTAGGTAGAAATGCTCACAGACACCCTTGATGTGATGGTGGAATTGATGACCTTATAGATTATAAAAGACCACATGGACCATCAGTCCATCAAGAACCCACGTAAGAGATGCCAAAGGCTTGAATGAGAGTGTCCCACATATTGCATCTAGAAAGTAGCTCATCATGTAGAAGTCACCTTTGGCTCAAGTATCTGTAATGGTGTGGACTAACTTGAAGTTGATCAAGCCTCCTATGATCAAGATGTTTGAGTGTTTCAGGATCATATGCAAGAGAGGAACCCATAGCTCATTGATGTGTTGGAGATATGGGTCCCCAAACAGTTAGTTTGTAGGATCATGCCTACTCAGATCTCTTCCCAAAAGGTGCAAATTGTGTAAGCATTGATTTTCTCCTTGTTAACCCACTTGGAATCAAGGTTCTCATCCTAGTCATGGAAGATGTCATAGATCTGATAGGTGTTCATCTAGATTGACACTATCATTATATCATAGGAAAAAGAGAAGTTTGGGAGGGAGTAGTATGCCTTAAGGCGTTCTTAGAGATATCAATAATCTGGTGCTAAGAGGTGAGTGAGCACACCTAGTCATTGACCCCATTTTGTACGTGGATGGCCTCGTGGAGGATGTGGCCTAATAGGTCGATGCAAGGAAATACCTCTAGTTTAGTTGTGACTCTATAGACTCCACACTTCTTATAAGACCTAAGGGCATCTTCATACTCAGCCTGCTAGTCATCTGCATCAGTATAATCCTTTGAGACTTGCTCAATTATCTTAAATATATCATTATAGTGTTTGTACTTAGTCAAACCAGTAGGGAAGGTAGTGTCCCAATACTCAATCTTGGCCTTCGAGTTTGAGGATGTAGCAACCATTAGAGTAGGATGGAGGGGAAATTTAGGGAGCTTTGAGTGAGGATGCACGGGATACAGGGGCTCTATGGAATTTTGAAAGCAAAGAGTTAGATATCTCTTCGAAGTCAGCAATGGTAACCAATAATAGTGTTCTCGTAGGCTTTATAAGTGCATGCATACATCCCCCTATGTTAATTGTATTTGGCGTCTCACTTCCTATGAATTTGAATTTGAGTTGGTGGATGGATTTTCTCCCTTTATTTCTAAATCCAGAATTGATATTGGAGCCCATGATCCTTCGCCTCTAGTTAGATATAGAAATGGTGATGGGATGTTTTTAAATTCATCCAATTGGGTCCAACTTCACATTCTGGTAATGTCCAATGCGTGGTGGGCACATGATCACATCTCTTAGAGGATTCTTAGCTAACTCCTATCTTTTACATGTGTCATCTACTCATTGGTCTTCTCATTAATGGTCGATACCTAGGCACGACTTCATACCTCATGTCATTTCCCTAGGCAGGGGATATGTCACCTAGGGACATATGGCATGTTCTGATAGGCTTTCAATTCATTTGTACTTCATTGTGGGCTTCTCAAGGCTTTAGGTGGAAATTAGTTCATCCACATACTAGGTGACGTGGCACCTTCCCATTCAGTCGTGCTCTCTTGGGCTATGACATCTCTGACATGTATGAGGGACTAGTTGCTTTGACTCGTGGGTATGTGGAACCTTCCCATTCATTTGGGCTCTCCCAAAATGTGACATCTCTAACAGGTCTAAGGGACTTATCACTCTGATTTAGGGCAATGTGGTACCTTCTCATTTGGTCAGGCTCTCCTGAGCTCTGACATCTTTGACAGGTTCAAAGGATTATCCATTCTGACTCGTGATAATGTGCTACCGTCCCATTCAATTGAGCACTCTTGAGCTTTGACATCTCTGACAGATCTAGGGGACTGGTCGATCTAACTCATGGAAATGTGGTGCCTTCCCATTCAGTCAAGCTCTCCTAGGATCTAACATCTCTGACAAGTTTAGGGGATTGACTGCTTTGACTTATGATGACGTGGTACCTTCCCATTTGGTCACGCTCTCCTAAGCTCTAACATCTTTGACATGTTTGTGGGACTATCTGCTCTCACTCATAGCGATGTGGGACCTTCCCATTCGGTCAGGCTCTCTCAGGATCTAACTTCTCTGACAAGTCTAGGGGACTGGTTGCTTTGACTCGTGGTGATGTGGCACCTTCCCATCTGCCAGCTCTCCCTGGCTCTAATAAGGTTGGGGGGCTGGCTGCTCTGACTCATGGCAACATGGTACCTTCACATTCGTTCGGGCTCTCCCAGGTTCTAACATCTCTTATAGGTCTACGGAACTGGCCACTCTAACTCATGGCGATTATGTGTCTTCTTATTCGGTTGGGCTCTAGGAAATTCATGAAAATGACCAAGTAAGAAAGATAAAAAGAATACGATGCATTAAAACTTACTTGTCAAATATAAAGATCTCGATTTGCCATGGACGACAACAAGTTTGTTGATCCAAAAAGGGAATTAGACTCCAAGAGATTCAAGTGAAAATCAACCTACCATGTTAACGCCATGAGTTATAAAAAAGAACAAAGACTTCTTACTTCTAAAGAGAAATAAAAGAAGCATGTTATTGTTTGAGGAAATCAAGGCAGTGTATCTTCTGAAGGTTTGAGCAGGGGTTACAGATGGGAATAAAGGAAAGAACCCTAAAACTCTAGTTCATGAGAGTTTTAGACATGTCCCCCATTTCTTAAAAAATAAGGCGCGTTGGTCATAACAAGATCTTTCACAAAAATAAATATAACCATGTACATTACAAATCCACATTCATAAATCTAAAATTTGACAAGGTATAACTATTCAAATTATTTTTATTTTGTATTAACTATTGATTACTTACAAAAACCTAAAAATATTATTTTAAATTACTAAATAATAAATCCCCTTACTACAATCACTTTATCTTCATTTTAATTAATAAACATTTAAAGGATGAAGCAAGGAGACGTCAAGAAGTTTAGAGTGCAAGTTTAGATTGCATTTGTTTGTGGCTTTCAATGCTTGAGTATATATTATAATTAAAAGTAATACTCAACATGAACATGAACCATTCCAATTCCTTAACGTCCCTTTAAATATAAATTAAAATTGTACATATTAATATTAAATTTTTTAACCCTTTACGCGGAAACATTATTACAATATTCTTCACATTTATAAAAACTATTTAAAATATAAAATTTGACATAAATTTCTAACCTATTAATTTATTTTCATTTCACACAAATCTAAAACCACCATTAAGAATAATCATTTTATTGGCCACGGAAGGACACCCAAAGACGAGCAAACCACCGCATCAAATGTTGTCCGTGCTTTTTTAATATTAAATAAGGCAAAGGGCCCTCACCCCAATATAGGGGTATTAAATTTGATGGTTTAGTTGTAAAATATAATTTTTTTTTTTCTTTTTTTTTTCTTTTTTTTTTTATAGATTTATTAAAACTAAAGTGAAATTTTAGAGGTCAAAAATTTAAAAATACTATAATAAATATATAAATGATCTTTAATTTTTATTGTTTTTAATATATAGTATATTAACATTTATAAGGTAATGTTTAATAATTGACTCGTGATTTTTAAAAAATCATGATAAACAAAATCAACTATCAATTAATTTATGATTAATTTAATAAAAATGTTAAAATATTTAAAAATAAAAATATATTAACTAAAATCTGCTTTAATCAAACTATTAAAATATTACAAAAATTTTAGGAAATTAAAATAAATTTTAAAAATAAGTTCCAAAAATAATTAGTAAAATATTACAAACAAAGTCAAATCAAAGGATACTTGAAGGAAAATAGTAAATTTGATGTTGCTGCCTCCTTATATCTGACAATTCACATCCTCTCAGGGACCAAAACTATCTTCGTGCCCTTTCTGTTACGTATGGAATCTGTTTATAAATTTGAAAATAACTAATTCATATCAAATAATAAAAATGTCGTCTCACAGGATTGAAATGTTCTTCCAATTTCCAATGAAATCTAGGATGCAACCGGTAAAATTGTTGCTGGATGTTTTATTGGAAAAAAGGAAAAATGTGTTTTCATGCTTATAATAACATACCTATTTCATGTTAGTTCTCTGAACTTTGAATGCTTAAGAGAAAAGGTTAAGGATATAGAAACTTGCAAATCATACAACCCCTTGAGATTGGAAAATGTTTCAAGGATCTTTTTGGTAAATTGATTACTTCCAATATGGTTGTAAATGAATAGAAAATAATTGTTTCAAAATATGTACAATTTTCATCAATACTTTTAGCCACCAAAACACACATGCCTTTTTCTCCATGTGTGTTATGACAATCCCTTGTTTTACAAACCACCATAAATAACATGGATTCATAATATAGTACTTGCATGCAATTTTATATTTGTATAAATGGATTAAAAAGAAACATATTCAGTCAAGCAAATGCTATTATTTGTTTCCAGAAGATGAAGGAGAAAAATCTTAAGATGTTTCTAAGTGCTAAATTCTTTTACCAAAATCAATTCTCAAAAGAATATTTTATTTCTCCTTATATCTCAACTACAAAAAGATACTCTCCTTGTAGTTTTTAAGGTAAAACAATTAAGTATTTATAAAAAATAGAAAATGGACTTATACATATCTAAGGAAGATGAAAAATAGTAGATACTATCACCAAAGAAAAAATATGACAATCATTTTTAAAAACAAGAAGAAAATAAATGATTTTAATAGGTGCTCACTTGGCATTTAGCAATACTTTAAATTGCAGATATCTCTCCTTCTACTTCATGCTTCCCCTCCATATCAATAGTCTTGTGTGTACAACCTCGTCATAAAATTTTGCATACCTAACCAACGAAGAACTTGATGCTTTAGTTGACATGTCAATGGCTCTAATTGAACCTAGAATCTAAATAAGCCTTGAGGATACCCTACAAAAAAATAACATGTTAACTGTAATGGATCTTGAAATTATGAAACATGAATTTTTTTTAACTAATGGGGTCTATTTGAACAACTCCACCATGATCAAAGAGGTGGAAACTAGAAGAGTTGCAAAAAAATTTACCAACATGTTGATGTTCAAAACTCAACTTAGTTTAAGAGTTTCGAAAGGAATGATCCTCTTAGTCATATCTCAAAGACGAAGACCAATTCAACTCGATAACTTCTTGAATTTGTGGCCCCAAGTAGAATTTATAATTTATCTATAGGTTTTCAACATGTTCCTATACCTAGAAACTATTTTTAAAAAAACCCAAAATGATTTTTAGACATGCTGCAACATTAAACTATAAATCAATATTACCATCTAATATTCTTGTTGAGTCTATAAATCTAACTGAAAATAAATTGTTTGAATCCCCATACTACATATGTAAATTCTCTACCAAAATCTATTTACAACATGGGAATTCATACCACTAATCCTAACCCTTAGGTTGAGATCAAGCATAAGAACCATCCTCCAATGAATATGATGCAAGGAGGAGAAAGTAGTAGGAGTATAAACTAGGAAGTGGTTCTTATTTGCAATGGAAGCCCCAGGGAAAAAATTATAAGGGTGGAAAATGGTCACTAAATTTTACATATGTAATGAATTATATAATTTGGAGAACGTTACAATGAATATAACTCAAATAAATCAAATTATTAAATACAACTTAAAATATAAATAAAACTTAAATTATATAATTCTAACAACTACATAAAATCATTATATGTAACACCATTTTCCTAAGGCAACAACTAATCTACCAAATCTCTTAACCCAAAAAAAATAAAAAGTCGTTCAAAAATAATAATAAAATTATAATACAAATGGAAACTTGACTGTTATAATTCAAGTATATAAAAATATTAATAGTGACACCTATTATACTCATCTACAATCAACAACAAACCAAAAAAAAATACTAACCACAAGTATATATTTTTCAAATATGTTTTGTACAAAAATTCAAGATAATTATTTTTAAAATTATTAATAATTACTGCCCTATGGTCAAATAAAGATCAATTTAAAAGCACATACGCATGTAAACTTAGCCCTCTAGAATCAATTCAAACCATACTAAACAAAATAAAAACCCCAAACATTCAAAACATACTGATCAGATGCAAACTTTTGATAGGCAGGCCTATTATTTTCTTGTAGAGAAACATAACCTAAGCATATGTTATTCTGGTAAGAATTAGATACGCATAAATTCAAATCAATAAACACAGGTAGATCCATAAAAACCTAAAATTGCCTGAAATAAAAAAAGAACGCATGAAATTTAGGTGCATGTAAACCCTGACAGAAAGAAGAAAAACTAAAATAATAAATTAAAAAACCAGACCCTCGAAAACTTTGTGATTTTATGGTTACATAAAAATGATACAAGGGAAGAGAGCAAAGAGCAGATTCTACTTAGGCTTTGCCAATATTGTTCTTGTACGTGGGGCTCTAGAACCACAGTATTGGCAACTTCAGGGAACTTGATGGTGCAAGAATGAATATAGCACACCATTTTCCATAAATAAATGGTTGTGCGAAGGCCAGTTTGTTTCATGTACTGCACGAATAGTATAACACATAAACACACCTAATCATATCATTTCTTCAAATCCCAACTTCCATTACATTTTGGCTGAATTTGCCTGGACAATTGTATTTGTCATTTTCCATTTATTGTTTCAAAATGGCTGGATCATATTCCTTATACCCATCCCCTAAGATGTTGCTCGATTGATAATATATTTAAAGGGATTTTTTGTTTTCGAGAAGCCTATGAATAGGGATTGTATTAACCAGTCTAAGTGAAAATAGGCTGTCGAGACTCAAAATACTTCAGTGCCATCCTTCGACAGGTCATTTTTGGTATGACTGTATTTAATACAAGGGGTTTAATGTACTATTTGCAATGTGAACAATCTAGGCAGTCAAAATTATCTTCAAACTGGTAAAATCTAATGTGGAATGCCAGGACATTGTAATGCGCCAAGTCCCAAGTCCCTCTCACATCCACTTCAATGCCCTGACATTGTAATAATATCTCAAGGAGCTCCAAACCAGACAGACCATTGATTAATTGGCATCCAAGGGAGGTATTCAAATCAATATGGAGAGTTAAGGGTACAGTTGTGAGTAGGTGGGCTGCCCATCCCATCCTGCAACTGTCAGGTTTCCTGGTATTAATCATGAAGGTAGACATAACATAGAAAATTTTCACCCAATCAATATATAAGAAAAGTAATATCATATGTTATGAGTTAAATAATTTGTAATTTACTTATGTAAAATACTAACATATTTTTTTAGCATATTAATAGATGTATTTTTATTGAAAAAAAAATATGAATTAATAACCAATTAAAACAAAGTGAGAACAACAAAATTAGTAGATTTTAGGAGGTGTAAGATAATGCGAGTTCAGCTAAATGTAGGTAAAAAAATTAATTTATTATTAATTAATTAATTATCTAATATTATATATATATATATATATAACACAATAAATAATAGATAAATATTTAATTCCAAATTAGAGGGAAATTTATATAGGTTTTTAATAGTTAGCATTTATATCTCAAATATGTAAATATTATGTACTCAAAAAAAAATCTTCTTTATTTTTTAGTAGTTGCAAATACTGAAAACTAAAGGAAAACAATATAAGCTTTTTGGGATTAGTGGTAAGCTACGCTAGAATGTGTTTGAAAAATATTTGGTACCAGGGGAAATATGTATATTTTTCAACAATGAAAGGGATAAATTTCATCCTCTATTTTAAGGGGAGGTTTTTTTTATTGAAAAAAAATCTAAAATAAATCTATTTATAATATTTACAGATATAATTTGATATTAATTTTTATTGCTTTCTATCATTAAAATTTAGAAAATAAGAAAGATTAAAGGTTACACATGGACAAGCAAATGCAAATATTATCCTATGTTTGGCAAGAGAAATTGTAACATAGGTAATGAATAAGTAGTGTTTGAGAATTGATAGATATTATTAACTTTAATAAAAACACATTTACAAAGAAAAGTATAAGATGCAAATTTCTAACTCAATGGAAGAGTGAACACAAAATTTCTTTCTTATTCTTTTCAAACAAAACTATAATGAACATCCAACAACGTTTTTATAAATGTCATTTCTTTTATTTATAGATGTAGGAGGAAATAAACTGACCCTTCATATTCTCATTTGTGTCTTATTTTATTTTATACTCATGTTCGTATTTTAAAAAATAAAAATATAATTTTCCAAAAATAGGAGGGGAACAAGTTAGGAAACAAATGGAATGCACCCTAAGATGCTTTCCCTAAAGAAGAGTTTGTTCTTGATAAAACTAGTGGCGGCGTGATAGTTTGACCGACAACCTTTCCTTTCTCCTAAGATGCTTCGAACCTAAAGAATTTTTTCATTAATTTTGCAATATAATTTCCTTTGGGAACCATTGCACCTTTGTAATATACCAATGATATATCAAATATCATCATCATCATCATCATATTGGGGATCTCAATCAAGTTGGCCAATTAGGAATTCAAATCTTTTAGAGAGGCATTAGTTTCACTTAGTATATTCATGGATGGAATAATGAAGAAACCTTCTTTAAACAAGTTAGACTGCAATCTTCCTACATTCAAACAGATTTCAATCCTCTTCTCTCTTCTGATCTTTGACTGTTTCTTTAGATCATCCATTACTTCATTTATTGCTTCCATTCTATGTAGAATTTTATCCAACCAATCATAGGAAATATAATTTTCTTTTTTTTTTTTAAATCCCTATCTTGACTATCAATTTTGCATTGATGGCTAACATTTCTTCAATATCTCCTTTCACACTTTCCCATAAACTCAATTCCTTTTTATAACATTAAGCTTGTTGATCAATCTTGTTTTGCTTCGACTCAATCTCTTCATATAATTTTGTCATTTATTCAATATATGTTAGAACATCTAGAAATAAGTGTTCAATCTGAGCCCCAAGAGTTTTTACATAGATATTATATCAGCTTATAGTTGATATGCATCTCTACTAATCTTAGTGAATTGAGTTGTGTTATTCCTCAAAATTGTCAATGATCAAGTTTTGCTAAAATTGAGAATAACATAATTTATGAAAAGTCAAAAAAGTGAAAAAGTAAAAAAAATGAATAAATTCAACTAAGTTTATGCAAATGTTTAGGTGCATCTCTGTGCCCCACACAATTTGAAGATTAGGCTTCCCCAACCCTCAAACCACATGAAATGTAGAAATGTGTCACTCGTGTGATGTGTGTCATGCATGTCTCCCAAACATAGTGGATACATTCCTCATGATTGTGCTCCCATGCATCCCATGCATACATGGCCAACATGCTCATCTCCACAAATGCAATAGACATGAGGAATCACATGTGGGTGTGTCTATGAGTTTGACATGTAGTTGGGTATGTGCAATCATCCACATGTCCACTAAGCATGCACCCACGTGTGATGTTAGGGCATCAGTCATTGTGTATTGATTTATCAAGGTAAATTATTAATAATCCCTTTAGGGATTCATTTGAATCATTATTTATCCTAGTGATCTTTTCCCCAGAGTGATTTCTCTTCCCTAGATGATGCCATGCTACCAAAACTCTAACAGATTTTCTTGTTTTCCAAGTATTTCATGGTGTTACGTTATTCAGCATTTTTTAAGATCATATCTTTTTTCATATAATTTCCCCTCATTCTATTTTATGTGCCTTATATATTTATTGTAAGGGTACTTTCGTTACACATGGATCCTATCTCATGACCACCACGGCCTATTCATTTCAACCCCATCAGTATTTCCTCCCTCCATACTCACTCAACCCATTAACCCTTGCTAAAGCGGCCCTACAGATTATGAAGACTAACAAGATGAACTACAAATATATGGGCTTTGAACCACTATTGGTGTTGGACATAAACATCCCCAAAATTATAGATTCACAAACTAGGCATGTTGACCTAGAGGAATTCCACAAAATATTGAATCTATAAAATGTGAGTACATTCATTTTTTGCCTATTCAAAAGTGACCTTTCATAAGTAATCATCTTTCCAATATCTATTCAGTGTTCAGACTTAGTCTTCCCCTGTGCAAAACATTATGATCCTAAGACCAAAGAAATAAAATCAAGTGGAGGATCACTAATGGCTAAGATAGATGGGATGTCAATGGGAATAAAAATAAAGATCCCTGTACATGATATTTATGCCAAAATGAGTACCATTTAGGGACAAAGATCTTAATAAGTATTTGATAGTGAACAATGATTCTTAGCTAAGGCATAAGAGGAATAGGATCTCCAAGATGCCAAAGAGCTTATTCAGATCAAATTTCAAAGAGGCACTTTCAAACATGATCACTCTCCTAAATTGTGTGGTTAGTGATGAAAACATCTAAAACTTATACCCCTGGGTGTTCATGGTAATGAATATAATTTGTAATGGAATAAAATTCATAGACTATGGTGAAATGATCATTGATTATCTTTGTCATCAGTTATTAAATGTAGACTCTACAATGCATTTATTCATGACTTCATACTTGGTTTATTCATTGGCTTTGTAAAGAATTTATCTTGGCCTCTCCTAGTAGGGTGATATCTCCCTCATAACTTAAGTATATGTATGCTTCCCTTAGTTGAATCTAGATAACAGTATTAAGCACTCTAGAAGGGTGAACAATACTTTCATTATGAGGATAGTGCAAGCTCTTGATGAAGACTGGGGAATAAAAATCTTTAATTAAATAGCTACCTTGATCAACCATTATGGTAATTACTTCTTTCAATTCCAAAAATTCACCTATATCAAGGTCAAAATATTTTAGGGATATCCCCTATAGCTACCAAGGTTACCCAATAGAATATCATAATGATTGAGTTGTGTATGCAACTATCAGCAGTTCAAAATGTTATAGAGATAGATTCATGCTAAGAATTTCATTCCCAATTTCTTTGAGTCATTTTTCATGTAAAAATACAATCAATGCTTAGGACATCAAGTTTGTCATCTCTCAATTCACCCTTCACTCATATCCTTGTAGAGCTTCTGTTGATAGAAAGGGATTCATGAAAAATAAACTTAGCATTGATTATTCATCCAAGCATGTGCCTCACCTAGAATACTACTGGACATATTGTTCCATTTAGTATGAAGTGATCAGATGAGAATAGAGAAGAATGACTATTGATCATATTGAGTCATTCATAGATGAATGGGTCCCAAATGGCATGGTGGATGACATGACATACCTCATTGGCCCTGTGTATGTCGATAAAGTTATTTTTCTTTTTCCAAACATCAATAGGTCAATAAGAGAGATTGCACATATACAAGGATGAACCAAGGCTGTATAGGTCAAAACTAAGAAATGGTTTGATAATAAAGTGGAAAAAATTATGGAAGCAAGTAACTCTAATAGATTTATGAAATTATCCCCTCCAAATTCAACACCTATAAAAACTCTATATAAGAGTAGTACTAGTTTGATAATTCAGTCATTTAACTCTTCAAGATTTGAGGACAGTGATGATGAAGATCTTAGGTAGACAAAATCACCTAGCAAAACTTGAAAAGAAAGCCCTATTATGGGAAATTAATTGAAGGCAAATAATTATATTATGATGCAACCTTATTCATATTTTGGTGACCCTTCTCTCCTTATTCCCAACACTAACCAATAGTACCTTGCCTTTGCCCTGGAGGCAACTCAAAAGATACATGTTAGAAAATTTGAGGTAGTTTTTCCTTCATCTCCTTCATTTTCCCCAACCATTCATCTGATTCCAAAAGATTCTCCTCCAAATCAACCCACACAACCTCCTATTGGATCTCAAATGACTACTTTCAGTGATATGTCATTCTAATGAAGACAGCTCATGAGGTAGACATTCTAGATTTTGATGTAGTTCTTGATCTTATTAAGTATCCCCCTCCTAAGAATGTTAAAACCACTTCTAGGTTAGTGTTAGACACCTTGGAAGCATAATTTGTATAAATTTATGAACCCATTATGGAAAAGAATGTAGAATAAATGACTATGATTGATTACACTCTTAAGAGGATATCACTTGGGGAGGCAACTAGAGAAAGTGGCATCCATAACTTGTGTGATACTACTAAGACAATTTTTAAGAGATTATACCAGGATGAGCTCACTCAAGAACAACTCAGAGAATAGATTAAATAGTTGGAAGGATATATCAACTATTGTGTTAACCCATTTGACATGCCTACACCACTGCAAGTAGATGTTCCTTCTTAGGTGTCTGGTATCAGCAAAGAATCCATTGATATAATCAAAAAATACAACTCATATGGAGAAACTCAAGAAGATTGGGTAGAGGAAGTATTTTTAAGTGGGATGAAATATATTGAGGAAGTGTTGAAATTATATGGAGCTATTGATATTTAAATCATCAATATCAATTAATAATCAAATCCCATGATCGTGAACACAAAGTGTGTAAGAATGTATAAAATGATATTTGTGTAATGATTGATGTTAAAATAGATGTGATGATCAAATCTATAATATTCAAAAAAATAGAAGATGACACCATCTATAAGGGGTCCAAATGCATTCTTTAGAAGATCAAATCTTGAATAAAGCGATTGAATAATTGTAGGAACAAGTCAACATTAGAAGATAGAAGCATAAATTTCTCTCTTTCAATTTAGATGAGATACATTATGATCTAATAAAGGAGGATATAGTCACCTTATACACCATGAATGGAGTAAAATATTAGTACAATAAAGTGATCCCTAAGGAGACATTCAAAGAGAATGCCTTCAGTGTGGCTTCCATTACCATGCTCAATGAAATTCACATTTCACTAGGGAAATGAGTAGTTATTTAACTAAACTGATGGAAGTTTCAAATGTTGTGTTGTTAATTTTAGAAAGGTAGCTAACATGTTACAAGCACATCACAGTACCAAAATGGTATGATATTACTGAGGTAGTAAAGAATTTCATAAAGTTTAAAGCTACTCAGAGCAAAGAAAAGGTCAAATATTCTATAGTTGACCCAAGTTCTTTGGCACCACCAATTACCCCAAAAAATACTTCCTAGAGGAGGTTGCAAGTTTTTCTTTCCATTTTTTTTGGCCTTATGCTTTGGTAAAGTTGTATTTTCCCTTGTGTAATTTTGAAAATAGTGAAAAAGAGAATAAGACTAAATTTTGAATATAAAAAGTCACTTAGAATTGAAGGGTCAGCCCATTCCCTCCTATCTTTATAAATAGGAGAAATGGAAATTATAAAAGGGATTTTCAATGTACATGAGAATTGAATCTTCAAGGAAGGAGAAAGAAACTTTGTGCTTGATCTTCAACCAAGAACCCAAAGAAATTCATAACTTTGTGTTTTGATTTCTTTTATGGATATGTGTTTTTCTAATGTTAATGTATATTTTATTATTCCAAGCAGTAATCACGTTTGATCTCAAATAAGCATGTCATTTCCATTAAACACATTCTTGTCCTGAGGTTGAATTAAATCTTCATTTTCTCATTCATGTGTGACTCTTCACCTTCCTTTTTTCTAGTTTTATTTTCATTTTAATGTCGCAAAACAAAACCCCATCTAACTCATAAATAGTGTAAATATGCTTAGCTTAGTTTTTATTGATTTCAATAAAGGGAACCTCCCATCCTAATAGAGGAGATAATTTTCATCTCCTTTAATGTTGTGAAAATTCTATTTTCCATGAGTACCAAATATTTCACCAACAAGTTGGAATCTCTACCTAAGGAATTTTTAGAGCATCTAATGGATTCAAAATATAGATTACATAACTCACAAATTGTTGGACCTAATCCTTCAACTATTCTTGGGTTTGCTCATCTTGTTAAAACTTATGATATTTTTTGTGGTTTCTCATAGGTTATGCACATCACTCTCACAAGTGAATATATCCATTGAAACTCTTTTTAGGGTGTAATTATAAATAGTCATTTCTTCCTTATTGTGTTTAACATTAGGCTCAAAAAATTCAATGAACTAAGCTCCAAATAGATTAAACACTAAAATTTAATTGATTTTGGCCTTCTTTGGAGGATGGTTCATGAGGAGGTTTTCTACAACATCAAAAACATGAAAATCCACCTCAACCACTTTATTCTTCTTTTCAATCAATAGTTACATACACTAAACATTAGTGTCAATGAGACTCATTATGTGTGCTCCTGAGTTAGTCAGGATGGATGGCAGTGTAGGCTACATCAGTGGTGTAGAATGTGGTAGAAGTAGAATTTGAGGAGAGGTTAAAATAAGGGGAGATTTTGGCCCCTAAGGTGCAAAACTTGCAACAATATCTACAGCAATTAGTTGATCAAATCCATGACTAGAGGCAATATATTATTATGTGGTCTTATAAATTAACAAAGATGAATCACCTCCAAGAGAGGGGGATGACTATAGTTGCACCAAATTTTTGGATTGCAACTTCCTCATTATAGTGTAACCTTCACTACAAGTCTTACTTAGGTACTTTGGTTGATTTGGATCTTCTCCACCTTCTGTAGTGATTGAAGGGTGATATATGGCATCAGAACTACCTATGCTAGATTATTTTTAAATTTATGTGGAATTTTTATTTAGCAAAGCTAAGGTTTTGGATCTCCTTGAGTTGTTGGTTTTAGTTAACTCTATAATTTTCTCATTGAACCATTTCATTTACCTTTCCAACACTATGGTGGTTCAAAGTTGCAGATCCATTAATTATCATGCAAAGTAGTTTATTACTAGCATAGGTGAGAATATGACACTCTTAGTGTAACATAGGTCTAGTGATTCACTCCCATCATATATCATTTATTTTGGTAACCATGTGGGGATGAAGGATTTGATTTTACTGAAACTCAATTGAATCCAATCACATCTCAACATTTCATATTCCTCTGCACTATTAGCTCACTAATATTCTAACTGTGGTTTATGCACATATGAGGGGCCAATCCAAATATTATATTTCATGTATTCTTTGTTTTCATATTAGTATTTTATCATGTGAAGAGGAATTGTGAAATGAGCTATTGAAGTTTAATATTTTGTGCATTTTTAGCATTCTTACAAGTATAATGGTCTAAGATGATTGTAAACACTACACCTGTCACATGTTTCTACCTACATATCTTATGTACCTCAACAAGTTATCTATACATCTCAATCAAAAATATTTTCCTCAAAGGACATCCTTTGAATCTTCATACTCTGATATAGGATAATATTTTCAATTGAATGAATTAACTCCCGTATTGAGATATGAGATTCTTGCCTCATCTAAAATTCTTGCTCCCCAATCTTCATTCAATGCATCCACAACTGTCATGGTAAAATTAACATTTACTCATCTCAAATGTTTGTTTATTTTTTCTAGGGTCAATTCTAGGTAGAACTTATGAACCTTGATTTATGGGTTTGCATTGGCCAATTGAGTGTGATCCATAAACTATGTATATGCCATTCTAAGCTTCACCAATACATATTCTATAACTTATAACTCAACAATGTTTGCAAGATGACTCTTCTAGGCTATTTTTCATACTAAAACAGAGCTAAACAAGGGTTGGAAATGAAATTTACAACATCTTTCACATGAATATGAAAGGATAAGAATGAATAAATCTCATAATAAATATAAGATTTATTATAGAAAACCCCAAGATACGAAAAAATCTAATGGGTGAGTCTATTGCACTCCCCTTCCACTATGTAATGCAATAAATGTATAACATAATACCAAACATGGCATTCATGTATATAATTCTCACTACCACTCTATCCAAATATTGTACACAAAGCTACTTTGCACTTATCAGACAATTCCTATAAATTTAAGACAATTGAATCAACTATCTACAATTAAGAAATAATGAGACAACAAGAACGAAGACCCATACTTGAAAACTTATAATGCGAATCCAACTTCAAGACTTCTCATTGATTTTTATGATCATTATACCTTACCAAGATCTATATTTATGTTATCTCAACCTTAGATCCCGCAAACAAGCTTAAATGAACTGCCATTGAGAAGAAGAAACATTTTCAACCATTCAACTTCAAACATTTTTTTTGGTGGTGAAGCCACTAATGTATACAAATTGGTGGTTTTGAAACCATTAGGGAACTTACATAATCACCACATACACACACCAATGGTTACATAATATATGACGCAGTTGCACAACTACCACCCTACAAATATCAAAAGTTATACTATGTACAGAAAACCTCTCCATTTCAAGAGATGAAACTTACTAACTTCATCACCATAAATATGTTTATATCACCCCCATACTAACTCTATCATTTTAACATATATGTCTAGTACATTTGAGTATGAAATGTCTTAAAATCGTGAATTATATACAATTAGGCATAGTGGAACATATAATATACATAACTAGTACATTAAGATCCAAATTTAGATCATACCTCCCCAACTTTAGGCTTTTAAGTCCCTATAAGCTTTAGGAATCTTTGAAGTAATTAAATTTCTTCCCCACATTGTCTTTGGCATACTAGTTTTCTTTTGAGATAGCTGACCCCTTAACCCAACCAACTAATGTTCTTTCAATCCTCTTCATGTTGTCCTTTCATTATTTTACAATAAAACATCCTCATCCAATGGAAATTGACTATACAGAGTGAAATATTTAATTAAAAGGTAGCAATAACCCTTAATCTTCATTTTATAACATACAAGGCTAAAAAATACATACGTTCTCAACAATGATAACTGAATAGATCTTCATATAAGGAGTAAAATAAAGTTTAAAGCATTCTTTCCCATTCATCCCATAATTTAAAATGGACCATACCTAAGAGGATTAAACTTTGTAGACTTACCACGGAACCTTTCTCTACCCAATTAAAATTGTATCTTATCTCCAAAAATGAAACTATTCTCAGCCCTATGTTGATCATGTCTTACTTTGTACTTGACTTGGGACTCCTTCAACCTCTCTGACACTTGTAGGTATGTATCTATCCATATATCCAATAATTATTAGTTTAAAAAATACCCATGGGGCATGGAAGATGTTGGAAACTTCATATCAAGGATCCATTAGAATAAGAGAAGAAAAACTCCCAACCCTCATAATGAATTTTGAATGTTTAAGAATGTCAGATAATAAAGGAGTTGGATACTATTGCATAAGGATAAATGACTTAATGAATTGAATGAGGGTTTATGGGGAAACTATACAAGATAGTGTTATATTAAGGAAAATTTTGAGATTTTTAACTCGAATATGGTTTCATATTGTGATCACTCTTGAGGAGTGTAAGGACATGAATACTATAAATTTTGATGAGTTAGTGGGTTCTCTTTTGCCCCATGGGGATAAGATAAGACTATATGTAAGAGATATAAAACATGCTCTAGAACATGGACTAAAAATCAATTCGACAATTTTAAATCCCAAAGAAAAAAACAAAAATCAGAATCAAGGGAGTTCAAAAAACATAAATTGAAAGGTAAAAACTAAAGCTAACTTCACAAGTAAAAGTGAGAAATACATTACTTGTCATTACTATAAAAAACTAGTACAGATTATAATAAATAGCAAGATATTAGAAACTAAGAATAAAAATAATCAGGAGGGTGAAAATAAAGCATTATGAGATGAATAAAGTGATGTTCATGATTACTAAAAAAAATTCTTGCATGCAATGTGGGAATAAAGGAAGCAAATAATTTGTGGTTTCTTAATTCATGTTGCTCAAATCACATGAAAAATCACAAATATGGTTTCAACAAGTTATACAACTCTTTCAAAATTTATTTGAAATTTGGAGATAGAGAGTCCATCCAAGTTTTCTCAAATATATGTTTGCATTGTCATATGTGCCTAGTGAACCTAGAAGTTATGCAAAATATAGTCAAAGGAAAGAGTGGTTGATGCTATAAAAATTGAGATGGATTAAATTGAGAGGAATGATACATAAAATCTTAAATTCATCCTCCATAAAATAAATGTGTCATTTAACCAATTTGTTCTACAAGATCAAAATCAGGAGTGATGGTACAATTAACAAGCTAAAAGCTAGACTAGTTGCAAAAGGGTTTGTACAAACATGTGGGATTGAATATGAGGAAACCTATGCACTTGTGGCATGTTAAGTTACTATAATTATAATACTTGTTGTATATGATCATAAAGGATTTAAAATCCATCAAATGGATGTCAAAATGTCATTCCTAAATGGATTGATTGAAGAAGTATATGTGGGACAGCCACAAAGTTTTGGGGTAAAAGATAAATAATTCTGGGTATATAAGTTGAAAAAGACCCTTTATAGGCTGAAACAAGATCCAATATCATAGTACTTAAGAATTTATAGCTGGTCATTAAATCAAGGCTTTGTAAGAGTTTAAAATAAACCAACTCTTTACATACAAGCATTGGGTTCTAATGTGTTCAATGTTGGTCTCTATGTAGATAACTTGGAATTTATAGGTAGTTGTATGGAAATGTTGAATAGATTTGAGGAATATATGAAATTATAATTAATATTAATAATCTTGAAATTAAAAATTACTTTCTTTGAATTTAATTTGATAAATATAAAGTATTCATTTGTCAATCCAAATATGCCCAAGACATGTTAAAGAAGTACAATCTTCAATATTATAAGCCCATGGGAGCTAAAATTGCAAGTGGATAAAATATAATGAGAGATGTAAGGATTCCTTCAGCTGATGTAAATAATTTTAGGATCATGGTGCGAGGTTTGATGTATCTCACTCTGACAAGACCTAATATCAATTATTTTAGGTTTAATTCGTTTCTAGATTTATGGGCAATTCATCACTCAAACATTTGCAAGTAGTGAAGAGAATTTTTAGATATGTAAGAGGTAATTATAATCATGGTATTAATTTTAGACCATAAATTTAATTACATATAATTAGATACACATATTTATATTAGGGAGGATATCTTGATGACAGGAAGTCAACTTCAAGTTATTTGTTCACATTGAGAAGTGTGTTAGTTTCATGGTCTACAAAGAAACAAGTGACAATTGCATTATCCTCTACTAAAGGTGAATATGCAGCCCCTACATCAACTTTCACATAATTATTATGGTTGAGAATATTTATATTTTATTTAAGTAAGGCTTAACCTAAGCCAACTAATTATTTTGTGATAACAATGGGGCAATATAATTTTCCAAGAATCTAGTTTTTCATGCTAGAACCAAGCATATTAAACTCAAACATAATTTTATCAGAGAACTGGTCAGTGAAAAACATTTTTTCATTGATTATGTGATAATTAAATATCAATTTGTTGATATTTTCACCAATGTTTTGTTGAAGAAGATTCATGGAAGACTTAAAGAGATGATAAGCATTTCTAATCCTTGCATCAAAGGGGGGAATGTTGACTATGATTCCAATATTTGAACTTGATAGTTGATGTTATAATTATATTTATTAGTGTTTTATTATTTTTGGATAGTTATTTAATTTAATTATGTCTAGATCAATTATTTTGTTAATTTAGAACACTTTCTGGGAACTTCCTTTAAAATAGTTAGAAATGCCAGTTAGAGTATAGTTCATTGAATGTATACTTAACTGAGCTCAAATATTTATTAATCCATTATTAAGAGGTGGGGTGAATTTTTTATATCTAATTTAAATAAAATTAAATTTTTTTCAGTCAATTTTTTTATTTTTTTTGGATTTGGGGCACCTAACTTGTCTAGTGTGCTTGTTTTGCTTACTTGTTAAGAAAGATGTCTTGCATGTTGACCAAATCATATCAATGAGTAAAAATTATTTTCTTGAGTCTATTTTAAATTATCTTTGATTCTATTTTTAGGATTATATTTTTATTTATCTTAGTTTTTAATTAAGGTCTTATTTTAACATTAACTTGTCATGCATGTTATTTGTAATTGGCTAGTTTTAGCCTTTCTTGTTAATAAAGAATGGTGCAACAGTGTGGTGCCATATTTTTTATTTGAAAATATGTTTGCATAATTTTATCTCTATTTTTTATTTTATTTATTCACAAATTAAAACTATCAAGTTTTTGTAGCGTAATTTGAATTTTTTCAGTTTATATTCAGTCATCAATCACATTTACAACACTACTAGATTAATAGCTAGTAATTCTTAGACAAATTAGATGATATATAAATTTATTTTTAGATTAAATCAGAGCTTATTTTAACTCCCTTAACAGATTTAAAACCTTTATTCATAACAAGAATATCCAAAAAAATATCCAAGGTAACTATTCCACCTCCTAAGGCACAAATTCCACTCAAAAAAAGTCAAGTTAAAGTTATCAATAGAGGGAAAGAAATAGTTTAAAAAGTGGTACTTAAAGTGAATAAAACTACTTTAAATAAGAATAAACCACTTATATTTGACAGTTTCATAGACCATCCACATGATATTATACAAACATTTTTTGATAAGAAGCTAATCACTTTCCCTCCTGACTATTATCAACCTCCTCACCATCTCAAGAATTTTAAAGGAAAACCATTTTGTATTTATCATGATATTAATGGACATTTAAACAATTATTTTTATGTACTAGGATAAAATATTACACAACTTTTAGATAGAGGGGTTATTACAATTGTAAAATTTGACACTTGGTCAACAAGATCCCCTTGTCCATCTACATTTTCTACTCATTCGATAAATACCAATATTTCCCAAGGTGTTATTATAAAATATATTTGAAGATTATGTTTCTAGGAAAATATATTCTAATACACACTCTAAAAAGGCCAATCTATCACAGGATATTTCCATTTTTGAACCAATGATCATTCGAGCTCTAACTAGAAAAGAACCTAGAGAAGGTAAAGTTATAAAAGATAATGCACACATAATTACATCCTCCTAGAAACAAATATATATACCAAAATTTAATTGGTAATATACATATATAATGAAATCATAGGTTAACAATATCTCACAACAATAATAGAATAATAATTTCATTCAATTTATTCCACAAAAGGACCAGCAATTGGATTCACAAGATTAAACTAACTTCTTATTACCCAGTGGGTGGAAAGTCATTGTTGAAAATAAGGATAAAACATATTACTATCTATTCAAGTGGGATCATCCATATAAGCCACATCATTTCTAGTCTTATGGAGTAGTGGGGTCTTTGACATGTTGTTAGGATGCCCATGGATACAAAAACTTTATGTAGTTCCTTCTATAGTACATCGATGCCTAAAGTACATATATTGTATCAAAGTGGTCACAAATCTAAGTGTATGGTATGATTATCCACTACAATTAACTATATCTCCTCCTCCACCACCATGATTAGTTGATACACATATTCAAGATCATTATTTAGATATGGATAAAAAACATAATCAGGTTCAACATATAGAGTTAATTATTACACATATATAAGATTAATCTATACAACCAATTATTCCACATCGATTATCTTAGAGATTTACTCAAAGACTACAGAGGGCGCCATCTTCTTCAGTACATACTTAGAATTGTAGTCAATTCAACATGTTCCACATTAAACATAAGTAGTGAGATGCCCTCCTATTATATGATGGACCCCATAGTGTCTTCATCCATTTAGATTTTCTCATCATTATCCAAGATCCATGAGAAAGTGATCATGATAGATATGGTATACCACATGACTCCTTATTAGATCTTGATTCACCCATAGTTGATACTTCCCATCCATAATAGAGTATCCCTCCACCACCAGATACAGGCACTACCCACTAAAATCCCCTTGAATGCATCATTGGATAGATTTTCAAATTTCAAATATTACAAAAATACAAAAAATCAAATAATCAAAAAATATAAAAACATTGAAATATTCAAAAAATCCTAAATAAGGACCTAAGCATGACATGATGGCTAGTTTACATTGTTTACATATGCTATTAATCACATGTTTGGAAGATGAAAAACCCTTTACATACACATGCATTTCATAGTATTTGAGTGTTATGCAGGGCATACAAGTTACACATAGACATACAAATGTTGGTTTTCCCTCTACCCAGTGGCCATTCCAATAAGAAGGGCATCTTGTTCCACAAGTTTCATTATTACATGTTATATATTTATATGATATTTTTAACCTATTAATCTATTTATATTATTACACACCCTCTTTAAGTTACTCATTTCTTACATAATGATACATTACATGCGATTATATTATGATTTAACATTGATACATATGGATGGTGTACAATAGTTTCTTTTTTTATGCTCCATTGATGTTTTTACTCCTTTACATGATAGATTATGACTATTGTGTGTGGCCCTTGGTCTTTCTCAATGAGACATCCTTGATGTCCCTTATTTAGGACATTTCAATGTACTCCTGTTTGAGGCCCTTGATCTTGTTTATTGCAACATTTTATGTATTTTGTTTGTGACATTTTTATGTCCTCATACATGTGTCCCTTGGCCTATGTGTGACATTATCTATTATGTTTGTTGATATTATTGACATTGAGAAGTGTCATGATCTATATCATTCACTATAATTGTGTAGTCTTATTCAGGTACACTTATTACATGCTTAATTGATACACCTATTTAGACATGACATATACATTCCCTACACTCAATATATTACATGCATGTATTTATTGACATATACATTACTAAAATGACATACTCTCCATATATTCAAATGATATTACACGGTGTAATATTTATACATGGCATGATACAATTCACTCTTATTTTGAGATAGTGACTTTCATGATGCATCCCTCATCTCAAAAGGGGGGAACTATAGTGGGTTTGTCATAGTTACATAAGCTTTCATGAGTATATAATTATATTAGAGTACATATTTCATAGATTCAAAGTAATTTAGAAATAGGGGAATTCCACGTATATGCATTCATTTTATAAACACTTAAGCATATATTCATACACTTGAGCACATATGAACAAAATTTTACAATAACATGATAAATGTTTCACATATGCATACATTTGAGATGGAGGTTCCCAAATTCATCATATAGATACATAACATTCTATATTAATTGGTATATATTTAGGGGGCATGATATTAGTTTATGCACATATACACAATAACATGATTATATTTGAATGGAAAATGGTTGTAATTATACTTCACACTTATCAGATATGTGGTCATGATGATGGCATGGACATGGTCCATTATCTTTCAATCATGCATGTTATTCTACATTGGGTAAAATTACACAATCAAACCTATGTACATGATGGGGGAATAAACATTATTCATTCCCTTGTGATCATGCATTTTTTTTTACATGGATTGAACTTGATCTAACTAGAGTGAAATATTACATTTGAATCTATGATCCATATGTAGTGGTTGATTCATTTTGAGTGAACCTTGCCTAATCGGTTATAATCTTTTCCTGTGTAGTGATTTATTTTTTAGTTAGACCTAGCTACATGGTTATCTCTCTTTTTCTTATATATTTATTTGGGTTGGTAAATTATTTAATTTGCCCCATATTCATGAGGGTTGGGGCATAATTTCTTCCTAAATCAAGATCCTACATATTACACAAGTATGGGGCATGAACACCCCAACTGTATAATGCTTCAACAAGGAAGTATCATCTTCAACAAGTTACAAAGGTAACATGGTTGGAAACAAAACACATGTACCCTAACCCTTTCTCTTTAAATTTTTAATTTCATATTTCACATATGGACATTGAATACTTCATTTTCATTATAAGTTTTCATGGAGTAAAGTTGTACATTTGAGCCATCTCCCATAAGGCAAAGTGTGTTGTACACACTAAGGTACATTTTATCTTTTTACTCTAGAAATTTCATTTAAAAACTAAAATGGGGGGATTTGTAGATACTAAAATATGGTCTTCAGTACTTGATAATGATAATCTTGACACACATTTACTATGCATGACTTGAGCACATGAACAAGGTCCTAATACTCCATCCTCTCACACTTGCATTAAAATCTAACCCTTATGTTCTACTTTTAAAAACCTATAGGAATATCAGTATCTACTTGAAAATACTAAATATCTTAAACATACATATCTAAACTCTCAATTTAGTCCATCTATGCATAGGTAGGTATCACAAGTAAATATTGATTGGCTTGGTTGAAACTGACCTACTCCCAGCAATGGCTATTTTCTAAAATCTAACTCATCCTTATGGTCAGCCAATAATACTAGTGTGTTGGTGGTTTGATGAATTATTCAATTGGATCCATGTATAAGTAATCAAGGTCTCATTCAAAATGGACTTGGCATTTATCTCATAGACATCTACACATTTTTACACACTGATCAAATATGAGATGTTCTTCCTAATTTGAAAACATATCATTATAAGCAGTCACAAGCTAAGTTTAAAGCACTAAAAACTTAATTTAAAGCAATCATTTTCAAATATCAATATAAATCATTAGTTTTATACACATAATAAAGGAGCACAATTGTACAATCATACTAGGTGAGATATTATGTGTAGTTGTAGTTCAATGTCCCCCCTTATATTATTGGATACATAAGCAGTGGAAAATCATAAGGTAGGGGTGATTGGGGTAAGATAAACCCAATAAACTTCCCCAATTTTTTTTAATTTTTCATCCCATACAAGCACATCTATCCTTTTTAGGCAAAGGAACTTAATTTTTAGATCTGTGCATGACATGAGAATTTGGGATCACAAATATAATCTAAGTAAAGATAATCATATGTGACCATAGTTGATGTGGTACATTTACACATAGGTTAGTAACAACTAGTAGGTTCGTATCAACTAGAAATACTCACTTGATCCTACAGAATTAACTCAACGTAGAAAACATATCAATTTCAAAATTGAATGAACCAAAGGCATGTTTATCCCTGATTTTCACTACCATAACACAATCACAATCAAATAATCAACTAGAAAAGCTAAGTATCATGATATCTTTAGTACTTTTCATATTTAACATATGACCTTGTCGAATCAAAATAATATATCTCAATCTTCTACAGTCAGATGAATGCTTGAATGCCATATTTAATGATCTAAATTCCATTTCAAAGTTATACCTTAATTAGATTAATCTGACCTAGTAATCCAAATTAGGGTGAAATACCTAGACACTAGCAAAAAACCTAAAGGTGGCCATATTTTTAGCTTCATTACGGAGTGTGGTGCCTCACCCACCATGTGGGGATAAAGGTGTACCAAAAAACTATATGTATAGTTTTCATACATCGTGATGTAGAAAAAAATTGAAATTTTTACATATATACTTATATATATGGGCTTGTAAAATATTTTCACTAACACATATTATGGTTATAAAATCATTATGATGAGGATATTATCATGCAATGTATATTTTACTAGGTTCTAGAAAAAAATCAGCAAATGCATGGTCAAAAGGAACAAAAACTAAAGTGAAAACAAGACATCTTAAGTAAGTAGATAGAAAAATAGATAAATAAAAGGTGTAAAGGGAAAAAAATAAATGAATTTAAAACATACTAATATGTAAGCAATACGAAAATCTTAATGAAAAGCATAAGATATGTAAAACTTTGTAAACAAGAAGTCATAAATCACATCAAACTATAAGGAAAATCAAAACACTAGATGCAAAAAAATAAGTATAAAAAGAGATATCTAATGTAAAAAAAAATGTGAAAGATGGTCAAACAAATATATTCAAATAAGTTCAAAAAATAACTATAAAAATAGATATCCAATGTAAAACAATGTGAAAGATGATCAAACAACTATATGAAAATAAATGACAATGTCATCCAATGTAAGATAAGTAATAACTTAAATCAAACAAAGGGGAAGATAAATTAACTTTAAATAAAATCCAATGTAATCCAAGTTTAAACTAAATTCAAATAAGGATGTGCAACAAAGGAAATCAAAGACTCTAATCAATGAAAAATCGATATCATTGTTTGTGTAAAAGTAAAATTTAGGAAAACACGACCATATAGAGACATAGAAAAGATGATCAATTTGGTGTGGATATGAAAATAAAATTGATGGGAATTTATGAATAGGGCATGTTTTTATTCCCCAAGGTCTTACAATGCAACTTAAAAACTAAAAAAAGCCAAGAGGCATCATAAATTAAAGGCAAAAATCAAATCTAAATAAAATAGATAAAAAAAACTATAATATATAGAAGAAAGATGTTATCTATTAAAATAAATATCCATCAATGATATATTTAGAGAGATAATTTGGAGATATAAGCAAGCAAGGCATCAATTAGGTGATGTATAGATCTTTAGCAGGGTGAGACACTATAATCAAGTGGTCAAGGCTAAGAGATTTTGATATCAAGGACCTAGAGATCCCCACCTAGAAATCATAATATTGAGATAATAGGAGAGGTATAAAGCCCATCCCATGAATTATATATGCATGAAAAAAATAAAAAAGTAACCTACCTTCGCATAATGTGTTCCTCACTTCTTAGGACCCATTATAGAGTTGTCAGTCTACAACAAAGATTGGGAGTTGGTATGAGAAATTAGATGACACTGGAATGTAATATATACATATAGGAAATTATACATGTTACCCTAGTGTATTAATATACTAAAACCCAATGGAAATTCAATATAGCATGAGGCCAACTATGGAGTTTGAGATTTGACTAGAATAGGGGTTGTTCCAAGGAAAATATCATGTCTTATGGTTTAATCTAACTTCTAAAGATATATACTACCTTTTAACATTATCTTTTCTTATAATATGCCTTTTAACTCTTCTATATTTTTATATTTTACTCCTCCATATGAATTTAGAAGAACTAAACATGGGTACTAATAATGACTAACACAAGAGAGCATACACCTAGTTGCTAAAGATAATAACCTAGAAACCAATATGCCTAGAGACTCCTAAACTTTCACTTTAGAAAATAATGCAATCTTAAAACCAACCCAAGTGTACCTTAATTGAAAGGAATTAGAAAATATGGGGAACACAGAAAATCCATCCATGAAAAATGGTGATACAGTGAAGATATGATAGTAGGTAACCATAAGAAGGCATGGTTTACTTCAAAAGTGACTAAGAAAAATAGGGGATATGAAAGGACATGGAAATGTAAGTCAAATAGTGAAAAAGAAACCCAAAGAAGGGAAACACTATGAAATATGGTAATCATGTCACTAGAGAAGCCATACTAACCTACAAAGGGTCTAGCACAAGCACTATAAGAATAAACATCCCAAAAGAGAGGGAATCAAGAAGAGATGAAATAATACATAAAGGAAATAATGATCGAAAGGAATCATGTCATGAATGTAAAAATATAAAATAAAAGACCACAACATCTCAAAAAGGGAGGAGGTGGAGTACTAAAATCTCAAAGGTGATACCAAAGATCCAAAAGGGAAATTAAGTTCAATTAATTAGGTCTAATTGTAGATGAAGTTGAACGTATTATTCTTGATTCGAAGCTAAAGTTTATAGTCTCAACCTTTCTAGTATAGTATAGGTAAGGTGAGGTAATTGTATCGCCCTGGCCAATGTAATTGGTGACACATAAGTCTCATAAAAAAATTATATGGGGATAGCTGATAGAGTAGAATTAGAACTTGTCATGGAAATAAATTATATCAAGTTGACCAATACAATTGAAACAAAACTGGTCAAATAAAATTACTATATCAAGTTGGTCGATATAATTGGACAAGAACTAGAAACCAAAGACTATATCAAGTTGGCTAATATAGAATGAATAATTTGAAACCATGTTGGGTTGTCTGATATAGTTGTAGACAAAACTATATTCGATTTATCTAATATAGTTAAACTAATAGAAAATTGAATCAAGATGACCGATACAGTCAGACTATCTAAAAAGATGGAAGTGATGGTTTATTCATATGCAATAGTTTAAAAATGATGTGGAGGCTGAGCCTAAACTATTATATAATTTGGAGGAGGAAAATAAGTCATAATTTAAGGAGTATCAATAAATGAAACATGTTTCATGTTGTTCATGTTCACCAAGTTTTCCACATCATTGGAAAAATATGGGTTAACCGTGGTTTCAAAAATAATAGTGGTTGGCTGGGAAGATGTTTGAAATTGATTCTTAGCTTTTTCATGTTGTGTATGATTAGGAAGAGGATTGGAATTAATTGTAAGGTGAGGATCAGCTTGGTTACATGATTTACACTTCACTTTAGACTCATAAACTTTAGAAACCTTGTCATAAGTTTGATGGCATTCTCTAACCATGGCTTCATGATAAAAGATACAACCAATCAAAAACTTAGATACTAGTTTATTAGCATTCTCTAACCATGGCTTCATCATAATTGTAACATACTAAACTACTAATATTTTAGGTGGTACAATGGTCAGCCAATGGGTAGTCTATACAACCTAAGGTGATAATGGCAATCCTGAGCAATGTTATAACTATACCATCTTATTTTTTATAAAGAGGAGCATAGGTAAGGATAAAAAACACACATCCACTATAATAATAAGTGAAGCATATCTATCTTCTAAGTAAATAAATTAAAGAGAATAAGGATAGAGATACTTACTTTTGGGGTGACTCATTGGTGCATCAATCTCCCCTTTGGCTCAAGTGGCACTTTAAAATAGATGTTGTGGATTGAAAACCTCAAATATAAATAAGAATACCTATATATCCTTAGTTGGAGACTCCAGAGACTAGGACACCTCCTTGGCATGACTCCTATTGATTTTCAAAGACCTTTAAGCAAGACTAAACCTTTAAAATAAGAGTTTCACCTCTAATTCTTATTTTTAATACTTAATATCATAAATGTGAGCATAAGTAGAGAATATGAGTGTGTTATAAGTTTTGGAATGATAATATGACCCCTATATATATGGCTCAAATACCTAAAACTAACCCTAAATGATAAGGCAATGTTATCAACTAAGTTGATATAATTGAAAATATGTCGATTGACATAAAATTATATTAAATAAATCAGTACAGTAAAATTTATTAGGATAAGATGCATAACTGTATCGGTTAGGCTGATATAATATAGGGAAATACATGCATAAAATAAATTGTGTAATCTTGGATGATATAATAGAAATATAAAGTGGTTAGTAATACTGAGTGAAAGTAGATGATAATGTAAGATGGAAAGAGACTTAGAGGAGGTTAGAATAATAGTAATGAAGGTATGACAGAATAGTATGCAAACATCTCTTGAAAGTTATCATGAGTCAATTCCACCCCATGCTTGATGCACTCCTTAAGATGTGATCTCATGGAGAATGGTGTATTGACAAGCCACTACAAGAGAAACCACCATTAAAGTGATAAAGATTAAAAATATATAGGTTTATGCATATACTATCCAATCGTAGAAGATATTTATGATATTTAAAGAGATGGCACATTTGAAAATGCATATATGATGGGTAACACTCTAATTCAAATAGAGGTTTGGATGAGGATGAGGTGGAAGACCTTAATAGAATTGGGTGGAATCTTAGAGATGATTCTAAAAACTAGACAAGAACCCCTACAAACCTAAATTTGTCCCAAAGGAATGAATGGGAAAGGCATAATGGAAAAATAATGGTATTTTAGGGGTGGTTTGGGCTCATGAGAAAAATATTGAATACTTTATTGTCTTAGTAGGCTCTAACAAGACATGGAACAAAAAATGGACTGGATTCGAACCGAGGATAGGTTGTTCTCTTACTAAGCGATCTCAAAATAAATTTGATGTATCCATAATAGCAATAGGTTATACTGAAAGGGAAATTTATAGCCCTCTATTACTAAAAATAATACCCAATGGAAAATAAAGATAAAAATACACCTAATAGGGGATCCCATAAATTAGGGAATGCCAGTAGATCCCAAAGACTGGTCCATAAAAATTCAACATCCACTATATCTACAAGTTGAAAGGCAAAAATGGTGATGAGGATCCTAATGATAGCAACATAGGGAAAATATAAGTTGGAGGACAATAAGACACAAGCTCGAAAAGGTCGAAGGAGACCAAAAACACAAATGAGTATGGAAAGGAGGATGTCATAAATATTATGTCTATAGTTATACCTACATATGTAAAGTGTTCTTATGTTAGTGCACCCCCAATAAATTTTAATGATTATGTTAGTGTTTCCACATTAGTGTTCTTAATTCTTCTTCTTTGGTTGTGTGGACACATAAATATAGTATTGAACACTTTATAATGTCATTCTTAATCTACCTTTAGCATGCATGACTTGTGCATACATATTATATTTTTTTCTATTCTTTCTTATATGTTCACTTAAATATGGACTCTGACTTCCCTCTTCACTATCAATCACCTAAATTAATTATCTAGTCTATGCCTAATTTGTTTACTATTGTAACTAGACTATATCCTAATCACTACAACATTATTTCTTGTAATTCAGACACCTCTAGTCATATTCAAATGAATCTAGCTACCAAATTCATCCACATATATTGGATCCATCTACATTCTATATAATGGTCATTTTCATAAGTTCAAATCTTTTTTATGGGTTAGCTCGTAAGTTTTACATGTCGATGGAAAAATAAGTTACCTAAAGATAAACCTATTTAAACACACTAGGCATAAGCCCATACCTATCTAGCACTCAATTTGAAAATCATTATTACACTAAGGAACACATCAACACATTGAAAATAACAGCCCTAAAGCTTCTAAATATAAATCCCCTTAAATGAGAATGCCCTAGAAAAGTTTGAAGCGCTTAAACATAGTAAAGTTTACATATTTTCAAGTGTTAAAATCTAGGTTACATGTTTCATACATAATAGTGGATCACTATTCCACACATACACCTAAGTGGAATAATTACATAAGTTTTATCCCTCTTTGGGTATTATAACATAAGCAACATCAACTACTCAATAAGGATGGTTAGGATTAACTCGACCCATCTTATCTAACCCTTTTTATAGGTACACAGTGTTGAAAGTGAAGTAGAGGTTTCAAGGTGAATGAGATTAAATTTTGGACCTGTTCATAGTTGTGAGCCTTTGATATTTCATAAAATAATGGTTTACATTCATGCGCAATGTTATGTGTCAAAATAGTTTGACACATCTCACAGATACATCTTTGATAGAGATCAAACACCTTTAATTATTATTTTCACTTGAACTATGCACCCATTAAATTAGAAGATGGTTCAGTGAGATAATGGGATCATCCCCCAAGGTGTGGTATTCTTGTGCTCCTTGAGACAAACCTCCAAAGAAGACCAACTTCCTTATAATCTAAATGCATCTAATTTATGATCAACATACAATCCTAAAAGAACTGAAAGGAAATCTACTGCTAATCCTAAATCTAAAGCTTGAGGGGAAAAGGGAGAAGGAAAGATGAAAGGGAAAAGGTGATGCACCAATATTATATAGAGCACCTCTATAGATCTTGAAGAACACACTAAAAATTGCATAGGATGATAAAATATCACACAATATCCAAAATGGATGCTTCAATTGTACAAATAATTTGCATGGAGGTGAAAAAATAAATACAACACTAAGAGGGATGACAAACAATCCACAGGTGGCATCTGTATAGAACTATGTGCACACCACATACAACCTGTAAGAGAGATCCAAGTTTTTCATATAAGTTTGAAGGGATGGAAAACAATGAGAGGGATGAAGGTTATATGTAGCCAAAGATCAATAAACCATAGAATGCATACAGAATGCAAGGTAAAATGGAGAAAGGCAAACTCGATTCTCATTAAAATACAAGGCTCAAGCGGTGAAGGGCTTGTGGAGGGAAAATTTTGGAAGCATAATTATGCTTAGAAAGTTTGACCTTTTTTGCAATGTAAAACCCAAGAATTTATAAGCAATGCAAAGCCCATGTTTTATTGATTACAATAAAGAATACGACTAAGAAAAATAAATTGATATCAAAATTTGAGACACGTAATCTCTCTACAAGTCAGATAGGGATGACCAAAGTTAATTGGGATCCTAATTACATCCTTGAGGTATGGTGAAGTCTACCTTGAACTTGAATTTTTCAGCTCAACACACTTTCTCATTGGTTTTGCAGCAACCAATCTTCAATCGCCTAATGACCATATCTCAAATTGCAAGCTTCTACATGTAGGAATGCGATTGTAGATATTTTGGAATTACTTGCCTTGGTAGATTTACCTGATTTTAACATGTATATCACTTCTATTTTTTATGATTCAACCATATTCATTAATGTGTGCTTTGGGCAGTTTAGTTCTTGCCATCTACTTACTTTAAAGCTTGACATGTCTTCCTTATTGATTTTGATGTCCTTAGACAAGTGTAATCTATTGTGGAAGTTTAACTTGGATACCATCTATTTTTCTTTGTTCATTGAGTGATTTAGGTTTGAGCATGGTTATTCTATGTCGAGTTCGCCTACTACAAGCTTGGATTTTTCTTTAATACTGTCGAAATAATTGGTCGTGACTCCCATAGTATAGGTGAATACCTATCAACCTTTGTTAATGTCTCCTTAGGGCACATGGCAGTTATTTTACTTTTTTGCATTGGTACATCTAACTCAGATTCTTGCCTTCATAAATTTTGATATGGATTCTCATGCTCACAAAATTTTGAAGACCAAAACTTTTCAATTGTGTGTTTGTCAAAACTTTTACTCTAGTATTAGTCTTTATAAGATTATTCGAGATTTAACTTCCACAACCTTAGTCTTCATAAGATTTGTTCTTTCAAAATCTATGACTAGTCTTCATAAATTTTATTTGAGCCGCTATCTTTCACAATTTCTACTTCATAACTTTCACTTGCATAATTTTCTTGAAGACCTAAATACTTATCCATTTCTTGCAAAGTCTTTGGATTCTTTGTTAACACAATTTTTTATCATAACTTATGTCTAGGCATTGTTGGTCTTTGAAACATTTGTTTGCAATAAAATTACCAATTAATTTTTGTATAATTTTTCCAAAGACCAAAACTTTGACTAATCTTCATGAAGTCTTCAAGACTTTTATTTGCAAAAAAATCTCTGGGTATTCTTTTGCTAAAAAGTGTGAAGGCCAACCCTTCAAAAATGTGCTAAGTCTTTTTCCTTCCTAAGCCATTTCCATCAAAAACATGTGAAAGACCTCAGAATATGAATTATGATTCCTTTTATGCCTTACTCCATTTCACTGGACTTCAACTAAACCTTAAGAAGCCTTCCCTACTAGACCTAAATCCTTGAGCTAAATTCATGCGTTGCTCTTCCATAGTGACCCAAAATGGTCAATAGTTACCACAAGCATCCAACTACTATCATATTCATCCAAGAAAGTATAGATAGTTTATTTCCAGATTTGAGTGACTCTAGACCCAATTTTAGTCCTTCATACCATGTACACATAGATTATGGCCCAAACAAAATAGTAAAAAGCTAAGTACCTTAGCATTCTTGATCATTTATATAAATAGTAAAGTGTAATTGAATATATGCCTTCACATTTAAATATGAATAATCTAGATATAATGTATACAACCTGCATATTTGTAATTTTATACTTGATTAGATAAATTAATCAAAACTAAGGTAAAAATAGGTTGTTCAATCCTTGAATGTTTCCCTCCTTAAAATTATTGTGAATAGTCATTATGTTATTGGTGTTTCTTATGTAAACATTATTTCTTCCTCTTATTTTGTATTCCATAGTTCCTTCCAAGTTTAGGGTAACTTATTTTGGACCTTTACTAACCTCTTTTATTTAAGAAATCCCTAACCCTTCACAAGTACAAGTTCCATCTCACATCCCAACACCAACCATCCTTCCACTCCCTTCATAGATTATGACAATATACTTACTTTATAACCATACTAATTATTTCCATTTATCATTACGTTCATTCCTCCTCCATAACCATAAACAGTAATAGGGATTCAAAGCTAACATGGTTAAGATTTTTAAGAAGTTCAAGTTCAAAACCAAATGTTCTTTAAATAGATGAAAGCTTTTGTTTCAATCTAAGATTTTAACTAAATAAAAAGGAATCAATATAACCCAAACTTGAAGCACACGTAACTCACTCATATGGTTCCTAAAAGTATTAAAACCAAGAACCAAATACAAGGTGTAGATTATGATACTATCTTAATGGTGATGCATTAAAAATAAACAATTGTTAGAAAGAGTGCATCATTTTCATGCATCAACTCTGATTGTTAATTTAGATTACTTTAAGGTAAGATAAAACTTGAAAAGGAATGAAAATGAGGTTTAAGGTTTGATAAATAATCTCACATATCAATAAACCATATACAAAACTCAAGAGAAAAATGTGAAATATCTACAGCTAAACCTAACCCAAAATGTATCAATGACCCTTTTAAAATTTCAGTAGGATAAAGTGAATAACATGGATAATAAGTTTAAAGAAGATCATTAAAATAATAAAGAGGTTGAAGGAAGGTTAGGCTCCCTCAATTTTATCAAAGGACTCTATAGTTTATCTTGGGATAACATCATTCAAAAAATAATAGGGCTATTACCAACTCTAACATTCATTAATGCAACAATAGTCAAAAGATAATGGTAACAACCTAAGTGGACAAATTATTACAAGCCATAGGATCCTAAATAGGCTATGATATTTAGGGGGATGCTTAGTACCTTGTCTATAAATAATTTCACTAACACAGGCATGCAAAATAGGTTTAATACTACCTAGAAGGTAATTGAATTCTTGAAAATATGGAAATGGGTAAAAAAATTAAACATGAAATAACTGTCACATCCTAGACCATCATTGGCATGTAAGGCCATATCAACCTGCTCCTACAACAAGCACTTCCCTTACCTTGGGACCAAAATAACAAGTTGATCCTAGAATCAAAGTTCAAAAATGTAAGGGAGGATTACTAGCATGATGGATCAATTTTCCTAAAATGGCAAATTAATCTCATTCTAGATGATGTCTCAAAGATTATCAAGTAACTGTCAGATCTAGAAGTGCTTATACAACATGTGGTGAATGTAAAGGATGAATTTTTTCATATCACTTTTGAGTTGACTAGATGTCACCATTCTCTTCTAGATATTATATTACCTAAAAAAGAGGAATGTGGAATAATTTGGAAATATGTAACTATGCCCCAAACCACTCCCTAGAACACAATCTCACCTAAATTCATAGAATGAAACTATAGGGGAGATAATAATTCAAGTTCATTGCTCAATGAGTACCAAAGGATTAAGGATACACTACTTAGTGAGTATTTTAGGATAATTCTCAACTAAAAATATAAGGAGACTAGATGGAGTCTATTATGTAAGATAAAGTACATGTTTTAAGTACCTATGCTCTAAGTCATCACACCACTTCTAACAAGTAAAAATGGCATTCCAATTGGTAAATGTGTTAAGGTTTTCCACCATAAAAATTTGAATGGACAAGAAATGATATATTATCCTCACTTTTAGTCATAGTTTATATCAATCTATTGCAAGATAAGAGCCCAGGTTTGTCTTTCCCTTGGTATTCATTAAGGTGGAGATCATTTGTTAAATTCCATTTATGATAAAAGATGGACTACACCTAGGATTTACTTATAGAAATATCAAGATAAATTCCCTTTTTAATTCCTTGAGCTCTGAAGTGACTTAATTCAAGTACAAAAAATGATTGTTTCCTACTCTAGAGGACATACTCTTATTACCAAAAAAGGTTTTCAAATTATCATTATTATTTTTAGATTAACTAACTAATATTCCCAAGAGATGACTTAAGGAGTTTAGATTCTCTCATAGTTTCCTATTTAAGGAGACTACACATGTCCTTATAAGTCACAATGGAGACACTTAAAATGGAAATTATGGACCATGCTTTCAAGAAAAAAGACTAATCCTTCATCCCATTCCTTGGCCATGTAGAAGTATTCTAGTCTTTTCTACCTAAAAACAAAATGGGAAGATCTAGGTAGATGTTTGGGTAAACATCAAGGTTGATCCTTATTAAAGTTTAAATTTGTTCGATTGAATGCATCCTAAAAATAAAACATAACATGTGATCTCTACTCAGTGTGGGATTGCTCTTTGCAAAGAACCTCTAGAGCCAGTTGGTTTTATTTCCTACTCTAATGCTAATCTAACTAAACTAATATTCATAAAAGGGGAATTTGGAGGGTAAGTAATTACAAAAATGAATTAAAATAAATGGTGATGCACCAAAATAAGAAATGGGAGGATCTCATACCTATTCAAACATAATTTTATCAGTATATATGAAGGGAAATGAACACAACTAAATAAATTAAATGTAAAGGGTAAGAAATAACTCAAGGTTATTGCAACAAGATCAAAAATAGGGGCAGACAAACAACAACCACAAAGCTTTTCTCTTGCATAAATTATACACAATCACATAAATTTCAAAAGAGGGTTTGGGATATTCATACACAACAAAATAAGGGTTCAAATTTGAATTATAAAAATTCAGTAAACTAAAAGTCCTATAAAATCATCACTTTACTCAAATGAGCAAATTTACATATTATTTAACCATTTTTGGAAATAAATATTAATATAAAAGAGAGTATCATAATCAAGTAGTAAGCTACTCTAATATTAGGCCAATATAGTGAATTTAGATTATATTGATATTTTGATGAGATATATTGAATCTAAGCATATGCCAAATATGGAAAGTACAACATTCAAATTTTGATAATAGCAATATAAATGAGAAATTATACTTATATTATACAATGATGTGCATGCATGTCTGAGTAATGTAGGTGAAAAAGTGGATTGTCTAAAGATTTGGATCCCATTGTAAAATTATGAATATTTACTTTATGTTAGCCTAAACATTTATGTCACCCCGGGGACATTAGCATCAATGTTATTGTCATTATTCTACCACTAGTGTCATGTACATAATATTAACTCTTTTCTTAACCTTCCATATTTGTCTATTAAGTTTTATTGTCACCTTTAGATTCTTTATTCAGATTGTGTGCATAGGTTCTTGACATCAGTCTTTTGATCAAAACCATAGATCCTCCAGTTAGGGCATGCCACCTTGAAAATCGAGGGTTAGTGGGCTCAAGTGAAGTCAAATTAACCTCAAATACCCATCTCTTGGTGAGCACTACATACATATCAAATACTCCAAAGAGGGTGTCAGACATATGTAGTTTTCCCCCTTATGCAAGCTTATGTGTGAACAATTGTGTAATATGTTATATGCAAGTGCATTTAGTGATTTAGCTTATAACCTAGAAAATAATTATCATGGGGTTATTATTTGCATGCTTCAAACATGTAATAAGATTGCTTTTATGATTAATTTGGTAATAGGAAAGAATATGTCAGAATAACTTGGTTGTGCAATTGGTTTTTAGTGGTATAGTATAAGCTTGAGAGGTGATTAATATATGAATAATTAGTGGGATTTAACTTGTATTTATACCACACTTTTGAAATGTTTCTCATGGAAGGGTTAAATAAAATAAATAGGTTGACCTATACATATTTAAATATTTGCAAATTTGAGTGTTTATAAGGCATTGGAGCAATGACACTAGTGTATAAGTTTAAATGCAAGTGTCTAGGAAGATAGAAAGTTGTTAAAGTCATATAATGATAGTGAATGATATATGTCAAGTTTTTAGCATATTATGGGATACAAGTAATGTGGGTAGTCAGAATATCAAGTTTGGATTATAAGATATGTATTTAGGTATAGTGATATGGTGAATGTGAGCCTTTTGGCTACAAAGCAGTTCAAGAACTAAAGAGTATATTGATGATTAATATATGCCAAGTGTACAAGACTAGTTTAACATATAAATCTAGATTTGAGTATATATATATATATATATAGAAGAAGAAGAAGAAGAAGAAATGAGAAAAGAGAGTGAAAATAATTCCTACCCACTACCAGAATTAAATGAAATTATGAAATATTTTTCCTTATTATAGCTTTTAGTAGCTCAAGAAATCTCACACAGATATGCTCATGTTGTCCATGCATACTCAGACTATTGTTTTTAAATTTTAGCCACTTGCATATAATTAAAAAATAATAGGATCTCATTATTTTGAATTTTAAATGATTTTGGGCTCCTTTCATTTATTCATATAGTTTTTCCATTGGAATTCTTAGCCTTGGCTTCTTTTAAAATGTATGAACTAGTTGTTCATAAAGCTAGGTTTCCCCTTTTTTAAATATATGGGTCTTTTTATTTAATTAATGGGGGTGTCCATTATTTAAATTTATCAATTAAAACATAGCCCATTTACATTTAAATAATAAAAGGATTTTTAAGCTAGACCAATTTTCACAAAAAGAACATAGACTAGTTGATATTGAGCTTAATGCAAGAATTGAAACATTTTTTTCAGCTCTTATGGGTATCTTGCCTACATATCATCAAATTCAAAATATTAGCCATAATATATTGGGAACATAAGGTAAGAAAATATATGCTTCATCTGACGTAGTTTCCCCACAATCTTCTTTTAGCTCTAAAAATAAAAATAAGGGGTCCAAAGGTGGAAGTCCATAGTAAGGTCAAGGGGCAGCACCCATTACAAGGTCACAAGGCCTCTAAATTATTCTTTGTGTGAGATTTTTATGAAAATTTTTTTGTCTCTAAACATCTTAGAAAACACAAAAAAAAAATAACATCTTCTTGTAGCCCATAATGTCTTTTATAGCTTGTTCTCATGGTTTTCCTGCATTTTTCATGTCATAACTTTTTAAGCTTCATTCATTTCCTCTCTTGGAAGTTACATGTGTGAGACCAGAACTGAGATATCTTTTAGCCAAATGAATGACAAGAGATGTGCACAATATATATTTATCTAATTGCCTAAGTGGATTTTAGGATGTGACATCTTTACTTATTTTAAGATTAGCTTGTATCATTTGACCTTGTAAAGATCAACAGTTGGAGATCCAAGTTGGCACTTTTTGATTTTTTTACTTTAAACCTTTAATGATTGATGGATATATATGTTGAATTTTATTTCATGGATGGTAGTATTTTTGATTTTCAACCATATTCATTGGGCCCCTTCATTTGATCTTCATTTTTAATTTTTTAAGTCTTTAATTAAAATAAGATCCAACAGGTGGAAATGAAAGTTATAGATCTTAATCTAGAGGTTGGAGGGGATCCTTGTTGATGATGTCATCTTTACCCTTCTAAATAGCTCCTACTCACTATGTGTCTTACATCTCACACCATTAGATCTCAAACAAATCAATGGTTAGAGGGGCTAAAATTTTATTTTGACTTAGAATATTTTGCTCATGAAAAGCTTGTGAATTAAATAATTCATAGGATTTGCCATCTTAATTTAAACTAATAGTGATTCTATATAGATCTAATGGTTCAAAATGCTCCATAAAAATAACTCATGCCTTCCTCGTGTCCATTGACTTTTTAACCATGGCCCACAAAATTATTTCAAGTCATTTTATCTTTCAATAAAGCTTTAATACATCTATGATTGAAGATGCTTTGTTTCTAATATGATGGCTTGAATTGTTTCTAGTGGATGACATCATTATACCATTTAATATTGGATCATAATGTCAAATCTAAGAAATATCAATAGCTTAAGATTATTTTAAGATTTTAAAAGAAAATGACTGTCATTTGAAGAATTTTTTCTTCACAAGAATGAATTTTTTTACCTATTTGAATGTCACTCGTTTCTTTCTCTGTGGTTCTCAAAATTTTATAAATTGATCCTCTTGATATCTCTTTCAATTTATGTTTTCAATTTATTCCCAATGGTCTCTTTGAAAAGTTATTTGTCTTTGAAAACTCCCCCATAACCCTGTTTTGTATAGCTTTGCATTCAAAATTAGGAATTTTGAGGATGAATTCTCCATCTCCTTTGCTTCCATAGCTATTCAAATTTAAACACTTTGTATCCATGGCATGGAATATGAGAATTTAACTTGATCCATTTCTCTTCCTCCTAAAAAAAATCTCCTCTGAAACTCCTTCTTGAGTCTTGCTCAAAAACTATATACGAAAGAAACAAACACATACACAAGTCCAAAATAATTATGCAGGGTGATGTAAAATGCATCTTATTGTGTAAAAATAGTAAATCCTAACCTAATAAAACATGAGTGTGGATTTATAAATACCCATTAATTGGAATTGATAATTTTTTTTTTTCATACTATACTAAGCCAAGAAACTAATTTGGTAGAAACAACAATTACCCATGAGAAAAAGAAAACTAAAATTTTATATTTTGGGGCCTCTTCTTCTTCTTCAAAATTAACCCTACATGATAATGCATCCATTATTAATATCCATTTTTTTATTTAACTCAAATGGATGTCTAGGCAAAGCTTTTATGAATTTAGTTTCTTCCTCGTGCTCTGTTATAAGCATGACTAATGGATTCTCTTTACTTGATTCTAAGAGGGCTTGAACTATGATTGGAAAAACTACCCACAAAATAAATCATGTGCATTATTTTTGAACATTGGGATCCTTTTTATTATCAATGTAGATAGGATTGTTGTGGCACTCCTTCTCCATAGTAGCACCAGTTCTTGCATTTATATGTTGGTTCTTATGGAAGAGCACCCGTTCTCCTCTACTAAGAAAAGTATAACCCCTCCTAATGAAAGAGAAAATATACATTGATTACTCTTGTTTAATAAATATAACAAGTGTTCCCTACAAATAATAATGTATATTTCCTTCAAAATAGAGTATAAATATCTTTCCTTGTTAATCTCTAAAGGCTCTTCAATTATTTTTTGACATTTGACTTCTTGTAAAGGTGTTAATTCCCCATCATCATCATCACTACTAATCCATTCATATATGTAACTGGGGAGATATTTCCTTTCAAATAGGGAAAAACAACCATGTAAATAAAGAGCCACAACAATAGATATTGGTAATAAGTGGATTCTCTTCCTCTTTCCAAAATTCTTGCCATTTTCCCTAGCTCCTATTCTTGAAAGTTATATAGTTTCCTATCTCTTTCTTACAATTACGTGGGTTGACTCTCATAAATGAATCCACTATATGTAGAGGCTCTATGGACCAATGCATAGAGTAAAAAAATATAATTATTATTTCTAATGAGGATCCTCCTAATATATGGAAAAACTTAGTATAATCACGCTAAACACTAAGGCCTCCTACCTTGCTTGAGTTTTAAAAATTGTAAACATAAAATATCAAATCAAGGCTTAAAGAATTAAATTGTTGTTTGTCATTAGAGTGTGGGAACATTTTGACATAGACACTAACTAATGGTTGAACCCACCATACTCTAATACTGATGACTAGGTGAAAACTTTCCACCCTTTTGATCTTAGTGGTGATCAAACAAAGTGGAATGATCGAACAAAATACAACAAAGGTAAGGTAAAGAGCAGAACCCACATCCTTGTTATCAAAATATGAATTTGATAATAGTACCTTCAGGTTTAATAAATGACCAATTGTGTAACCTTAATTTATTATCACTGAGGTAGTAGGCCTCTGTGATATTCCATTGGCGGAAACAAAATATTTAATGGCCCACTTGGCCAAAGTGGCCAATGGCACATTCACTAAGTCCAAAAACTTCCATGATGGATAAAGTAACGTCGCTATAACCCATTTAAATTTTATGACTTCCACCATTTGAAATTAAGTAAACTACACAAACCATCACCACCACCACTAAATACTCTAATCCCCTAGAATTTCAACTAACAGACTAGACTTCATGCAAACATCAATGAGGTGTAACCAACCACTGGAGTCAACATTCAAATAGGTAAAAACATCCTTGGTGTCAATCATATGGAGGATTCCTTAAAATTAATGCTTGTAAATAAAATTCAATTCTCATATAACATGACTTATGCATACACATATGGATTTTGTTTTCGCCTTTTTCACACTTGCATTCTTTCCATGGGTTTGACCTTCCCAATTTGTTATCAATCACCTGTAGGAGTTCCCTAGTTTATGTTTAACCTAATTAAAATCATATGCATACTATCTCCAGATCATCAAATTAATATTCTTACCTTTTGGACATAACAGGAAAACTCATATGGTTATAGAATTAATAACATGTCCAAGTCTAACAAACTAATCTCATGCCAAACAATGGTACCTTTTCAACTTCAAATCTTTCTTATCGATCAACCCATACCTTTTGTATGTCTTTGGTGTGATAAATTACCCAAAGAGTTTCATATAAATACACAATAATTCAAATCCTATTACCCACCTATCAAATACTTATCAACCATATTCAAGGACTTGCACATTCAAATGGGTTGCCTTATTCTTTCTAATTCAACCATCAGGCACAAGGAGTAGGTCCTATCCAAATCTAAAGCACCTAAAAGCCAACTAAATTTTTCATTTTCCAAGTATCAAAAGCTAAATCACATTTTGTATACATTTAAGTAGCACTATTACATGCATTCACCTAATTGGGAGAACTATATGTAGTATGAATTCCATCTTTAAAATATTTGAAATGTAGGCATTTCTCAATAATTAATTGTCGAGTTGTTGGTGTTAGCTCAACCCACCTTCTTTTCCCTTTTGAAAATCAACACCTAGCATCAAAATTGGACATAGGGTTTCAAGAGAAAGAGATATATTTGTGGGTATTATGTAAACATTTAACCCTCAGCATCGTACACAAAAATGGAAGATAAGCAGGTGCAATAACTTATACCAAAATAAATAAAAATAATATTTATAGATACAAAACTAGTGCATTCAGTCATTAGCATCAGTCGGTATTGATCTAGGGTTGACATTCATATTTAGGCATGCCCAAGGATTTAGTTCATGATCTGAGTGACTCACAATCTAGTTCCCACCTTCCCTATCTACCTGCATTTGGTCTCAGACCTACATAATACATCAAAATGTTAATTATCTTAACCCTCTTAGTACTTTCAATAATTAGCAAGTATAATTGTCAAATCAATTTTTACTTTTACATTCAGACATATGTTTATTTTTATATTATATTCAATCTACATTAGTTCAAATTTTTATTCTTATTAAGGTTCATTAATAAAAAAAATAAGACATCTCTTTGGTTAATTCAAAAACTTGGGTATAATAAATATCACCTCAAGCAGAAGGAGAACATGAAGAAAAAACCTGAAACCTTAACCTTCTCTATTGGATTGGGTTATCATCAATCTAAAGTAAGTATCCAAGTCTCAGATTAGGATGTTCTTTTGATTGAGAAATGGATTGATTTCTCATCTAATGTAAGACAAAAGGAGATGGAGACTCATAAATAATTTGAGACTTGGGAGGCTCCAGAAGTTTTGGCTAGTGTTCTAACCTCCTAATCTTTTGAAAACTTGAATGGTAGGAAATAAACTCTAAGCCCCAGATCTATTCCCCATGAGGAGGAAAATGTGGTCTCAGCTTTACACAATCTTGAGGGTCTGAATTCACTCATTCATGAAGTTTTGAAGATTGGTAGAGACAGTGAACTCATCTGGGATTCTAATGAGCTTGCACAAGCTATTTCCCTCTTGGAGACTCAAGATCTGATTGGAAATTTCACTGGGAAGTGGCTAGCCATTGGGGAAATCAAAGCTTGGGTTTCAAAAAAATGGGGTCAATATATAGAATTTCAATTTTTACCAAAAGGTTTTTTATAGTCATCTTCCCTTGTAAATATAATCGATATCTAGTCCTCTAGAAACCCTTTTTGGTGATGCACAGAGCTAGTCTTTGCCTCCAACTTTGGAAACCCAACTTTGATGCAATTTTGGAACACCTAGGTAGATACCCCACTTGGGTTCAACTCTAGGGTCTCCCAATGGAGTATTAGAGTCAAGATTGTCTTATGGACGTGGGAAATTTGCTCTAATCCTTTGTGGAAATCAACTTGAAAATAGAGGAGGGATGCCTGGCCTCTTATGCTAGGATTCAGGTTTTGATCGATCTATCAGAGGAGGTCCCAAAAAAAATCTCATCAAAGCCTAAGGTAGAATGTGGAGTCAAATAGTAGATTTTGAGAACATCCCTTTTTGATGTTTTAAATGTAGAAGTAATGGTCATATTTAAAAACATTGCCTTGGAATGGGTGCTAATTTACCCATGGCAAACTTTCATTAGAGCTAGAAACTAGTTCCTTCTTCTTCAATAGATTTCCGTCTATAAAATTTTGAGAACTTTTGGTCCACCTAGCAGAAGAATATAGCAAAAAAATAAAGGGCCAAAATCTTCTTTGGGGAATGTTGTAGACAAAGGTGTGCCTTCTTCCTCTAGGCCATAGAAGGAAGCTTCTTCTTCTTCACAGGTTTCTCACCCCCCCACCCCCGTGATTACATGTCCCTAAACAACAAGAGTGTAAATATTCTTGAGAAAAAATACCTATCGGAAAATTTAGGTAAGTCAGACTCCTTATCCTTGAATACTATGATCAAAGGGTGTGATTTCATATCTAAACAATCCCAAGCTATTGAAAATAGCATACAACATTCTGATCATAGTATGGAAAAAGGAAATACTTTTTCCAATAAGAAAGAAAATTTACAAGAGGAGAACCCCATGATAGAGACCCTAATCAGTGACTCAAAAGTAGAAGAATCAAATTTAGAAGATGAGCTAAATTCAAGATAATTTTTGTCCATCACACAAATACAAACAACCTTTCAAAAACCAAACTATGGAATAGCTTTGAAGAAAGACAATAAAAACAAACATACTCATGTTGTTGAGGAAGTTTTGATCGGCAAACAAGGTACTCTTTCTAAAAAAATTAGCCCTGATAATCGATAGGTGAAAGTCCTCCCACAAAGATTATGAAAATCATTATTTGAAATGTTAGGGGCCTTAATACCCCTAACAAAAGATGTTTGGTTAAATTTCTACTCTCTTCTGAATGCCCTAATGTTTGGTTGATTCAAGAAACCAAGTTAAATGCTATGGACGCTACTTTTTTGATGCATTTTGGATGGAAAATTGGAACATTTCCTTTGTAGAATTTGATGGGGCTTCAGGTGGTTTAGCAATTGTTTGGGTTCCTTACAGAGTTCAAGTTGACATTGTTGAAGCTAGCCCACACTGGCAATTTTGTAAAATTTCCTACCTCAGGTCAGACTTGTCATTCTTCTTGTGCAATGTTTATGAACCTAATGATCCTCATAATAGATTGATTCTTTGGACCAACCTAATGAATCTATTTTCCCAGTTTGTTAATGCTAAAATTGTTTTGGGAGGTGATTTTAATACTATATTGCATCCCTCTAAAAAACTTGGGTGTAAACACTCTAGAACTTTAGGTAATCTAGACTTCATCCAATTCATTGCCAATAATGAGCTTTTCGATTTACCTCTCAAAGGGGGGTGTTTCACTTGGAGTAATAAAATAAGTGGGAATCAAAATATATTGGAACGTCTTGATAGATTTCTTGTTTCAAACACTTGGATGTCAAAATATTTCATTCTTTCCTTTGTTAGCTCGGATCATTTGTCTATTGTTTTATCCATCAATATTGATCAGTCTACTCTATATTGTCCTTTTAAGTGGTAAAAAATGTGGCTCAAAGATCGCTCTTTGATCAAGCTCATTGCAACTAGTGGATGGATTATCCTACTCAATCCCACTTTCCCATGCTTTGCATGGCCAAAAACATCTAGTTTATCAAGGGTCATCTTAGGCAGTGGAACATTAGTTGTTTCAAAAATATTTTCCTTGAAAAAGTGAGAGTGGAAGCTAACTTGGAAAATATGAATTGAACCAGTTTCAAGCCAACATAAATCAAGCTTCGTTTAGGAAATAAAAGACTCTTCTTGTTAAATATGTAGAGTTTCTCCAGCATGAAGAAATTTTTTGGAAACAAAAGCCCAGGATTGAATGGTTAAAAGAAGGGGATAGAAACTCAACTTTTTTATACAACTTAGTCAAGATCAAAAGAAATTTCACTCATATCTCATAGATAAGATCATCGATTGATAATATTTTGAGCAATCAGCTTGACATTAGAAATGAGGCGATTAATTTCTTCTCTAATCTCCTCAACAATGATATTTTTTTTATCTGGAAGCCTAAAACCACAATTGAAGCTTCATTCCATGACAAGTCTCTCCAGAACAAAATGAAAGGCCAATGACCCCTTTTTATCTCAGGAAGTCAAAGATGTTTTTTCCATGGAAAAGGACAAGACCTCCAGTCCAAATGGTTACCAGCTAATTTCTTTCAATTTTTTTGGGATTTTGTGGGAGAGGAAGTGTTACAGATGGTGGAAGAATCAAGAAAGAGAAATAAAGTTTTAGCTGATTTAAATGTAACATTCATCTCCCTAATTCCCAAGGGAGACTCTCAAGAATCTTTTAGTTACTTTAGGCCTATCTCTCTTTGAAATATGGTCTATAAAATTATCACAAAGGCAATGGCAACAAGACTTAGGAAAATATTGGTGCTTTTGATTTCAGAGGAGCAAGCAAGTTTTGTTCCTGGCAAAAATATTTAGGAAGGAGTGATTATTGCTCATGAAATTATACATTCCCTTTTGGTCACTCATCAAAAGGGCATGTTGTTAATACTTGACATAATCAAAGCTTATTATATGGTAAACTAGCATTTTTTACTAAAGATCCTGGCAAAACTTGGGTTCAACAAACTGTGGTGTAATTGGGTCTTTAGCTGCATCTCTAGTCTAAAATACTATATCCTGGTAAATGGTAGTCTAGTAGGATTCTTCCAAGCCTCAAGAGGCATTCGACAAAGAGACCCTTTATCCCCTTTTATTTTCATTTTTTTGGCTAAATATTTAGGAAGAGTGATGAAATCTACTAAAGCCTCATCCTCGCTTCATGGTATCCAAGTTTTTGAAGGCATTGATAATTTTACGCATCAATAGTTCACTGATGATACATTTATTTTTGGTCAAGCCTCAGTTAGGGAAGCCCAAAATTTAAAATCCATTCTTAATAGCTATGAAGTTTCTTCAGTCCAGATGGTCAATATTAAAAAATCTAAAATTTTCTTCCTAAACTGCTTAGAGCAAGTGTAGCAAGCCATCCCTTTGGTGCTAGGTTTCAATATCGGTAAACTTCCCTCTAAATACTTGGGGGTCCCTCTTTTCTTTGGACTCTTGTGCTTTATTCATTTAGAGGGTCTGGTCCAATCCTTCAAAAAATATCTGGCCTCATGTCAATGCTAATGGCTAACTCTGGTTGGTTGTATCATGCTCATTAAATCAATCTTGAGCACCCTTCTGGTCTATTGCTTCTCGATATTATGACCTCCTAATCATATTGTTGAATAAGATCATGAAAGACTTCTTGTGGTAAGGAACATAGAATAAAATGAAAATATGGATTTTGAAATGGGAAAGAGTCTATAAAATTAATAAAATGGGAGGTGGTGGACTTAAGGATTTGAACCTCTAAAATAGGGCACTTGGGGAAAATTGATTTGAGTTTGATCTCCAAACCTGATGCTTTATGGTCCAAGTTGTTAAGAAGTAAGTATTTATCTCTAGATGACCTTTAGAGCATAATTTATATTGTTAATCCCCCAAAAGGCTCTCACTTTTGGAATTTTCTCTTAAAATGTAGACCTATTATTGCTAAGTTTGTCTCTTAGACATTTAACAATGGAAGCACTGCTAAATTATGGATTTATGGAATGGCCACAAGCCTATCATCGAGACTCCACACTTGAATGAAGCTCAAAAAATTATCTCTACCACCTGGGGCACCTCGATGGCCAACTATGTCGAATTGTAGTTCACCTATGGCTTGCCTTTTTGGGGGTGGAAAAACATGGATGATCTAAACATTCCAGTGGATCAGTTGGCAAGATTATCTGATTGCCTAAAAAATAGGAAAAATTTTCTTAATAGAAAGGAAGATACCTTACATTGGATTGGGGATAAATCAAGAATTTACAAAGACAATCTCAGCTATCAAATGGCTAATGCCATGGATGATTTGATGTCCTAGGCGTGCCATCTTTATTGAGACAAAATTGGGCTCTAGAAAGCTCAAGTTTTTGCCTGGCTTGCAATTCAAGGTTGCATATTGACTCAAGATAGACTCACTAAGATTGGTTTCATTATTCCATCTTGGTGTTGTTTTTACAAAAAAGATGTAGAAATGGCAAATCATATACTTTTTGCATGCCCTTTCGTAACATGGTGCTAGATTTGGCTATGTTACAGGTTGGATTGGTCTTGGGGCTAACCATTGTCGCTACTCATTGATTTCTCCTCTTAGCCTATTGGAAATTGAAAAAACTCACTTTTTGGTCTATGGTGGGTTATCCCTATAATCTTGGTCTAGTCACTTTGGAAGGAAAGAAATCAATGCATCTTTGAAGGCAAAGAAAATTCTCTCCCTTCGATTTTAAAAGAAATTGAGGTTTCGATCTCTGAAGTCATTTTTTCCAGGGTTAAAGGGAGAAATGGCCATCTTTCAAGATAAGATATGAGGATGAGAGCAAAATGGAAATTGATCTCTCTCACCCTGTTAATGGGTCAATCGTAGTCTTAGGTAAAAAATGTAGAAAAGGAAATTGTGCTTGGAATCCACCACCTACAGGCTAGTTCAAACTTAATTTTGATGGAGCTTTTAGGGGGAATCCTGGGGCCTCAAGGGTTGGATGTATATTTGGGATTGAAATAGATCTCTAATCTAAGCAAAATGTCTAGAAAACTCTAGGGTGACACCAACAACAAAGTGGAGGCTCAAGCACTTGCTAGTGGGATTAAATTAGCAGTCCAGTATGATATCCTGAAGTTAATTATGGAAGGTGATTTGTAGGTTATTATTTTTGCACTCCAAAAGAAGGCTACAACTTCCTAGCACTTATAAAACATCTTTTCAAGCAACTGGGAAAGATTGATGAATTTTTATTCTATGGATTTTATCCATTTCTTTCATAAAGCAAATTCGGCAGTTGATTTTCTAGCTAACTATGGAATGGATCAAGTCAAAGTTTGTCAAGTGGATAATGTGAGGAAGGCCTGGGAGTATTTCCCATCCTTCCCCCTTATTAAGATGGGCTGATCTTTGATTTTATTTCTCCTTTTTTGTATTAATTTTATCCTTAAAAAAAATTCAAAAAAGCGGTAGGTTTAGCTAGGACATAGTGGGCAAAAATTGGACATCTTTGGTAACATCCTTAGCAATGGTGCATATCCTGGATATATCTCTCATCATTATCCTAGTTAAATATCCCATCATTAATGATGATCACTTATTAATTGAATTCATCAATGTAGAGGTCGTGGATTTGATTGGGCAAGCTAATGGTGTGTACACGACATGAGGGAGTCGAGAGCTTTCCCTCTCATTTCATGATTTCTTATTTTCCTTGGTTCTTTTTTAGCATGTTGAAGGAGAACATTGGTGCCTTATTTCCATTTAATAGTGTTTTATTCCTATATGTTATGGTTTATCAGTGGGCTTGGTTGCTCTAGTCATGGATAAGATCACAAAGATTGTTATTACCACCCCATGTATCTATGGTGGAAGCAAGGTGCGTGAGATGGTGTTTGATGGCATGATCTTTGAGGGTTCACTTGAAAAATATTTTTTGGATTCTATCGAAAGAGTTATTCAATGTAGTTTCATCAGTCCTGGGATCAGATTTTATGGTATAAGGTGTCCATTTTCATGTCAATTCTAAGGTAGTAGCAATCTTTGCATCGAATTTAATGTCATTAGTGTCAAATTTTGAGGTAGTGGTAAATGTGGTTTCCTTTTGCATGAGGCCTAAACACCATGTATGGATGATGAATAAAATCATGATGCATAACCTAACCCCCCTTCCAAACTTGATTGTATAGGCATGAACGGTCTAGGTCTAGTCCTTATATCAACCTTTCAAGCTCTAAAAACATGTTTCATGGTTATTCTGAGTTTTATGGAGTAGCTGAAGAAGAAGGTTAGTTCATCAGATCCTCTAGAAGGGTAATTCTTATCCATACCACCTATGGCTCAACTACAAAGCTCAATTCTTGAGATCTCTCAATGGTGGGCTAACCACCATGACAAGTCACGAGTTGCAGCTTTCAAGAAATTAGTGAAATGGGTTGTTCATGTTTAGATGGCAACTCCGCATTGGTATAAAAAATCACTAAATTTAGAAGTTACATTGGATACTTTGGTCTCCACCAACTCACTAGCCCTCGAATCCATTTATAAAGGCCCACAAAAGCAACATAAGTGCGAAGTCATGGGGGAAGTTGAATAAAACATCTACAGGGGTAGGGAGATCATCTTTCTAGAAGATATCGATGATGAGGTGCAGGCAGGTGTTAATCCCTGATGCTTTCATGCATCTTTCTATGTTTTTTCTTCTATTTTGTTTGGTCCTCTAAGGATTTTACTTTGTGACTCCTGGTCTTCGGTGCTAGATTTTTGTTTCCCCTGGTGTTCTCTAGGTTCTTGATGGTCATTTAATGTTAGCTTTTTTTTGGTATGTTCTAGTTTTCTTTTTGGTATCTACCCATGTTTGTTGGTCTTTATAATACTCTTTTGTTTGGTTATGGGCATAATAAAACATCATATATATCTTTAAAAATTTTAAAAATAAGATAAAACATATTGATGAACCCATTCATTTATTGAACATAGCTAAATCATAGGTTTCCCTTAGGGTTTCATCCTTCATTCTAGGGTTTCAAATTTTTTCTTAGGGTTTCAGTTTTGATTTCTAATTTTCCCATATAAAAAATAATAAATATTTTCACCTTTGGCCCTAGCCTCCTACATACATGCACGATTTCATTCTATTCCATCAAATAAGGTTATTTATATTATCCCTTTAAGATGAAGTGCTAGATTAAGTGGTGCACATATTGAGCATAATCAAATTCCTTTGGCTTCATATAAAATTGCTAAATTAAATGCAATTAATGTTCATTATTCCTCTTCTTCTTTTGATGCTACAATTATTAACGAATATGTACAAGCATATGATTATGTTTAAATACCTAATTCATAATATGTTAATCATGAATACCAAGATATAATCAATCCTAATAACCTTAAAGGAGTAGACCTTGAACAAGTTATAGCATTACTAATTTTTGAAATCAAATTTGTCAAAATCCTCAATAATTAGATAAAAAATTTAAATTAATCTTAGCTTCTAAATCTGCACACCAAAATCAGGTTGTCAAATTTGAGAAACAACAATATGAACTCTTTATTATTGTTAATCGACCTTTTGGAGGTACTAATCTACCATTAGTGTTCAAACTACTATTATTTCTACTATTCATATGTCTACACCTTTATCTACACATGTGACGCCCACTCAAGGTGTATGGGAAACATAAAGTTTCTCTCATATTACTATGCCTATTCCTACACACTAAACCTATGTAAATCCTTCAACGACTACACATGTTACATCATCAACCTCACCTATTTCATGATCCCTCGAGTAGACTATTTTAGATTTTTAGGCTAAGGTGTTGCAATTAAAATAAGGTGCTTAGATACCTAGTCATTCAATGGATTCTCATACTTTGATTCATAATCCTTTGGATGTAAAAATTTTGGCTTATCCTTTACCTATAGGTTTTATTTCTCATAAGCTTCTATTTTATGGTAGTAAAGGTGATCCAATGTAACACCTTAGATCCTTGCATGTAGCTTGTTTAGACTATGCATCTAATGATAGATTGTTGATGAAATTATTTCCTCTTAGCCTTAAGGACTATGATTTGCAATGGTTCTATGATATCCCATCTAATTCAATTTAATTAATTTATCCCTTTGCAAGATCAATTTTTTACACACTTTTCAATAAACATCATTAAGAAACTTTCTTATGTTCAAATTTAAAAACTCAATCAAGGATTTAAAGATCTAATTAGTAACAGTGTGCTTTGGTATAAGGCCATGCTTTCAAAAATAAAAAATCCTATGGCTAAGAATGAGTTATATTATATCATCAAGTAGATTTGGCTTGCTCCTTTCCACAAATCCATTATGTTCGATAAGTTTGAATTATTTGATGAGTTATATCATACAGTTAGAGACCGAGAATTAAGATTATTATTTTGAACAAGCTCAAATATGTGTCCTATACTACACTACATCAAAATCTAAGTTTCAAACCAAACCAAGCTACAAAGTTAAATTAAATAACACTAAGAAAGAGGCAAAGATAATAATTAATGTAGTATCACAACCTACTAATTGGTTTATCCTATTTGTTGACCAAGTTTGACTTTCCAGTCAAACTAGGGCACTTATAGGCAAAAACTTGAGTTTTGGGTTTATAGGGGTTTAAATGGATGTTATAATTTGTTTCAAAGGTCAATTAATGTCATTACATGTTATGTTACCTTTGGTTATTAGTCCCCTAGGTCTATTTATCATTTTTGGGTCATTCAGAGGTCATTTTAAGTGCATCTAATGCTTTATACGGGTTTCTTGAGATTTTTGAAAGTTAAAAATGCTTATTTCATCCCCCATGTGTCTTTATAAGTCTTTATGAATCTGACATAACTGAAGAAATGGTAGGTTGTTCAGAAAAGGGTAGTTTTCTTGACCAAAGAGTGAGAAAAAGAAACTTGTATGGCTCCTTGGGAAGTGTTCCACTTGGAAAATGTGGTGGTGTGAATCTTGACCTCCCTACAGGCCATATCCATGTTTTTTTTTCATTTTTTTCATAAAAAATTTCATCTACAACTCAATTTTCTTCATTTTCCTCTTGACATGTAAATGAAAGTCAAGTTCAAACACTCACTATAGCCTCTACAGGTGGAGTAAAGAATAATGGTCTTAGAGGTGGATATTGCTCTGAGTTAACTTCATTTCCATAATAATAACTCTTAGATTGGTGGTTCCTCCTTCATGAACAATCAATTTGATCCCAGGCAGCTTCTTATGCATGTTCAACCATGAGGGGGTCTCCTTTTGAGCCTATTTTAGATTTTATTGATTTATATTGATGGATTTATCTATTAAAAGTGTTCATAAATGATTTTAAATATGTTTCTATGCTTATTATTGTCTTGGAGAGTTCAATTGTGTGAGAAGACCTCTTCTAGGCTTGCAAAATGCCTAGTTTGTATTCATAGTCAACTCAATTGATTTGAACATGATACCTTCACATTGGATATGGTGTTTTGATATTTTTTGGTGGGGTTACTAATGTATTTTTGGTATTCAAGAATTTACATTTGTCTTTTCGTGCTTGGAAGGCCTTTTTCTTGCATTTTCTTCCTCCCTCATTTTCTCCCTGCATAGCACAATCATAAAACTCCGTCTACATCAACATGTTGACATCATCAATGCAATTTTGAAGGTTTAACATGGTCATTAACCTTTTTTAACTACTAATGTGCATTGAAGTGTTGGGAAAAGGCATATATGTGCTACAAACTTGCAAATTTGGAGAAAGGTCTCAGTTATGCTTGTGAAAGGAGAATGTCATCTATAGTTGATGCCATAAATAGCTCTTCTAGATGTGTTTCAATGGGATGATAAATCCATTTTGAGGTTCCTTGCCATAGATAATGCCTAGACAAACCTATTGATGATCCTAGTTGACAAGAAAGGTGGCAAAACATCAAATCGGAAGTTGGATTGTGTTTTAGGCCTTCTTGCTCTAAAATGATCAAATAGAGGCCTGAGGGGTTTTTTTAGGCCTCTCAAAGTGCACCTATAAGAGGATTTGAGTCCTAAAATTGGGTGAAGATATATTACCTATACCAAATAAGGATCTCCTAAAGTTTGAAGTCAAAATGCTGAGAGGAAGATGGTCATTGAGACCCTTGAAGATGTCTAGAAATATACTAAAACCAATTAGTGTTGTCTATAAGATAGTGACCGAAAAGTTGCCTTGCTCTCCATTATGGTGTTCTAGGTTGTACCACCAAATTGGAATGATGATAATTAGTTCAAGGAGTGTCTATAATCCAAGATGGCATGAGAGAGAGATAAATTCAATGTCTTAGCCCTAATGAATGCTCTTTATCCATACACAGAACTGTGATGAGCATCTACAGGCAGAAAGAGCAAAGTATGTGAAACAATCATGACCTTGAGCAAGATTGGGGAAATTTTATGGTTTTAATTCAAATAAATACACTCCTATATCACAAATAACCATGAATAATTCTATATTTACCTAAAAATAGCCTACAGGCCTAAATGGATGAAGAAACACAGTCACCTACAATTGAAGCTAACAGTGGAATGAGATGATGACTTTGGAGGAGTGTTGAGAAAAATTTTGGGTTAAGGTAGATATAAATTCAAAAAATAATGACTTGGAGATCTAAATTAGTTGATAGATCATTAATCAAATACTATTTTCATGCCCACTGACACCCTAAAGCAACCTACAGGCAGACTATCTCAGTCCAAAAGATACTGAGCAAATTGGTAAGCAAAGAAGTATTAAGATGATAGGTTTGTGGAATGATTAAAATTGGCATGTGAAGGTGTATCAATGAATATATATAATGTATTTTCATCTTGATAATATCCTTAATGAGGCATCTAAATAAGAACACCCATGTTCACTATTGCAAACAGGTAGAGCCCTAATGTGAGAGGTATGTGTTGAAGGTTGAGGTACCTAAGCAAGGAAAGGTGAAGTTTTAAATAATGTGATATGATCCTCATAATAAAATTAAGGAAATTTCATTCAAAAATCATCCTCAATCACTCCAATACCTTTCTCGTGTAGCAAAGTGGAATCAGACCATACAGTCAGGCTAAGAGAGGTTTTGGTTCAAGAGGTGAGTATAGGATTTCACTTAAAAGAGAGATTTTTGGTGGATCCCTGAGTTATATGAGCATGAAATGAATTTTATGATCATGTATAAGTAATTTGGAGCCATCAAGGAATTTTTTAATGGGGAGTCACAGGGAGGTTTGGGTGACAACATGCAAAAATAGGGGTTTTGACCCCTTTTTTGGCAAAGTTGAGTTGGTTTGACCACTTGGAATTGCAATCTGATGAAAAAATTTAGTAAAAGTGATCATAATATCCTTTTAGATATCAAAAAACATTCATATTTCTCATCCAAATAGGTAAATATGCCTCTATTTTGTCTCAGAGGTGGGTTACTCCTTGCATGCAAGAAAATGGTAGTTTTGGGGAGAAGTGAAAAATGGAGGGATTGTGCTCAATCTGACTAGTCAAGGAAGTTTTTAAAATTTTTGGACATATATATGTACATAATAAACCAAGATATAATATTTGGATACAAACTAAATGATCTACACAAGGAGGTCTGCATGCAGACCTAGTGGGAGAACATGCAAACCCAACCCCAAATGATGTGTCACTTCAAGTTTTAGCCTTCCCCAGGTACTCTAATGTTTTGTGTCATGTCTAAAGGGGTAAATTTTATGTTTTCATGCTATTTTAATTCATTAATTATGATTATTTTAATCTTTTGGTTCACAAAGGACAAGCAGGCCTATTGGCAAGGCATGGCTCTTGTTCCAAAATAGGGGTAACTTCTATTTTGAGGTCTTGTTGAGATCTCCAAAGGATTTTAAAATTTTTTTAGGTAAGAATCAAAGGTTAATAGGATTTTTTTTTTGTAGAGAAAATCCAAAATAAGCCACATCCAACTCCAGACATACTGAAACCCTCGTAGGAAGCATGAAAACCACACAAAGGTCAAGTTCAATCACTCATATCTTTCACAAAAATTTGCATGGGATCCTCATCCATTTGGAAATTTTAGGGAGGGTCCTTAAGGATCCCTTAGTGTAATTTTTCAAGAGTTTAAATGTATGACCTTTATGAACAAAGGTTAATATTTTAGGCCACTCAAAACCCTTGCAAAACCCTCACAAGGACCCAATTGGAGAAAGCTTGCCATTAAAACATCTAAATGAAAGGGGATGGACATGAAACACTTGGAATTTATATATGAATCTCAAATAATCCCACACATGGTTTTTATTTGTATGAAATTGTATAGATCAGGGGAAAATAGGGCTTATTTTTTACATTTTGAGTGGTATACAAGCTATAGAGGGAGTTAGAAGATGAAAAAAACATTGGAAGGAATATTTACACTTGAGATAACTCCCAAAATTAATTTCATCTCATGAATCAAACTCTAAGTGTCCCAACCAGACTCTCACTTTTAGCCAATCCAGTGAGCCAGACAAGTGAACACTTGGGAAAGTGGTGAAAAGAAATTAGGGGGACATTTTAAAGGTTTTTTCTTGAAACTAATGGTATGGGATAATTTTAAAATTTTCATGTCATCTTGTGTATGGATCATTTATAAAAATTTAGGAGTTTTGAATGCCAAGTGGAGAAGGTGCATGGAAAGAGCCCTTTTGAAACTGTCAGTGATGATTTTGCATGTCAAAAATAATAGGGATGGTCAAGGATAAATTAAATGCATGTGGGGACTTATTTTTAACCCCTCTTACCTAGATCAATCATCATACCTGACCATATGTAGGGATAGGGGCAGTTTTGGAAGGAAACTTGGGTGGGCAGTTTCTTATGCCAAAATGGTAGTTTTGTGCCACTTTTCACTATCTTTATGACTTGTCTGGACAATAAAACCTTCATGAAATGGAATATATCACCCCACCTCTCCTCTACATGAAATTTTAACTAATTTTTACTTGGTGAGACATGTCCTTTGTGCCTCTTCAACTTCCTTTCTATCTCTTCCTCAAAGTTCTATAAATGTAAGCCATTTTGGCTATTGTGTCAGGATCTTGCTCCACCAAAAGAGCACATATGACTACTTCTTGTATTAGCAACTAAACACGGAATTTAACCATAATCAATAAGTAACTAGAAATATGAAACAACACAGGAATATGAGAGACAATACACAATTGTATTAATAATCACTCAGAAGAATATACAATAAAGAAGATGCCACTTCTTCTTCCACCTCAAAGGCTCGCCACACCTCAAGACCTTCTTCCTCTCTCTCTCGGTCCCAACAATCAACTCCAATATAGAATTGATGTTTACCTCCACCAGTCAGTAACACGCTGCCAGTACACCAAGCACACAACCATACTCCAAGTAGATCCCCTGCTCTCTGCTGCTACCTACAAATCACTAGACCTTACTCACCATTGTAGATATCCAATAGAAGCCATGCACACCTGCTGACCAAGATCATACATATACGAAGAACCCTTCTGATTCTCCAAACCAGCACCCAAACTTGGTACTGTGGAACTAAGAGGAACACCCCATTGCTCTCTTCTCTCTGAAGGAGCTTATTTAGCTCTCTTACTCTCTAGCACAAGTTTACAATACAGCCCATGAGTCTATTATATAGATCTCATACTTACAATAATTAGACTATCTTAATTACAATAATTAAACACGCAACTCAAGACTATAATTAGCCTTTACATGCAAACACTCCGTTCACTAAACTAACTGTTCATGCAATGAGCAGTTCTGGAACACACAAGCGACCGACGTCGGTCCCTGCTTGCCTGGTGCTATCGACGTCAGTCGACTACCTGCCGACGTCGGTTGCCTTCTGCACTGATCATGACCGACGTCGTTCATGCTACTGATGCCAGTTCTTCTGGATCTTCAGCAACCTCCTTTTCTTCATCTGCATCAAGTTGAAGCTTTTAGCTCCACACCCTAACAATCTCCCACTTGGAGATAAACAATTGCAACTGTACTTGTACCTGTACACTGTATAATTTCATTCCCTAGCTTGTACCCCTCTTCAAGCTCAAACTTGAAGACCAACCACCACACACCCTGTGATGCTCTACCTGTCATCCAAATCTCTTGCCACATCCGCATCTACAAACCCCTGTAGAAAATAACTTGACCCTACATAGCATGTGCACCTGCTGTTGGTCCCTCTAAGAATCCACTAAACTGCCCTCCAGTACTTCTTTCCCGAATTGGCTCCAAACTTTTTGACAACTCCCACTGCTTGGGAAAACTCAGGTTTACACTAGACCTCATGTGATTTTGAACCCTGTTCTATGCTCAGCTTGAACTGTCCAGCCCTTGGTGTGCTTTCTGATTCTGCATCTTGAACCCCGCCAACACCGTCTTCACATCAGCTCCCACTTGAGATCAACCTGTGATCTTCCATGTCTCTTATGCCAAAGAATTTTGGTACTCCAAATTCTTCTTGACATACCTCTGAACTAACCTTACCCTTAGCTCAGTAAATCCCTGTATGTACAAACCTGCTAGCAAATCACCCACATACAGTAACTGGATAATGTCGTGACTCATCATCCACCTGGTAAAGACAAACACAATAGTTACACTGACGTTGACCAAAGCCCTGCTTTGTCATCTACCTGTCAAAACCTGTACCACTGTCCTGCAACTTCCTCAAGACCATATGCCTTGGCCTTCCGTCTCACGTATCCATCCACTCTCTTCTTTAACTTGGGAATCCATCCCTCATCCAGTGCTTTCTTCCAGCTGACAACTCTACCAACAAATACCTGTTTGGTTCTTCTCTAAGGACTCACTCCTCATCCATGCCAAGCTCCCACTGTTTCTGGATTCTACCTGCATTGCTTTTTCACATCTTCCTAGTTCTTGACCATCAGTAAGTAATATAAAGAAGGTGAACAATGAATATTAGGTTTACTTACCCTTTTTGACCTCCATATGGGCGTTTGAGACTTGTTGACAGCTTGATGTCTGCCCACCATCCATTCCAGTGACTGATATCGGCCATCTCCTAGTTTGCTCCCGACCAATGTCGGTTCCCTGCACTGACCCTGACTGTCGGCGTCAATTTCTTTGTCGACACCGATATCCCTTCTGCCAACATCAGTTCCTTTATGACTGACGTCGGTTTTCCTGTTGCCGATGTTGATTACTGTGTGACCGACACCGGTATCTGTGTTCACCTGTGAGTGATGACTTTTTACCTGCGAGCTCCTTTTGGATCAAACCCTTGTCCATACTACCCTGCTCAAAATAATTCAGTCCCCTCAGCTGATCTCTATCTGCCATCTCCTCCATAAACACCAAGGCTTTCCAGTTCTTAAACTTGTCAAAGATATTTGACCTCTGCTTAAAAACTTGCATTCCCCTCCTACATATGTGACCAAGCCTACAAAGCCACATCTCTGTAACAAAAGGTGAATCAGTAATATAAGTAGATAGATAAAGGATACCTACTTTCTTACCACCATCTAATTCAAATGCATCTGCTGTGAGAGTTACTGTGCATCTCCCATCACCCAAATTTTCTGAAGAAATTAGACTCATCTCCAAGACTGGTCCCTGCATGACTTCCTTCAACACCCGTGTGTTATCCACTTGCAATTTTAGCTTCACTTCCCCTTCGTCAATCATCTAACAAGGCTATCCAACCCCTAAATAAATCTCTCCAAAGTCTCCAAAGACATACCCATGAAAAGATGCTCTATTTCAGGCTGCATGGAAAGAGGCAAAAGAGTCTGTAAACCAAGATTCTACTTTATCCAGAACATCCTGTGCAACATCACCTACAACATATGCTTCTATGCGCTGATCTTCTACCGACCAACAATCTCCTTTTACCTGCTCTTTCTTTCCATCAATCAGACCATTCGTGCTATTCAATTTCTCCATTCGTAGCTTACTTTCTTCTGCCATTGCTATACTCCCACTCAATCTGAAACCCCTGCAAGTGACCTGTAATCAAAAACACTACCAGATCTAAAACCACCTGTTAGTAACCCAACTGAAAGCTCTGATACCACTTGTTGGTATCAGACTCTTGAACCTATAACCAGGCTCTGATATCACTTGTCAAGATCTTGCTCCACCAAAAGAGCACATATGACTACTTCTTGTATTAGCAACTAACACGAAATTTAACCAGAATCAATAAGTAACTAGAAATATGAAACAACACAGGAATATGAGAGACAATACACAATTGTATTAATAATCACTCAGAAGAATATATAATAAAGAAGATGCCACTTCTTCTTCCACCTCAAAGGCTCGCCACACCTCAAGACCTTCTTCCCTCTCTCTCTCGGTCCCAACAATCAACTCCAATATAGAATTGACGTTTACCTCCACCAGTCAGTAACACACTGCCAGTACACCAATCACACAACCGTACTCCAAGTAGATCCCCTGCTCTCTGCTGCTACTTGCAAATCACTAGACCTTACTCACCATTGTAGATCTCCAATAGAAGCCATGCACACCTACTGACCAAGATCATACATATATGAAGAACCCTTCTGATTCTCCAAACCAGCACCCAAACTTGGTACTGTGGAACTAGGAGGAACACCCCATTGCTCTCTTCTCTCTGAAGGAGCTTATTTAGCTCTCTTACTCTCTAGCACAAGTTTACAATACAGCCCATGAGTCTATTATATAGATCTCATACTTACAATAATTAGACTATCTTAATTACAATAATTAGACACGCAACTCAAGACTATAATTAGCCTTTACATGCAAACACTCCGTTCACTTAACTAATTATTCATGCAATGAGCAGTTTTGGAACACACAGGCGACTGACGCCGGTCCCTGCTTGCCTGGTGCTACCGACGTCGACCGACTACCTGTCGACATCGGTTGCCTTCTACACTGATCATGACCGACGTCGGTCATGCTGCCAACGCTGGTTTTTTTGGATCTTCAGCAACCTCCTTTTCTTCATATGCATCAAGTTGAAGTTTTTAGCTCCACACCCTAACATATTGAAAGGATTCCAACTCTTCATATGGTGAAGCCATAAAAAAATTTTACCTTGATTTTTACTTAAGCTAATGATAAGTAAGCTAGTTATACTCTAAGTCCATTTGCAATATGTGTTGAAGTGATCCATCTTGAAAGTCAAGTATAGATTAAGTTCATCTTATTCCATGCAATCCTTGAATGTGTTGTTTTAAATGACTTCTCTCCTAATAGATTTCATGAAGTGTATGATACTTCAATATAATTTTTAAGTGTTTATTAGTTTTTTAGTGCCATATCTCACCTTCCCTTCAATTACCTTCATTTGTTGAGTTGTTATTTGCCTTCATGAGAAACACTCATGCTAGGGAGCTTCATTAATGGTGTGAGGCTAGTTTGATTATTTTATTTCATTATACAAATCCTACGTGTATGAATGGAATCAAATATTTGTGTATCACCTCCTAGTTTAGGTTTTCTTTATATATCTTTCTCTCCCTTTTCACCCATGTTAGGTAGTTTTAGTAGCATAAGCACATCAAGTCATATCTAGGGAGCTAGCCCTTTTCAATCCTAAAGACTCATCTCTCTTAAAAGTTCCTACAAACTTGAGGTATGATTCAATGTTGCATCAAATTGAAGGAGATTCATATAATGTCCTAGGGTGCACAATTTGATGGCAACACTATTTACTTCACAAAAGAGGCAGTTTTCACAATTGCCTCAGTCTCCTCATATCCTACTACCAAAGTTACTAGAGTGCAACCTTATATCTCTTCCTACATCCTAAGAGGCTCATATGAGTAGACCTACACCAAATTGATATGATAATAATGCATATTGTGACTATCAATGATGTCTTGAACATTATTAAAATAAATGCTACAAGCTAAGGCATAAGAAATAAGATCTCATTTATGAAAATATTATTGAGTTTAAAACACCTATAGAGGATTCAAGACCATAACCTATATGAAATGCAAAGTTGAAAATATTTTTCAATCCTCTTCCAAATCATGCAACAATAGAAACTAAGAATACTATTGAGGTGCAGATGACATGCAACGCACATCCTCCTCTTTTAATGTATGATAACTCATTGGACTTTCTTATTGCTAAATTTACATGCATAACAGTATAGCAACCTACAATTACATTTGATGGTAGTGAGATTATGGAAGATGATTCTAATTTTAATTCATTGTTTTTAAAACCATATGTTTATTTGTAGTCTATTCATGAAGTCATGATAGGAAATGGCTCAAGTGAAAATGCTTGTTCCATAACACTTTTACATACTCTTGGATATACACATGAGGATTTTACAGAAATAACTAAGATAGTCAAAGGATTTGAAAAACAGAGACAAAACCCCCTAGGACATATTGTGTTACCTCTAAATGTAGGCCTTGTATTATTTTCTCTTCATTCCTAGTATTATCGAGCATAGGGATCTTTGACATGTTTTTAGAACACCATTAGATAGACAAGCTCCACATAGACCATATTCAGTGCATAAATGTGTCAAGTATATGCATGTTATTCTAGTGGTCAAAGTGACAAGTATTCCATATGAGTACCCTCTTTATCCATATGCATTTCCTCCTCCATATCCACCACCATTTTATTTGGTTGTTACACCTACCTGAGATCATACTACATACTTGATTATTTAACCTATTCAAGATAATTATATATAACTAGTTATTCCACCTTTTCAAGATCATTCTACAAACTCAGTTAGTCCACCTATTTAGGATCATTATATGCAATTATTTATATAACCTACTCAAGTTCATGTTATAAAATAAATATCAGATGAAAATAGTTGGTTTTCTTAAATGACCAATACTTCAACTCTTATTACATTAGTGATTAATTAAGGACTCACAACATTCATTATTCACTCCATGTCCTAAGTTACAACTATTATTCATTCAGCATGTTCCATACTGAACACACACATGTTTATCTTATTATATAGTGTATTTCACAAGATAGTATGCACCCTAGATTTATTCATAATGCATATAATTCTATGAGTGATGATTATGGTTACAATACAACAAGATCATTTTTAACATTCAGATTCAAATATAGTTATATGTGACACTACTTACTCACAACCACTACATAGGTCAAGAGTTCAAACATCATCAAAACCTCTTTTTTGCTAGTTATTCCATTTATTCAAGATCATTCTCCAAACTCAGTTAGTCCACCTATTCAAGATAATTCTACACAATTAGTTATATAACCTAGTAAAGTTCATTTTATATAAGAAATATCAGATAGTTGGTTTTCCTAAATGACCAATACTTCAGGTCTCATTACATCAGTGAGCAATTAAGGACTCACAATAGTCATTATTTACTCCATATCCTAAGAATTCTATGAGTGATGATGATGGTTACAGTACAACAAGATCACTCTTAACATTTAGATTCAAATATAGTTATATGTGACACTACTTACTCACAAAAGGTAACCATTCCTATGTTTGATATAGGACCTCCACATGACCATCCCCTAAATTGGTTAATTCGTTAGCATTTCATTTAAGCAAAATATTTCAAAATACAAAAAAATAAAAATCGAGACCTAAGCATGACATGTTTATTAGTTACATTATTCATTTTTTTTTATCACATGTTTGGCATATTACATATATTTTTTCATACACACATATTTTTCATGGTATATATGAGTGAGATGTAGGACATACAAGTTACACATGATACATGGATGCATAGATGCAAAACATTCTTATACCCAAGGACCATGTCAATGTTGGGGGCATCTTATTTCACAAGTTACATTGATACAAATTATATATTTTTATGACCCTTTTTTATTTACTATGTGTAGACATATAAATTTACATTTAATTTAAAATAATGTACTTGTGACCACTCCTTATACACACTTAGCTCATGTTTGATTCCATGGTATTTTGACCATCATTCTTTCACTTTTATGTGGATGACCAATTCCTCCAATCAACTAATGATCTCAAAATTTCCCTATTTATCATTCCAAATAGCTCAAGCTCACGCTTTGATTGTTCTACACTTCCATCTTAGTTGTCCTTTTTACTCAAATAAGGTCGTGCCATCATGACAATTCCACTCACTGATAGTGTCTGGTTTTGTTGGTTGTGTCCTTATGACAAATAATGGCTAGTTACTCAAATTAAAATTTACCCAACAGATCATCTTGAACATTTCACAATCCCATCCGAAGGAATTCTAAAATGATCACTATAAATCCATATTTTCAAGCCATTATTCACTAGAGGCTCATATAATTAAAAAGCACCTAAATATCTAATTGCACTTTGAGAAAAAAAAATTATTTTTCCCAATTCAAAGTCCATACAACCCTAATATCCTTGATCTAATTCTACATACACTTCCAAGGTCATAATTCATTGTCAAAAACACTTAATCACATCAAAATTGCACCAATATTTTGTATTTTTCACTAGTCTTTAACATACACCACCATAACATGGTAGAGATACATAGTGTTTGATCCCTCTTCGGAGTATTGGTATATAGGCAGTGCTTAATGCAGGTGTGTTAAGGTCAAGCACAACTTCAATCACTAATCTTATTTAACTCCATGATTACATTCATCCTCTTATGTCATTAAACTAGGGTTTTGATGAAGAAAAAGTACATAGTGGCTTCCCCAATAAAGAGTTCCCATGTAGTCAAACAAATCACACAAGTGCAAGTGAACATATCGTATTAGCCACAAAGAGAAAAGCCTCATATGACATTTGCAACCTGTAAGGATAGTAATGTATGTTGCATCTATCTAATTCTAGTGTCCTTGTCCCATATCCAAGTGAATCCCTATTCCTGATTCATACCATCATCACACAGTCAATTTCATAGTTGTATTTATAGTCTTGCTCAATTGATTTCCAAGTAAGTTTTATTTCTTTAGTATTTTTTTATTTTAACATATTTCTAAATTTATTAAGTTCCAAATAAATTTATATCATTTATTTCATGTCTATAACATTTCAATTTTACTTAGCAATTTGTCTAATTAGGATTAAAACTCTTTTAATTCCCAAATTTTATAAAACACAATGTTTAGCTACATTACTTGTTTACACATTTCTTGTTATTACACATACTCTTTACAATGATAGATTTCATGGATATGTTACTTTACTATGTTGTGGCATTGACATACTTGGATAGTGTAATAATATTACTTATTTTATGCCTCATTGATGTTGTTTCCTTTTCAGAATAAGCTATTCATTATTTATTATTTATGTATGTTAGCCTTGTATGTGCAACATTTATTATTCATTATTTATATCCCTTACCCTTGTGTATGCAAAATTTATTGTCCATTATTTATGGCTCTTGGCTTTGTGTGTGCATAATTTGATGCCTATTGTTTATGGTCCTTAGCCTTGTATGTACAACTATTGGGTATGATGTCATTATTTGCAATCACTATTCATAGTGATGTGTCATGCTGAAGAGGCATCTTGGTGATGTGGCATGTAGGTGATGTGGCTTTTAGGTGATTTGGAATGGCCCACAAAGGATATTTCAATTTGAAAATTTGATGTGAGAGAAGTGGGGCACATTTCTCCATTAAGGTACATAGGATGCCTTATGATTTTGCACATGGGTGCATGTGGGGTACCATTCTTGAGGGTTGACTCTTGGATGTATGTTTGAGACAAGGACAAAGAGGATCTTCATCATTCTATTCACTCATGTGAATGTGGGCTGCATTTTATTTATGGGGCTCCTTGTTAAGTTGTGGAGCTAAAAGCTTCACCAAGATGCTAATCAGGAGGTTGCTGAGTTCAACCAGTAACCGGCATCAGCAGTATTGCCGACGTCGGTCAGGCAGGGACCAGGGATCAGCCGATGTCGGTCAGGAGCAGACCGACAGAAACTGACGTCGGTCACCTGTGCGTGTGTATGCAGTTACATGTGTTTCCAGAATGCGTTTCCAGAATTAGACTCATCTAATTTTAAGAGGTCTGAGAGTGTTTGTATGTTGAAGACTAATTTAAGTCTTGAGTCTGCGTTTTTAATTATTGTAATTAGAGGTCTAATTATTGTATGCATGGGATCCTATTTAAGAGACCCATGAGGCATGTATTGTAATTAAGGCAAGTAAAGCATTGAAGTAAGAAAGCAAGGTCAAAGGAGATCTGTAAGGTGCAAGGTCAAGGAGATCAGTTGAAGCTATCAAGGAGGGGATAACAACTCAGGTTGTTGAGTTAGTTGTGGTTGAGAGAGAGAGAGAATTTTGAGGGAAGAATTCCTAGAGGTGTGGGAAGCCTCAAAGGTGGAAGAAGACTGTGGCACTTCTTTATTGTATTTCCTTATGAAGAGTATTTAATACAAGATTGTGTATTGTCTCTCATATTATTTGCTGTTTCAAGTTTCTAGTTAATCATTTTGGTACAATTCCGTGTTTAATTTCTTATAAGAAAGGTAATCAATTGTGCTTCCTTGGGGTTCCTGACAAGTGGTATCAGAGCAAGGTTGCAGGGAGCAGGTTATTGTTTGATTACAGGTCATTCTTAGGGGTTTTTGATTGAGTGGGAGTACAACAATGGTAGAAGAAAGTAAGCTACGAATGGAGAAGTTTAACGGCAAGAATTATCAACATTGGAGGATGTAGATAGAAGATTATCTGTATCAGAAAGATTTGTACTTACCATTGGGTGGGGTTGCATGCAAGCCCACAGATATGAAGGATGAAGAATGGAGTGTTCTTGATCGGAAGGCTCTGGGATCCATAAGGTTGAGCCTTGCATCGTCTGTGATTTCCAACTTATCACAGTGTAAGACAACAGAAGAGTTGATAGAATCTTTGGCAAATTTATATGAAAAGCCCTCAGCTTCAAATAAGGTATTTCTTATGAAGCAATTATTTACTTTGCAAATGCAGGAAGGTGGATCGGTATATACTCATCTTAGTGATTTCCATGGTTTGGTAAACCAGTTAGCTTTAGTCAATATTGTTTTTGATGATGAAGTAAAGGCTCTCTTAATTTTATGCTCTTTACCTGAAAGTTGGGATAGTTTGGTAATGGCAGTAAGTAATACTGCGTCTGCTTCTAAAATATTAAAAGTTGATGATATTGTGAGTGTAATCTTGAATGAATAAATATGCAGGAAAAGCACAGGTGAATCATCAAGGAATGCTCTAAGTGTTGAAAGTAGGAGAAGGCAAAGAGAGAAGGTCGAGCAAGGGAAATCAAGGTCAAAGATGGGAAGGAGATCCAAATCCAGAAATGGAGGTATCACCTGCTGGTTTTGTGGAAAGAGAGGACACACAAAGAAAGATTTTTGGTTGAAGGATAAAGAAAATCAACATGAAGGTAATGAAGAATCAAAGGATGCAAGTATTATTGCACAAGATGCTCTCATACTTTCTTTGGATAGTCAGGTAGAATCATGGGTTTTAGATTCTGGTGCTTCTTTTCATGCAACTCCAAATAGAGATTTGTTCCATGAGTATGTCCAGGGAGACTTTGGAGAGCTTTATTTAGGGGATGGTACGCCTTGTCAAATGGTTGGAAAAGGGAAAGTGCAGCTGGAATTGCAGACAGGCAACACATGGGTGTTGAAGGAGGTTATGCATGTCCCAATCTTGAAGCAGAGTTTGGTTTCTATAGGAAAGTTGGGTGATGAGGGATGCATAGTAACCCTCACAGCAGATTCTTGGAAAGTTTCCAAGGGTGCACTTATTTTAGCAAGAGGTTTGAAAGTAGGTACTCTTTATCTATCTACTTGTATTATTGATTCTACTTCTTGTTTATCTACTTCAGCTGTAGATTCGAAGATGTGGCTTAGTAGGCTTGGTCACATGAATAAGAAGGGAATGGACGTTCTTGATTTAGAGGGTATGAGTTCAGATTTGGAGGGCATAGATCGAGTTCATTGCAGGAAAAGGAAATTTGATGTTTTTGACAAGAATAGGGAAGCCTTGGTGTTTATGGAGGAGATGATGGACAGAGATCAGTCACAAGGGCTGAATAATTTTGAGCAGGGCAGTATGGACAGGGTTTTGATCTAAGAAAAGCTTGTTGATAAAGAAGTCATCACTTATAGGAAAACACAGGTATCAACGTCGATCACATGGAACCGACGTCGATCAGGCAGGTAACGACGTCGATCATGTGCAGACCAGCAGAGTCGGTAGTGTTGGGCAGGTGGAACCGACGTCGGTCAGGTAGGAACCGACGTCGGCAGCAGGTCAGTCGCATGGAACCAATGTCGGTCAGGTGCAGACTGAGAGATGGCTGAGATTGGTCACTGGAACAGATGTTGGGCAGACAGCAATCTGTCAAGGAGTCTTAAACGCCCATATGGAGGACTGAAAGGGTAAGTGGACCTCATATTCGTTGTTCACCTTCTTTATATTACTTATTGCTTACTGATGGTCAAGAACCAGGAAGATGTGAAGAGGCAATGCAGGTAGAATCCAGGAAACAGTGGGAGCATGACATGAATTCTTCATAAGAGAACCAAGCGGGAGATTTGGTAGAGTTGTCAGTTGGGATAAAAGCACTGATAGACGAATGGATTCCCAGGTTAGAGAAGAGAGTGGATGGACACGTGAGACAGAAGGCTAGGGTATATGGTCTTGAGCAGGCTGTAGGACAATGGAGGTTTAACCATTGTGTTTTATTTTACCAAGTTGGATAATATTAGCTACATTATCATGTTACTGTAGTGTGTGTATTTGTTGCAGGGTCACACATGTAGGGAGTTTCTGAGCTAAAGGTAAAGATAGTTCAGAGGTATGTCATGAAGAATTTGGGAGCAGCAAAATTCTTTGGCATGAGAGACATGGAAGATCACAGGTTGATTTTGTCTCCAGTGGGAGCTGATGTGAAGAAGGTGTAGGTGGGGTTTAATACGTAGGATGCAGGACCGGTAAGCACACCAAGGGCTGGACAGTTCAAGCTGAGCTTAGAACAGTATTCAAAATCACATAAGGTCTGGTGTAGACCTAAGTTTTCCCAAGCAGTGGGAGTTGTCAAAAAGTTTAGAGCCAATTCAGGAAAGAAGGAGTACTGGAGAGCAGTTCAGTGGATTCTTAGGTATTTGAGAGGGACCAATAGTAGGTATTTATGCAGGGTCAAGCACTTCTCTACATGGTATGTAGGTTCGGATGTGGCAGGTTACTTGGATGACAGGTGTAGCATCACAGGATATGTGGTGGTTAGTCTTCAAAATTGAGCTTGAAGATGGAGGTGCCTGAGATGGTTAGTGGAGGTTGTTGTACAGGTACAGGTGCAGCTGTTTATCTCCAAGTGGGAGATTGTTAAGTTGTGGAGCTAAAAGCTTCACCAAGATGTTAATCAGGAGGTTACTAAGTTCAACCAGTAACCGGCATCGGCAGTATTGCTGATGTCGGTCAGGCAGGGACCAGGGATTGGTCGACATCGGTCAGGAGCAGACCGACAGAAACTGACGTCGGTCACCTGTGTGTGTGCATGCAGTTGCATGTGTTTCCAGAACGCGTTTCGAGAATTAGACTCGTCTAATTTTAAGAGGTCCGAGAGTGTTTGCATGTTGAAGACTAATTTAAGTCTTGAGTCTGTGTTTCTAATTATTGTAATTAGAGGTCTAATTATTGTATGCATGGGATCCTATTTAAGAGACCCATGAGGCATGTATTGTAATTAAGGCAAGTAAAGCATTGAAGCAAGAAAGCAAGGTCAAAGGAGATCTGCAAGGTGCAAGGTCAAGGAGATCAGCTGAAGCTATCAAGGAGGGGATAACAACTCAGGTTGTTGAGTTAGTTGTGGTTGAGAGAGAGAGAGAATTTTGAGGGAAGAAGTCCTAGAGGTGTGGGAAGCCTCAGAGGTGGAAGAAGACTGTGGCACTTCTTTATTGTATTTCCTTCTGAAGAGTATTTAATACAAGATTGTGTATTGTCTCTCATATTCTTTGTTGTTTCAAGTTTCTATTTACTTAATCATTCTAGTACAATTCCATGTTTAATTGCTTATAAGAAAGGTAATCAATTGTGCTTCCTTGGGGTTCCTGACACTCCTTGGTTGAAGTTAAAAGGCGATCGAAGCATCTTTTGACTCTTGTGTGTACACATGGGAAGTGAGAGACATTAACTATTATTCCCGATTTGTCTTGCATGTGTATTGGGGTGTAGTATTTTGAGTCACATGGAGGTAGCTTGGATCTTATCTAAAGTAGTGGACTTACTTTGTTTACCCTTGCAAAAGAGACAAACAAAGCACTATGGATCAATAGTGCTTCCACATGGAGTATGACGAATTTTCTCCCATCCTCTTAGTTTATCTCTCCCCTTCTCTCTCTCCTTCTTCTTTATCTCATGTAAATGCTATAAAATCATAAATCTCTCATTATATTTGGTAAGTGATGAAAAGGAATGAATTCTTGCATTTATTCTATACTCCTTGTAAACCTTGTAAAGGCCTTGAAGACTTGTGAAGTCTTGTATACAAGTTTGGTGTAAGCTTGGGAGTAAGCTTGGTTGTTATCTTATGAAATTTTAAGGAGTGGTGAAGAATTTTTAAGTCTTTGTTTCAATCTTGTTAGAGATCTTGTGTCAAGCTTGGATGTAAGCTTGCGACAAGCTTGTTTGTTAGCTTACAAAAGTGCAAAGAATGGAGAAATATTGTTAAGTCTTTGTTGAAACCTTGGTATAGAGCTTGTGTCAAGCTTGGTTATAAGCTTGGGTTTAATCTTGGTTATTATCTTACAAATATGCAAGGAGAGGTGAAGACTAGTGAAGTCTTTGGCTACAAGCTTGGTTGAAATCTTGTGTCCAAGCTTTGTCGAAAGCTTGTGGAAGCTTGATTTAAAGCTTTGGTTGTGAGCTTGGTTTTAGCTTACAAAAGTGCATAGAAGAAAAGAGATGAAATAAAGGAGAGAGAGGTGTGACAGGGTGTTATCATGGGTGATTATCCTTATTGTTGTTGGTAATAAAAGGCTGAGCAAAATTTCTCTCATGGATGTAGCCCATTGGGTGAACCAAATTATATTGGTGTCTCCTTTTGTGAATGTTTTAATTTATTTTGTAACCTATTTATTTGCATTTTACATAGCTTATCTTATTTTTAATTTATGAGAATATAATTTTGCATTTTATATCCTAACAATTGGTATCAGAACAAAGGTTGTGTTTGTTGAAGTGTAAATCGTAGGAAGCTAAAGATTGTAGCTTGAGTGAGAACTATGGTAGAGGATAATAAATAAAAGGTAGATAATTTATATGGAGATAAATTCTAGTCAAATATGTAGACTGAGGTAGTTTCACAAGTGAGCTTAAGTTCTATTGAACTTCAGTAGATCTTCATGGATGAAGACAAGAGTGAAGAATTTATTAGTGGATGTAGTAGCATTAAATTAAAGAGGCATAGTGGTTGATATGTGCCAGTAAGGAGTAAGTCAGAACAAGTGAACTAAGGTTCTGTGGAAGGTGAAGGCCATGTTTTTGGACATGCAGTAGAGCAGGAGGCATTTGATTACGGGATAAATTACTTGGTAGGTGTAGTGATGCACTGAGTAGTGTGATGACTTCCCAAGAATTGTTGATAGGTAAACTTGTGCCATGTTAAGCATGGTGACTAAAGTAGCTATAAGGAATATCCATTTATGTATATTGACTTCAAATGGGAGATTATTAGGTGTGAAGTCATTATTCATAATCACTATTCATGGTGATGTGGAATGATGAGGTTGCATCTTGGTGATGTAGCATATAGGTGATGTGGCTTGTAGGTGATGTGGTATGGACCACAAAGGATCTTTCAAGTTAGAAAGTTGGTGTGAGACAAGTGGGTCGCATTTAACCACTAAGGCACATGGGATGCCTTTTGCTTTTGACATGGGTGCATGTGGGACACCATTCTTAAGGGTTGACTCTTGGATGCATATGGGGGGCAAGGACAAAGAGGATCTTCATCATTCTCTTCCCTTATGTGCATGTGGGGTGCAATTTTTCTATGGGGCTCCTTGGTTGAAATCAAAAGGTGACTGAAGCATCTTTTGACTCTAATGTGTGCACATGGGAAGTGAGAGATATTGACCACTATTCCTGATTGGTGTCATATGTGAAGTGGGGCACAGTATTTGGAGTCACATGGAGGTGGCTTGGATCTAGTCTAAAGTAGTGGACCTACTTTGTTGACCCTTTTAAAAGAGACAAACAAAGCACTATGGATAAATAGTGATCCCACATAGAGTATGGAAAATTTCTCCCTTCTATTTAGTTTTTCTTTCCCTCTTCTCTCTCTCATGTAAATGCTATAAAATCATAACTCTCACTTTGTATTTGTGAAAGTGAAGAAAAGGAATGAATTCTTGAATTCATTCTATATTCCTTGTAAACCTTGTAAAGGTCTTGAAGACTTGTGAAGTATTAGTATACAAGTTTGTTAGAAACCTCATGGTAAGCTTGGTTGTAGCTTACAAATATTCAAGGTGTGAAGACTTGTGAAGTCTTTGTGTGCAAGCTTAATAGAGAGTTTGTGTCAAGCTTGGGTGTAACCTTGGGAGTAAGCTTGGTTGTTAGCTTACGAAAGTGCAAGGAGTGGTGAAAACTTGTTAAGTCTTTGTTGCAAGCTTGGTAGAGAGCTTGTGTCAAACTTGGTTGTAAGCTTGGGTATAAACTTGATTGTTAACTTACAAAGATGCAAGGAGAGGCGAAGACTAGTTAAGTTTTTAATTACAAGCTTGGTTGAAATCTTGTTTGCAATCTTGGTTGAAATCTTGTTTGCAATCTTGGTTGAAATCTTGTGGAAGCTTGGTTTAAAGCTTGGTTGTAGCTTACATATGTGCATAGAATAAAGGAGAAGAGAGAAAGGAGACAAAGGTGTGATAGGGTGTTATCATGGGTGATTATCCTTATTGATGTTGGTAATAAAAAGATGAGAAAATTTCTCTAGTGGATGTAGCCCATTGGGTGAACCACATTATATTGGTGTCTCCTTTTGTGCATGGTATGATTTATTATGTAATTTGTTTATTTCCATCTTGCATAGTTTCTCTTGTTTGTAATTTATGAGGATATAATTTTACATTGTATATCCTATCATCAACATTTATCATCCATTGTTTATGACATTTGGACTTGTGTGTGTGACATTCATTTTCCATTGTTTTTGGCCCTTGGCTTGTGTGGGTGACATTTTATTGTCCCTTATATTTGGTCCTTGGCCTTATGTGTGACATTGAGTGTTATGGCATGTTCTTATATTGTGTGCATCATAGACATGCCATTATATGTTTATGAGTGGTTTAATATAGGATTATTTGTTGATATTATTAAATTTGTTGAGTTAATGAGTGTCGTAATCTAAATCACGTACCATCCTATTTATTTTTAGTGCCATGATTCACATCATGCACCTTTACTATGTAGGCTTAATCACTGCTTATATCAATGATGGTTATTACTACGTGCATAATTATCATATATATATTTATTTGTAGTGCCATGATTCACATCATGCACCTTTACTATGTAGGCTTAATCACTGCTTATATCAATGATGGTTATTACTACGTGCATATATATATGCACGTAGTAATAACCATCATTGATATAAGCAGTGATTAAGCCTACATAGTAAAGGTGCATGATGTGAATCATGGCACTACAAATAAATGACACTTATATGTTTTGCATTACATGTTTCATATATGTTTTGATGACATATTCATTACTATGATGACATATTATCCACATGTTGGCATGATTCTACATGATCACATCTTTTACATAACATAATAAGTTAACTCTTTTCTTTTGAGATGAGTGACTTGCAGCTACATCTATCACATCAAAATGGGGTCATATTAGTGGGTTTTTCATAGATACTTAAACCTCCTTGAGCATAAAATCTAAATTTTAACACAGTTTATAAAATTTAGATATTTTAGAGTGTTTCACATATCAGATTAGGACAAATATGTATATATTCATACACCATTAGAGGCATGTGCACTCAATTTAAGGAAACATAAGTTACATGTTTTAAATTTTTCATAGATTCAAACATATGCATATGCATAAACATTTATAGAAATAGGAAATACACACTTTCAAGCTTGCGATATTGCATATAGATGTATAGCATTTTATATCATGTTGCCATTGATTGGTTCATATTATGGGGCATGAAATTTGTTCATGCACACACATTATTATAGTTATTATATTGGCACTAATTATGGGGCATGAGCATTGTTTATGCACATGCACACTTTTGTAGTTTTTATTTCAAATATATTTAATGGTGCCTAGAAGTGAGCACCCTTGAATCTATAAGTCCATTTTCAACAGTTGATTAATTTATATTAAGATAATGTGGATGAGGTTCAACAACACTCAATGACTTTGTAATTACTCAAAATAAATTCACATGTGGCTCCCACCTTAACATCTTAGGGTACAAGATTAGTTGTAAGATTAGTTACATGGGTTAGTGCGGTTGAGGATTCTATGATGCTCAACGGCTAAGGTACTACTCCCTTTTTAATGAGAGTTGGGGTATTTATAATCATGGCCCTACCTTAGTTTCAAATTATTTTTTCCAAAATTCTCCAAGAGTTTCAACAAGGAAGCATATTTCTCTAATGCTTCAACAAAGAAGCATCGTCTCCAATGGCATGATACAAGGCAACATGGTTCACCCACTTACAAGTGTATTTATTTCGTACTATTTAAGTTTCAAAATTTTCAATTATAGTTTAAATTTTGGGTTTCATACATGGACGTTGATTATTGCATGTTCATTATAAGTTGCATGAATCAAGGTACACATTTGAATCCTTCTCCCAAAGATAAAGTTTGTTGCACACACTCAAGTACATTTCTTTTCCTTTTATTATAGAATTTTTTTTTATTTCAATACTAAAATAAAAGGGAGACATTTTAGATACTAAAATATAGTATTAGATACTTGGAAATGTCAATTTTGATTTACATTCACCTTACATGAAATGTACGTACACATATGGCTCTTATTTATCCTTATTTTACATATACATGCTTTCCATGGGTTCGACCTTCTCAATTCATTATCAGTCACCAACATGAATTTCATAATTTATGTATAACCTGCATAAAATCATAGTTAGGCTATCTCCAAATCATCAAATTAATCTTCATGTCTTTTGGATAGAACCGATTAACTCAGATGGTTCCAAAATTCTAGGCATGTCTAAGTCTGACGGACTCATCCTGCTCCAAGTAATGGTAATTTTTCAAATTCAAACCTTTGTATGTATGTTTCAGATGGTGGTGGTGTAAGAAAGCATCCAAATAGTCTCATATAAATGAATAGTAGGTCTAAGCATATTACATAACTAGCAATCACTTATCAAGTATACTCAAACACTTGCACATTCAAAGGGATTACCCTATTATTTCCAATTCAACCATCAATCACAATGAACAGGACTTGACCAAGTCTGAAACACCTCAAATCCAAGCCAAAGTTATCAATTTCAAAGTATTGAAAGCTAGATCATGTGTTGCATACATCAAAGAGAACTATTACATGCATTCACCTAACGAGAAGAACTACATGTGATTTGACTTCCTTTTTCAGAGTATAGGATATGTAGGCAACACTTAACTATTCATCGAAGAGTGTTTAGGGTTAGCTCAACCCACCTTCTTTCCCCTATTCTAGACCAAAACCTAGTGTTAAAAGTAGACCTAAGGTTTCAAGAGAAGGAGATAAATTTTTGGGTATTACAAACATAGTTAGCCCTCGGGATCGCATACAGAGATGGAAAACAAAGACGCAGTGCCCTATACCAAAATATAATATCAAGATTTTTATAGATAAAAACATCAAATTCAATCAATATTAACCAAGAGTTGATGGTCATGGTGCCCTTAGAGATCAAGTCATTATTCTAAATGACTCACAACCTGATTTCTCACCTTTCCCATTGCCTACATTCAATCTCAAACCTACATAATAGCCAAGAAAAAATATATCTTAACTTTCTTAATACTTTTCATAATTAACAAGTGGAAATATTAAATTATTTTATACCTTTTAAATTTAATTTCTTGTACAATTTAAATAGGTTCAAAATTTTATATTTATTAATAATTACTATATTTTGTACAATTTAAACCTGTTCAAAAATTTATATTTATTAAAATTCATTAATAAAAAATAAAGTAAAACAATCACAACAAATTAAAATATAAAAAAAACTTGTTAAATAGAAGTCATAATTCTATCCAATAGGTTACGAAGTTTTGGCACATAAATATGCATCCATCAGTCAAAGTGTAGCAATTTGTTCCGAAAGTTAGGTTGAATGGTAACCAAAAAAATGAATAAAGAAAAGACTACAACCATCTAATTCATTACGTGAATGGGAAGATAAAGAAGATAGATGGTGCCTACCGATTCCACCGGTTAAACCTGCAATAGCACAAAGATCCCAAGATTTTGGGCAAGAAAATCCCTACAACTCAAATTCCACATAAAGTTGCCTTCTCCAACTCAATTTCCTCAACCATGTGTACCAAGGTGAAAATTTTGTCCAATTGTTTTCGTATAAAACACTAAATATAGTCATTCACACAATTGATTACATTCTCTCTTACAAAATCGGGAACAAAAGTCATTAGATACAAATTTATTAATACATAAATCTTATTAAATAGAATACATTGTCTTTAAAATAATAAAAAATAATTATTTTAATTTTTTTTTTTTTTTTGAAAAATATTTTTTTACAAAATAAAAATAGGTGAGAAGTTTTCAAATCTCTTGGAAATTTTCCTTTAAAATTTGATTCATTTTTATTTAAAAATAATAATTTAAAATATCTTTATCTTAAAAAAATAATTTAAATTTTTTTAATTTAAAAATAATAATTTAAATTTTTTTATTTTCATAATTTTCATTTTTATAAATCTATATACTAAATAAAAATATGAGTTATAATCTTAACATAAAACTTTGCCTAAAAAATAAGAGTTGAAATGCTTACCTAAAATACCTACTTAAAGAATTTAATACAAATTCAAGTTAAATAAACAAATAATTATATAATAATAATCTTCTTTCAATAAAAATAGAGTATTTGACCTTCGAATGAAGGTATTTTAAGGACTAGTGAGGGGTGCTTGGTTTGAAGGCTCCCAAGGTCAAATTATTAGAGCGTGTCTTTTGACTTGAGAACCACGTTTTGAAATAAGTTTTTAAATTCATCTCATTTGACGCTTCAAAAAATCTTTATGTGAAAGTAATTGGTTTTGAATTAATCAACAAGCTTATCATATATACGACCCCCATAGGATGCACTTTTATGGGAACAAAAGATATTAGTGAGTAGTGGAAGATAAGAATGGCCAATGAGATCATATGATTCGAGTATATAAAATGTGTGAAATATATCTAAAAAATAAAGAAAAAGAAATTTAAAAAATAGAAATATTAAGTGAGAAATAATTATATCAAGATATGAAATTAATAGATCTTAGAATCTATTATGGAAATGGAAGATAGCGGACCCTAGGTTGAAGGAGGGGTAGTTTATCCCTTTCCCTGTTCTGGGGCAACTTAAGAGTCAAATCCAGGGAATTGAGAAGTTGCGCGAATGTCAACATGTTAAAAATAGAGTGGTTGCTGTCAAAAAATTGGTGAAATGGACTCTGCGGAAGGAAGTTGCAGCACCACCCTGGTGGAACAAGCCTTGGGGAGAAATGTCTGCAAACTTCTTGCCGAACGCTACGTGCCTTTATGGGCATTCGATTGGCAGAGATGTGGGTTCAAGCATCGTTGATAAAGCGAAAATGATCTTCGAGGCGATGATGGAGGTTCAAAGGGGAGGCGACAACGAATTGGATAGGATTTACATTTTGGATTCAGAGAAAGACGCTGCCGTGGGTAAAGTTTAAGTGTTAATGGTTGTTGTTTTTGGACTCTGGGTTTCAATTTTTGGTTTCTTTAGTTCTCGGTGGTTGGTTGTGTGGTCCTTTCGGGACAAGTTGGTTTTACCCTATTGTGTTAGTTTTTACTGGTTATGGTTGTTTTTGATCCGATGTATATGTTGCTACTTATTTTTTGGGGTTGGGGGCCCATTAATACAAACCCGTAATTATCCAAAAAAATAGATCTTAGAATCTATAAATTATATATTGTACTAATAGTTTATAATTATTGTTACATGAAAGAAAAAAAATATTGAAGGATAAATATTTTGAAATTGATAACCTTGCAATTTATTGGAATCAATTACAGAAATAATCAACCTTCTTTAACTCAGTGCCACGTGAAAACTTTAATTTAAATATTCTCTCAAAATTGAAATACCTCGACAACATAAAAAATAAACATCTTTGATCCTCATACTTAAACATGATTAAATAAAATATTGTCCATGGAATATACAGTGGCCATTTTTTAAAGAGGAACTTTTGATGAGATATTTAACAAGAGCCATGACATGCCCAATACCTGCCATGTTTTAATAGTATCTGTTATGAAATATAAGATTATATGATTACTACATAAATTTTATTGTGAAATCAATGTGTAAGATCTTAAATAAGTGAAATATAAAAAGCTAGTTTAGATAATCTTAATTTTGTAGGTGTTGAATAAGACATGAAAAGAGGCATGAGTTTCAAATTTTGACAAAAACATGTTGAAAACAATGAATGGTAAAAGCCAACACTAAATTTTGAAAGGATAAATATTGTTCAACCTTTGAAGGCCAAATCTAACTTGAAAAATATATACTCAAATAAATGAAAGATTGCTTTTAAAAAATGCTCATAAACTACAAATGTTCAAAAAACGAAAAATAGTATTTAGATATATAGAGATACACAATCAAATGAAAGATTTACTTTCAAAATATACACATTAACTGTAAAAATTAGATATTTAAGCTCTATAATTTTAAATGCATACATATAATCAAATAGATATTTTGCTATATAAGAATGCATACAAACTGAAAAAAACTGATCCTTTAAAATCAAATTCAGTTCTAAATATATAATGCACAATTAAAAAATGGATTTATTTAGGAAAAAAAAAAAATAATAATCTGTAAATTTAAAAGATAACTGTTATTTCAGCACAAAATACCCAATTGGCCTCTAATGAAACACTCTACTTAAACCACCAAAGTAGAAAATAAATCTCAAAATTATGAAATTATAAATCTGTTAAGTTCCCTCAAAAATATTTACACCTCCATTGACATGAGTTGGAAATTTAGAATCTAGTTTCCATGTAGTTTTGGGGAAATCTGGCAAAGAATTTATCTTTGGAGTGCATATAAATTATGTATAGAAAAAACCCACTTCGCCCAGCATCCATTGAAACCCTTTTGTTTTCATCTCCAATTCAAGGCAGTTGTAGAATTCATGCAAACTAGGGTAGATGTCACTCCACTTTTCAATAACCAAGTGTGTCTTTTTAGCCGAATTGAATGCAATTGTTATCCCACTATTACAAAACAAATGCAAAATATATACAATTCTTGATGCATGGAATATTTTGTTGTTGCTGCATCCGTTATTTATCAACTCATTTTTAGTTGATTCTAACTTTCCACTGTAAAAAAACATTGAAAGCGACTTAGTCTTTATAAAATTGAGCATAGACGTTATAACAAGCAACTAACATATAATACAATCTTGAAATTCAGGGTAATTTAAATCAGGGACTTTGCCCATGGCCATATGCTTTCCCATTCCAATCATTCCCTGACTGTAATTTAGAACAAATTAATTCATCAAGCATTCTCTCAGGGAATATATTTGGGTGCAAGTCACATGCATGTCTCTAAACATCATAGGTAATAGCTTTGTCTACATAGGGAGGAGTTAAGATAGGGACAACTTATGTTGCCGATGATGTTTGTGTTTTACCTCAGTTTTAGATTGTACAACAGCTAGAAATTTGAATGTAATTGAAATTGTAAAGTACGGTAGTTAAGCATGAATATGAATATAGAATATTGACATTAATATAATAAGTAACATGTTTTAAATATAAAAATTATTAAAAATATCAAAATATTTAGTTTTTATGATTTGTTAATTGACTTATAATAATGAGAAGGGGTTATAAATACTCATGAGAGTTATTTGAATATAGTACTAATTGTTTATGCATGTAGGGTCATTAACGTCAACTTGGAGTGACACTATTGGAGTTAATAACTAAGGTCGAAATTATTACCTTTAGCTAATTTAGCTCTTTGTGACTATACGGTTAATGGTGCCTATTTGTGATGTCTTTGTGTGTGCAATATTAATGTATGACTGTGTGCAACTCTATAAATCATCAGTGTCCTCTTTGAAACCCTAAGTCCTCTTGTGAGGGGTAGAAACCTAAAAAAATTGGGAAGTGTAATACGCTGAGTTGACCCCAATCAATCTTGTTGATGATTGATCATTGCCTACGTATTTAATATTCTGAAGGGGGAAGTCAAACCACACTTAGTTCTTCCCTTAATGTGAATGTGCAATTGCATTCCTTTTTTATATGAATGTATCTAGGACATGGATTTCGATACCTAATGATATTCACTCTTGGCTTGGCTTGGTGTGCCTCAAACTTGGTTGATGACTGCTCTTAGTGATTGATTTTCAATTTGATAAGAATAAAATAGATTTTCTGAATGTATAGTACTTAGTGTATAGATATTTGATATACAAGTGCTAAGTGAGTACCGAATATGGGTTTGTTTTGTATTTATATGACTCTATTTAGGTAATTTATCGTGCCATCGATAAGCAAGGAAAATGCGCTGACCCATAAAAGTGAGTTAAATTTAAAAAATAGTTGTTGGGTGAGGGACAATAATGTCACCCTCTAGATAGTTTCATCGATGAAACTATCTGACCCTGACATCACTATCCAAGAGACATGAATGCAAATATTATGATGTGAAGATGTTTGGGTAAGATATTCAGTTGGTTTGACATAGACTAAGAGGTTCATGTAAGTGACTACTAGTAAAATGAGAGGGTCATACTCATATCAAGTTTGTGATTATGAAATAATAATGAATAAAAGGCATGTATGTGCTCACAAATCATGTATGGTACACGTAGGTCAAAAGTGACATAGTGTTACATCCCGATTCCTCACTAAACAAATTATTTAATTATATGTGGATATTTATAATTGATAAATTTGATTTGGGTATTTTTAACTAAGATTTAAGATATATGTTGTTATAAGACAGTTGGATATTGCTTAGGTTACATGATTGCATTGCTATGAATTAGTTGTAGTGTATATGTTTACATTACGATCAAGTTGATTCGTTATTTCAATTAAATTTTATGATATATGTATATCATGATGTTATGATCTAACTACCTGCTTGTTGTGAAGTTGACGCAGGAGAACTCATTCCTCAGAGCATGATGGAGGGAGAGTATCATCAGAGAGGGTGACATACATGGAGTTATTGGATGATGACAGAGAAATCAGCTAGAACCCTGCACACACCATAATAGCTAGCACATGTTAGATATATATTAAGTGGTTAACATAATGTGTTTTGATACCGTTTGCATTAGATAATCATTTAAATATGGTTGCTAGCATAGTTTAATGGTTTTATAAAATTTGTCTCGAGTGATTTGCATATGTGACCATTAAATACTTATAGAAATGTGATTTTTATAATTAAATTTAAATTTAAATTTATTAATTGATGAATATATCATTAAACCCTCATAATATTTGAAGAGCTAATTTAATTAGCAAATATGTCAGTTATTGTAATTAGAAATAAAAATAAATAAAATATGAAAATGAATGTTTTGGAGGAAAAAAGGAAAAATAAAATAAAATAAAAAAACAATAATAAATAAAGAAAAAAGGGGAAGGTTTAAATATAGGTAAAACAAAAAAATAAAGATATTAATAAAATAATTAAAAAATAAAATAAAAAAAGAAAAATCTTTAAAAGAAAAAAGACATCCCTTTTCATCTTAATATAGAATATGAAAGAAGATATTCCAGAAGAAAAAAAGGGAGGCACACATACAAAGCAAAAGAATGCAGTAGAGAGGTGAGGAAGGCAAGAGTGGAGCGTGGAAGTAAAGGTGGATTTCCATATTTGCGTCTTAAAGAAAAACTGAGCAAAGTCCATGCTGGGTATATATTTAATTTTTGTGTATGTATTTATATTTTAAAAATCTGGTAACATGTAGTGAGCTAATTAATATATACATAGCGACTTATATTCTATATATATAGTAAATATTCTATATAAAATATGCAAATATTTTATTATCTGTTATCTATTCTATTATCTATGATCTAGAATGTTAGAAGTAAAATTATCTGTAAATATTTTATTAAGTCTATCTGTGTACTTGATAGATTATCTATTCTAGTAAATATTCCATTATTCGTTGTATTTTGTAAATATTCTTAGAATATCGGTGGATATTCTGTATAATAAAACAATAATCCTACTCATTTATCAATGTATTCAATATTTTATATCATTGTATTCTATCATCTAGGTAAATTAAATCATAGTGTTATATATCACTATAGGAATCATAATATATATTATAATACATGGTTTAAGTTACACTAGAATAATGAATCAAGTCACACCGGAATAGTGATTCAAAACAGCATACCAAAACATATGTTATGATCACACATTGTATCAAAACATGGCCTGAGTCGTTATATAGCCATTACATCCGTTGTAGGTGTTAAATAGCGACTTATGAATTATAGGCAGCGACTTATGAATTATAATACTTAGCCATTCATAAATATGGAAACCGTATTATTTAGTATGATTCACTATTGATATTGAAGATTTATATTTTTATAAAATAGCAACTTGATTAGTTTGGGAAATATATATAGTAACAAAATATTCTGATTAATATGTTGATAAACATATTTATATCATTCCATATATCCTCAGTAAGGTGGAATCGAATATGCCTACATTAGCTAAAACTCACATTGATCTGCTTATATATCACTCCATATACTTTTATTATGATTCGATTTAGTACTTGGTCGATGACCTATTGAAATTAAAATTATGCCATGCTACTAATAATGCTGTATGGAATGCAATTAGACGTCAAGGGATACTTACACCAACCAGTCTTGTCCCTGTAACGTTGTACTAGAATGTGGAAACAGTGACTTTGACAGAATTCTTATTATAAAAACTATTAATCTGTAAGTTTTCACTTTTTGCATGCTTGCCTATCAAGTCATTGAGGATTAAGATATCTATATAATATATGGGTTATATTAGCAGTTGGGATAGTCTTGATATACTATTTAAGAGTGCTGGGGAAACTAAAGATAATCCAAGTATTAAGAAACTACTTATTTAGTGGAGTTGATTATCAGTGACTGTTATAGAGTACGCCATATAATATGATTATCCAATGAAAGTCTTAATGCTAAATGCATGAGTATTTAAGATACTATGGGCTGCCGTTATTTTAAAACAATCTTATGAATACTTTTGTGATACTCAAAACTACACAAAAGAATAAGATTATAAAGACCTAGGATAATCTTATGCATCTGTGATAATAGAACCGATGAGTCTATGAAGTAAGTTTAATGCTAAATTGGATATCTATTGATGATGTAAGGATATACATATATAAGACGTAAATAATATCATGTATATTGATGCAGTATATTCATAGATGGGAATATCAACAATATTCTTGTATCCATAATATCAATCTAATATTGTGGTTTATGCTTGATAAAGGTTTGATCAATAGTAGAATGGGATACCAATCATAACTTTGAATAGATATTCATAAACTGGACTAATTGAGTCATAACATAACAAATTACAAATTTAGTTGTTGAAACTACTGGTCATATGTGGATATATTTTTAATTAGGTTAATTACATCTTCATGAACAAATATTATTATAGGGGATCTTGCTCATATGATTTTGACACGAGTTGTTAATAGGGATCATATTCGTTCAATATATTTATGCCATCACTATCTACTCATTCATGAAGGGAGGGTCATTCCCTGATGCGATTAATGTGAGGGATCGTTGGTCTATGATTGATGTGAAAAAGTGTTCGAATGATGCTCTCCCTCTCCACAACAGTACTATTTTTGAGATGACACTTGAGATTACCACAGATACTAGAGTCCAAGAAACTTATGCTCTACGAAGCCAAGTATCTTATATATGTATATTGTATTGTATTTATTATTGAAACATTATCATGATGAGTTGTAATTACTTATTTATCGTATATTGACAACAGTGTTTGTAGGCTTATATCAGTCATGGCTGGTTAATTATAATTACTTTCTATATTTGAATTATGATGTGTTTCTTACGATGATAGTGATCAATGATGTATGATGTAACATGCTTAATTTACAGTTATCACACTTTGATTATTTTATATGACCATTGACTAGATTCTTGTGGGGTAATCTATTTATATTATATGTGTTTATTTTTTTTTATAAATCATTTATTTCTAAGTAGATCCCAGAAAGGATGTTACACATGGCTAAGAGTCTAATATCATATTTTATTAATCACATATTCCTTTTATTGTAGTATTGAAATATAATACAAATATTAGAGTAAAAGGATAAAGATATACCTGAATGTGTATAACACACATTAACTTTGGGAGATAACTCCAAATGTGAAATCTTACTCGAAGAAAACCTGTAAGAAAAATGTAGTAGTCAATGTTCATATGTGAAATGTAAATTTTGAGCTATAATTAAAATTTTAAAATTGAGAGTATGGAAGGAATACACTTGTACGTGGGTGCATTTATATTGCCCTGTGACTTTTTGGAGATGATGCTTCATTGTTGAATTATTATAGAGCGGTTCCTCATATTGAACTATTTAATAATTAAGGATTATCAAACCCCAATTTTTTGTAACTAAACATGCCCTTGGGTTTGGGAAGATAAATTTCTCAACCCTCATGAATATAAAGTAGTGATAAGATGATTGAGTGTTGTTGAATCTCAACTGCACTAACTCAACAAATTAATCTAGCTTTGCTCTTGAACCTCAAGATGGAAAGATGGAGAGACACAATGGGTTTGCTATGAGTAATGTCATGGTTATTGAGCATCGTTTAACCTCAACGTACATTACTTTAAAAAGCATGAATCAATTGTTACAAATAGATTTAAAGCTCCAAGGTTGCTCACTTCTCAATGAAATTGAATTATGTTTTCAAATAAACAACTAAATATTCCTCACTACAAAATGTGTAAATGTGCATGAACAATTCACATGCCTCATAAAATCAGCACTAAATATAAACTTTCATAGTATATATGTACATAAGCAAGTATCATGCCCCACTAGATTTGTGTCAACTGATATAAAATGATATGCATATATATGCTAAATATGAGAACTTATATCTCAAATGTGTTTGTATGTGAAAACCTATCATTTTTGTTCCTATAAATTGTATGCACTTAAATGGCATATGCACTAAATTATATCTGAATCTATAATTTCTAACTCATGTTTCTATAAATTGAGTGCATATACATGACATATGCCCATAAAATTTATACCAATGTGTAAATATTTGTCATAAATCTAAACCAATTTGATATTTGAATCCATCTAAAATCTCTATATTACGTCCCAAACTCCTATTTTTTGTTCATAAAAGCTTGTGTCTATATGGCAAGCCCACTAATATGTCCCTCTTTTGAGTTGAAGGATGTAGCCAACAAGTCACTCATCTCAAAATAAAATTTAACTATATCATGTCATGTATAAAGATGTAATCATTTAGAATCATGTCAATATGTAGATAATATGTCATCATAGTAATATATATGTCATCAAGGCATGTATGTAACATATATAATCCACGTTATATATGTGAAATGTTAAGATAAATGTATCAATTAAACATGTATTAGTAAACATCACAGATAATGACTAAATAAGATTACACAGTAAGGAGGTACATGATATAAATCATGGCATCGCACGTAATAAGGAGGTTCGTGATATAGATCACAACACTCACAAGTTCAATAGACAATCCTAGATTAATCCACTCATAGACACACAATGTCATACATAAGGTCAAGGGCATAAATATGTCATAAAAGACAAAGTTCAAGGGGTTGCAAGCAAGGGACATAAAGATGTTACAACAAACAAGGTCAAGAGCTACACACAATGGACAAGTAATGACTAGCCTATCATGCAAGAATAACAACATCAATGAAGCATATGATAAGTAAAATCTAATATAAACCATTCATATATGTCAGTAATATAACATAATATAATTGGTCAATGTATGGTGAATGTATGTCAAAAGTGTCATTGTCAAGTATTTAATACCATATTTTGATATCTACAATTGGTTATTGAATTTAATAAGCATATTTTCAAATGAAGGATGGAGATATAATTGACAAATATTGAAATGAAAGGAAAAAACATGCTTCATTTCTTGCCCCCACATATTATACAGACAAATTTGGCATGTTCCATATGTGGATTCAAGGGATGATTTCAAGCAGGATGAAAGATTTACATAGTAGTTTGTGTGCAAATAAAATTTATATGGCTTAAAATTATAGACCAATTCATTTACAACTGGTTTAATGCATCCTCTATAGTTATACTACTCACTTGTTCATCAAAAACATAAATATTTATGTGTGCAAACTAGGTTATGAAGTAGGTTAGTTGGGCCTAACAAATTTTCCAAAAAAACACTAAAAAAAGAGGGAAAAAATAGCAAAATTGCACAGGGAGTCATGCAAGGCCAAAGGATATGATAAAAAGCCTTGCAAGAAAAGTGAACAATGACATCAACATCTTTCATATCCTTTTATTTGAGAATCAATCATTTCAAAAATAATTATTACAATACATATCATAATCAATTAAGAACTTTGAGTTCTTCCCATTTAAATCCCAACATCAATTCATATTTTTTAAATTGCCCTAAAATTAACTTGTACGGACCCGACCACCTTAAAGTTCGTTAATCACAAGGCACTATTACTAAAACCCTAGGTCATCTTTAAAAAAATAAAGAAGAAAGAAAAAAAAGAAAGGTTTTGGAGAAGACATGTGAAAGGTAGACTCCCTAAATATGACATATTATTCATTACACATTTGATATCATATCACAATAATAAAGTTTTGAAAATCTATGCTCTAAAATATAAAACATAGTTCACCATAGTTTCAAGACATAATAGAATATGGCATAGGAAAGAGAAAGTCATTAAAAAAAATAATTAAGAAACTTAAGAAATAAATTAAATATTAATAATTAAATATAATATTTTATAATTATAGGTAAAGAAATATTTTTAAAATTTAATTTTAAATAGTAAACTTTATAATTATTAATATTATATATCTTGTTAAAGTTTTTCATTGGTTAAAATTGGTAAAACATTTAACTTAAGTGATTCCTATAATACTTACAATGGCAAATTCAAAGGTTCCCCTTATTTAAATAGTCAAAAAAGAACCGTTTACCAATATCAAGACAAAGATAACTATTTATAATTTTGATAAATAAAACATAATTACATCATTTTTTTAAACCAAAAATATATATTTTCACGTATAAAATTTAAAATTATGACTAAATTACATCCTTATCTAACTTGTATTTTTCTATTTGCATTAAGTTAAATGCCAACACATCAAGACCTCAAGATAGCAAGTTTATTTTCTTAATATCATTTATTTAATACTAAAACAGAGAAAAAAGACAACTTAAATATCCAAACCTTTGATTTAATATTTTGGACTCACTTACTTTGATTCTTAAAATTCCCCTTTTTTAATTTACAATATATTTTTATTTGATGAAGTAAAAAGTGAGTGTTTTGATGGGACCTCACAACTCAAAATAAAGAAGGAAACAATCATTACAAAAAACTAAAATGAAAGACGATCATCGCCATAATTACAAGATCAAACAAATTATAACTTATAAAAAGAACAATATATGAACCAATAACAAAAAATCAACCAAAAAAAACAACAAAAATAAATGACCTTCAACCAAATCTTACAATACCAATCAATCAAGGTTGAAATTTTCCCCTCACCTCTCCCAATCAACCTAAACTTTGTGACATTTTCCACTTTATATTTCCCTTCATAAAATATTCTATTCATAAACTTCCTCAAATATTTTTTTGTTTGAAATGAAATGAGTTTTAATAACATCCAAGAGACCAAACAGTCTATGGGACCAAGTGTCAAGACCATTAGAGATTCTTCATATTCCTTTCGAAGTCATCTCGCCTCCTATGAATCTTAACCAATAGCCAGGCCGTGTTGTGTAGCCTCTCCTCCTCAAATAATTCACTAAAACTACCCACATTCACGTTGTTATCCTGCTGCATACGAATATCCTTGTACGCATCGCACTCCCTAATGAAGTGTCGTTCAGTTTCAACCACTCTATCATTGCAAAAAATGCAAGTCATATCTTCCCATCTTTCCTTGGGAACCATCCATCTTCCTGTTTCACACCTAAGATGGTGTGAACCAGTCCTCAATTGTGCCATTAGGATCCTAGCATTACCTTTAAGTTCGGCACTTAGGTATGCTTTATCCCCGTGCTCCCAAGTGGGATTGAACTCTTTGATATAATGCATTTTTTTATGTCCAATCTGATTTGTCCACATGGCAATCCTAAATTTTTCTAACACAAACTTTTTTATTTCCTCTTTGGAGTTAGGGCACTCATGTAACTTAATGTCCCATTTTCCCAGCCACTTGATGTTTTGCTTCATCCGCGTCTTCTTCCTCCGATCTAGCACCTCATTCACCACCATTTTGGGCCACCAATGATTCCCCATGTTTTCAACCTTTTTTATGTAGCTTAGTACCCGTGAAATCGCCACAGCTTCCATTGGGAAAGTACTGGCTTCCGCCAAGAGGATCTCATATGGAACAGTTGCTTTAACTTTAAGACTACTAGTGATAAGATGTTTTTGAATTCTTTCCAACTGTCTCCATCTGTGATTTGACATGCTACTTCCCCAAACCTCACAACCATAGAATAATGGTTTAAAACCTCCAATTTGTCTTACTTTGTTCGTGAAGACTAAAAATGCATCAAAGGTGAGAATAATGGTGATCCACTCTAAAGGTGAATTGTGATTGGATGAAGCCGACAAAAAAATGAAATAGCCCGCAATATTAAAAGATATTTTCCAAATTTAAACATGCCACATTTGACTTCTTATTAGTCTAGGAGGGAGGGACTAATACCATTCATTATGCCTTAACTTGTAATTAATCCCTATGTCATTAACCAATGATATTGTTATGTTTTACGATCGGACAAATATATGAAAAATTAACAAAGGTAAAATGTAATTTGTTTAATTAGAAGTTTAAAATAATATTACGTCTTATATTTTAATTGGACCAAATATTATCATGTTATGAGCCGATTCATTGAACATTGTCAAGGGAAAGGGTAATGATATGAAATTAATGCTATCAATGTTGTCAGTGGTGAGCAGTCATATGTCAGTATTTGTAGTCCCTATGTGCTTCAGTGAGGTATATGCGCTCCAGTGAGATGAATTGTAGTAATGTCATATGGCTTGATTTTAGACTACTATGTTATCAATGACAGGCAGGGAATAGGGCATAAATATTATAGAATGAATTAAAAAATCATTTTTATGGATGCTTAGTTGTTGCTCATTTACAATCCCTAGCCGTGTGTGGATCTGCTCCTTGCTCGATGTTTTATTTTTGAAGGCAACAACTTTCTTCTAAACCAGACTTGACTTCAGTTCGGTTGAGGGGAGAGGAGTGAGCCGTGTATGGCTCTGCTCCTTGCTCCTTGCTTGATGTCTTTTATCAGCTATTAAAATTTGTGATTATTTCATTTCCAGTATCAGTGTACCATGGGTTCATCCACTGAAAAAGCCAAGGGACAAATGCATAGTCAAGAGCCAGAAAATGGAAGTACTCTTAACCATGAAAAAGGTATCATATCCTCTCATTGTTCAATTAGATGGAAGATTTATTCCTTACACTATAATTTTGATTTTTATTTTTAATATATCTTTCTGGGTTGATGGTTTTTGTGTGGGCAAAAACACAGAAAAAGAAGAATGTCAAATATTAAGGCAGAATATGACAGAGAATTATGGATAATTATTCTATATTACAGAAATTGCAAGTGAACTATAGTTTTGAGCCTTTACAATACAGTGATAAAATGTGATTGAGCAAATTTTCTGTTCTAGTAATCTGTCTATTCCAATTCAGACGTTTAAGGCAAAACGTCATCAACACTTTGTTTAATATGCTCTATTGTTGTGAGAGTCCCTTGCTCTTATAGTTCACTGTCAATGGATACTAAGAGGATGGACATAGTCGTATAAGGAGGCCCTGGGAAATCTCCAAAAGAGAAAAAATAGTCCCAGGGTCTAGTCACATCACTCCCACGTTTAGTAACAATTATATGATAGAAAAATTTCTAAGCATTAAGTTAATTAAATCAAGAGGCACTTTGTTGTTGTGATTATGGTTGCGGTATGCACTAGCCAAGACTCTGTTAGAGAAAACAACATGGGCACTGGCAATGGACAGAGGAGTGAATATGGTGACAATCAATGTAGGTGTAGTTATGGACCCTAGCTCTAGATACAAAACCTCATAATCCACCATTGCATATCGTAAAAGTAATACCTCTATTATGCCCATTTGATTTTTTAACTTTACTATCTTATAGACCAATGGTCCATGTTACTAGAAACAAAAGATGTTTCTACATTATTTTTTTAATTTACTATTAATTGGATTTGGTATTTAGAGTTATTCTTTAGAGTCTGGTTTATAGACATACCGTTTCTAGTTTATACATATACTATTTCTGGCTTGTGGAATTGAGTTTCTTCCCATTTTCATTGAGATATGTTGGTTGAATCTATTTATGTTCTTGATCTTGATTTGAAATTATGAGATAAAGTCCTTGGAAGCGTTGGAGAAGATATCTCATGACCATCCTGTTCCGTCTTCGTGCTACTAGTCTTATGACAATGTTATCTTATTTAGAGTTCTTATTACTTATTGTGAATTTTTTGAATTTGACCACTGCTGCAAACATTTGGAAGAAGAATATGCATTGTATTTCAATTAATTTTTTAGAACACATTCTATTTTCTGACTTTGAGCTAAATTGCCCCGCAAAGACTTGGCACTTTGTACCCCTTATCATGATATCACTAAAATTAACTATTAACAACTACATAGAATATTCTCCAATAATAAATAAAGAAATATTTTAAAATTTTAAAATATTAAATTTTATTGCTGATAAAATTATATATCTTGTCCAAAAAAAATCATTACTTAAAATTAAATAATTATTTAATTTTAAGTGCTTTTGCTGAGATAGAGTAAGAGAAACTAAAGATTTACAGATTTCAAGGAACTTTTTGTCAAATATATTAAATAATTTCTCATGTATTAAATTTAAAATTTAAATTTTTAAAAAAAAATTATCGATAAAACTTTTTTCCATAAAACCATTTAAATATAATAACTCCCTAAAACACTTTATTAAGACTTCTCCCAAAAACAAATTAAATAATGTTCCACACAAATCTCAACGTCATCTACTCATAAAGTATAACCACCTTACCCCACCCAAAAAGCAAAAGCATTTACAAGTACGTAGTGATATCCATGAAGGATTACACCAAACAACTTGGCAATGTTTTTGCCTCTTGCCAATGCTTGCCATTTTCTTAGGTGAGAAATTTTTAAAGACACCATATCAAATTAGGTGAAAAAGCTCACTTATTCAAGCATAAAGAATTTGAAATGACCTTGAAACAGTTAGCCCACTCCTTAAACAAACATTTTTCAGAGAGAAGGTTTGAACAATGCTAAGGTTTGTGACCACCTAAGATTTATAGAGCATGATGGTAATGGCAGTTCATAGGATTTTGGTGACAGTGGCAAAGAAGGTGTTGGCATTAAAAGTTGTAATGGATGGAGATAGAAATATAACATGAAGAAATAAAAAGTTAAAGTTTTGATAATAAAGGTAATAAAGAAAAACGATTTGTTATAAAGGGTATTAATGAGTTTTATGGAAGGATCAACAATTATGTTGATATTTATATAGTTGATGATCAAGGATATAATACAAATTGAATATAGATTGTGATGTTAAAGTTATTAGTTATGACTGCTCTGAGATGGTGTTTCTTGTAGACAACCAAGGGTTTGTGGCTTGTAAGAACAAATTTAATCCCTTTCACTATTATAGAGAGTTATGCAAAAATCATAATATTTCTTATCTTTATTGCACAACCTCTTTGGAGTTGGTCTTTTGAAGCTCTTTAAATATTGGATTTTCCATTGTAACAAGTAACGCTAATGGTATTTATAAGTTTACCCAAGAGGAACAACCCTCCCCTTTGCAGTGCATTATTACTAATGGCCTTGAATCTTCTGCGCTTGATAAGATTAGATTCTTCGTGGGTGATATTCATGTAGTTTTTTCTGTAGAGACCCTTGTTCTATAAATTTATAATTCTTCCCCTCTTTTTATGGAGAAATAAGTTGGCTACAAGTCTTTGGGTAGAAAATGTGTGGGGTCTAGACTCCCCCCTGAAAAGCTTATCAATTGGTCAAAATCAGTTTGGATCAATATTGTTGAGTCTTGCTTTTCCTTGTTAAGTAATGGATTTTTCCTTCTTGTCTTCTAATTTGTTATTGATAAATATTTTGTCTGGGTTTCTTGGCCTTGATTCTTTGGCAAATATGGAGTCTTTTTTGGCTCTTGGACCCATTTCTTCAATCCTTCAAAAGCTAAAATCACAGCAATTCTAATGTGGCTCAGAGTATATCACCTTCCCCTAATTATGAGAAATCCAGACTAAATTGAATTGTTAGTTTATAAGGTGGGTTCCTTTGTCAAATAGATTTTTGTGAGTGCATGTTTTCAAAACCATCTGTGATTCGATTAAGATTGTTTCTTATCTTAGTTCTTGGTCTCAATTTTTCAACTATGAGGATCTCCCCTTAGATGCTTTCGTCGCAATCAAATTGAATATCAAGTGGCAACTTATTCCTCTCAAGTCCTTTCAAGTTTTGGACCCATGTGAATTTGGACAAATAAAGATGGCTCGCATGATATTGATTTCATATGGCGTAATCATGGGAAATTATTTGTAGAGAATTCATCTTCCATTCCAGCTGTTCGACCATTTATCGCTTTGCAAACAGTGTCTCATTCTCCCTTTCTCTTAATAGAAAGGAGCCTCAACAAGTGGCTCAAGTTGTCGATGAGTAGATTGACAGGTTTGGTATTGATAATGGGGGTTTCCTTCAATAAACTCTAGTTGGTTCTAGTTTAATTTAGATTGATACGCCTTATCCAAACTCAATTCTGGGTCTACTCCAAGTGTAGAGGACAGAAGATGGAGGCAAAGCATCTAAGGATGAACACAATGGATGTGATTGATGATGGTACACAGTAGACATTGGAGGATCTTCTCTCTCAAAGATGGAGAAGATTGATTCCCACATGTGGAAGATCTACCTCTTTGGTTATCTCCCTGTTTCTTAATTTTTGCATCATTAGAACTAAGGTGGAAGTAGAAGTGATTGATGTTGACTCTCAATAGATAACTTATTCTTTCCTTCAGAGATTTTTATTTTTATTCTTTATTTTTTTCTTACTATATCTTTGTTATATGTTTGTTGTAGTTTGTTTTATTATAAATCTCTAGTGTTTTTTCAATTTAAACTAATGTCTAGCCCAATTTAAATGTTGTTTAAATTTCAATATTTTTTTTATATTTTATTTTTATAAACAAATTAAGCCCTTTTAAAAACCCACTTTATATATATATATATATATATATATATATATATATATATATATGCCCACAATCTTTCCATCTACAAATCTAATAAAAGTTCACCTCTTTAATTAATTTAATAAATATAATCTATTATTGTTAACAACACTGAATTAAATTTGGATTTCTCAAAATTAAATATATTATTTTTTGGAAGAAAAATATTGTAAGATGATTTTTGGATTGGTTATAGTTTTAGCGAAAAAAAAATCTTTAAAAAATGTTCATTAATTTTCAAAACCCATAAAAAAGAATTATATGTTATAGATTTTTAATTATATATATTAAAATATTATTAAAAAAAAATAGAGTATTTTCTATTTTAATATATTGTATTTATATTCAAATTATATTCTTGAATAATTATTAAAAATTAAAAATTTTATTATAATGATTACAATTTAGATTTAAACGTTATTAATTATTTTATTAAAAAGTATAAGGTTCTCTCAAAATTTAATTATAAGTGTATTTAGGAATTAAATTTGATGGTCATATAATGAAATTTGTATTTTTTAATTGTAAAATATTAAATAAATATTTTTTAATAAATTATTAATAACTCTAAAAAATTCTAAAAATATTTTTAATATTTTTCTCTATAATAAATTATTAATATTTTTGTGTTGATCATTGTTTTATGTAATGATCTTAAGTTAAAAATCAAAATGTGAAGAATATTTATTTCACCAAATTTATTTAAAATATATCTCAATTCCATTCATCATAAAGTTTTGCTAAAAATAAAAATTGATCTTTGATAAATTCTTTGTAAACCAAATATCTTCTTCAATTAAACCAACAATCATTCCGTGAACTATTTTTTTTAATTTTTTTTTTCACAAATCAACCGTCATAATCCATTTTTACATCTTAACATCTTAAGAAAGTGACATTCATTAAATGTTTTATGCACATATCATAAGGAAAAGAGTCATCAATCTTTTGATTTCCCAAAATCAAGTGCAATTGTCTTGAAAATACCATCAAAGAATTTACTGCACGCCATAAACGTGTTTCAATTGACAAATACCTTTGGAAGTTTCAAGTATTCCAATGGTAGATGGCATAACATTCTAAACCAATTTATAGAGAAAATGCATGACCCAAACACCAATATTTTAAGGCCCCGTCTCCACGATATAAACTGTATATCATATGCGAATAAAGAAAAGTGTAAGAACGAAAATAATTTTATCTATAAGTAAATTAGTATATATTTTAAATAAATGTTGTGAAAGATGTTACAAAAATAAAAAATTTGAGATGTTATTTTATTTATATCATAAATTTAATATAAATTTATAAAAATGACATTTTTCAATATTCTTTTATAAATTTATTTAAAATATATATCATAATTTTATATCAATTAAAATATTATATATTTATCTTCTAACATTAATTTGTTAGTTTTATTTTTTTATTATATATTTTTAATTAATATATAAAATGTCATTGATTGATGTTAATATTTAATTATTTATTTACATGTTATCGTGAATAATATAAATATATTGAAGTCTTTTCCTTTGTTGAAGTACAAAATTATCTCAAATTAAAGTAGTTTCGTATAAGAAATCTTTCTCCTTAGAATAAGGGTATGCCTAATATGTGTATTTCCTATATGGAATTAGTATTAGTATTAATTTGTTTTGCCTCCTAACACCTTTTTTTATCAATTCTATTTGTATGTTGAAAAAAGATTTCATAAAAACATCAAGATAGATTTACAATTCTTACATAAAATCAACGTAGAAAGAACCATTAGAACCATTGAAAGCCAAAACGCATCACTACATGGAGTATTATTTTTTGGCGTATTATTACTCCCAAGTACAGTGAGCTCTCGTTTGGTTTGAGATTTTCTTTAGGTCAATTACAGGGATACTCGCATCAATGTTGCATGGAGATATAACACTTTCTTCTGCAACATTAATGTATATGTAAACTTTATTTTAATGAACTAAAATTAGAGAAACATTTTGTATTTAAGAGTCTAAAATATTATGATATCCGTGATAGATTTAATGTCTTTTTAGAAAAAATCAAGGCTCTCTACAAGGTCTTATATATTATGAGGATCAAATATATGTAGCTCTATTTATTAGAGAGATGATCCAACATAGAGTTGGCTCAACACAACTCTTTATTTCCTCATTCAACTTTAAACTCTATTCTTCAATCTCAACTTTAAACAGACAAATAGACCTACTCCCCAATCACAAATTATTACGAAAAAAATCTCAATAATTTTATCTTTTATATTTTATATTTTATCTCCTTTATCTCTTACAAATTCTTATTTAAAATATAATTTTCTTTTAATCCTAATAACTTTTTATATTTACTATTAAATGTAAATAATATATTCTATTTTATTCCCTAAAAACACAATTATGTGAAAATTTGACCCCACTTTATGGGTTTAAAGATCCAAAACTTTTATTAATTTATATAGAAAGGTAAAGCCTAAATTGAAAAAACTCAATTTGAACAAAATAAAATTTTCCCAAAACATGAAACCAGAAAAATATATTTTTGATAATTAAAACGCATAAATGACGTCACAATTCACATCAGCAGGAACATTTTTCACTGATATTTCTAGAAAACAATTGCAATTGAAAGCAAGGGTTTCTAATGGTTTCCCAATCCAACAAACATGGTTTTACAGGGCAACGCTAAAATTTACACTATGATTATGTTCCTCAAGCGAGTTCACAATACACATTAAGGATTTTCAAACGTTGCTATCTCAAGGAGAGTAGAATGCATGTTAAATAATGTAAAATAGATATCCCAGACAACACTCAATATTAACAAACATTTCTAACCCTGAGACAGTAAAATGGATATTAAAAGATGTAAAATAAATATATCAGACATCAGTGAGTGTTAAAGATTTGAGCTTTTAGAGAGTCTATATTATGAAAAAATGGCCTTTTAGAAATATTAAGGTTTAAGTAATGGATGTATATATATAATTTGGTTATATTGTTATGATATAAGAATTTTTGTCTCGTTATTATTGTAGGTTATGTTTTTCCATGTACCAATTTAATATAGATATTTAAAAAAATTATTAATCGTAAAATTGTGTGATTCTAAGATATTTATGTAATTGTTAGTGATTAATTTAAATTAAGTATTATTGATATATTTTATATTTTTACTGTATTTCTCTTTTTCTCTTTCCTTTCTTCCCTGATTTCATATTTTTATAGTAGTTTCCCAACAACATACTCGGTATATTTTTGGGACCCACAAATATATATATATATATATATATGAAAACGAAATGTCTAATTGAATGCAACCCACACTTCAATCACAATCTATAAAGATAGATGGGTTTATTTCATATCCTAGTGTTATCCTACCTAAACTAATGTTAATCTAAAACTTATAAGGGAAAAGGTAGTGTTATCTTACCTAAACTAATGTTAATCTAAAACATATAAGGGAAAAGGGATGAGATAAATAAGCGCTGAAAATGAATGATTATATTAGAACAACCCCTCTAGTTGCACTTAGAATAATGTAGTATTTTTTTTTTTTTAATTTATTTACTTAAAATTTTTTCACATAAACAAACTCAACAACTTACGCAATCATAAAATTTAGACAATAACATTTGTAAAATTTAAAAGTCAATTGTAATATAACTTTTTATAATTGCAAGTAAAGTAAATACATTAAGACTCAGCGACGGTTGGTCCACTAATACAGAAACTATTGTTTAAGTATATACCAATAAAATATAATTACATTTTTATTAAGCTTTTAGCCTTATTATAATAATAGATACCAAGCCCTTTAAGACTCAACTTAAATCAACTCATGTATTGGTGATAATCTCAAATGTAATCTTTAAATAAATACTACATTGGGGAGGGAGAGCATCATCCGAACACTTTTGCACACCAATCACGGACCAACAATCCCCTGCATAATCCCCTATCAGGGAATGACCCTCCCTCCATGGATAGGTAGATAGAATGGTGCATGAATCCAAAGAACAAGTAAGTATCCATCTATACATGATTTAAAAAACTAAATATGCAGTGTATCATAAAAAACCTATTTATTTTGTAAGATATCGCACTGACATGTAAATCATACATACCAAAAGATAATGTCTCCCTATACATTATATAACCATAAAATTCATATTAATTACGTCCTCCTAGTAATCATATCACATCACATGATGAACATAGGAGTAAATAAAGTGTACATAAATTTCATCAACACATGAATGAATCTTACATTATTATCTATTACAAACCAAAAAAAATGCATATAGTTTATACCACCTGGGTAAAGTTCACATTAAACTACAAAATCTCAACTACTACAATAAGATCCAAACAACTACACCCCACGATATCCTATATTATTATAATCTAGTGTTCTAAGATATAACTATTAATTTTCTCACAATTAATCATACAAAGTAATCATAAATACATAAAATCATAAATTTTTATACAAGCAATTATATATAACAAATCAAATCATAAAAATATATAAAAAAGTCTAACCTAACATTTGTTACACTCTCAACGTTGTATGCACGCATACATGATATTCTACTCACTGTTACAAACATATTGTTCCAGTAATAACCAACACATACATTTAATCGATTAACATAGATAAAAGTCTAGACATACAACTACAGTATGTACTCTCTGAACATATGCATTTAAGTTGAAGTGTTCTATGATATCTCATACTATCATAGCTCATTGTGTATGAGCACTCTACTTGAATATGAACAATAATTTTACACTTATAAATATTAATCGAACAAGTACAGTTTTATACCATCCAAATATATCTTAAATTAAACTGCAAATAAGCAATTAGAAAAAAATATAATTGCACTATTATATGCTATAAAAGTCTAAATACTTTTACATACTAATACTCTCTCAATAATTATTGCACATAAGTTTTCATACTATCTTCATATAAAAACTAATAGTCTTTTATGACACAAGTCAAGGTTTTATAAGATTCACAAATAGAACTTTCATGTACCTTTAAGATGAAACTTGAGTACTATATTTAATTAGATCTCTCTTGAACACAATATTCCATTATCATCATTTAATAATAGTTCTCAACATGGAGGAAACCAACCTCTACTTCGAAACCACCCTATAAGGCATCTGCAAAGTTCTTTTCATGTATTTATTCATTACAAGTCTAAAAGTTTATGTAATTCTTATTATGAGCTAGTACAAACACATACTAACTTTTAAAATAATTACCATCCACACACTTTCACATATGCATCATGCATATATATATATATATATATATATATATATATATATATATATATACCTCATATATATAATAGTTTATATTATTAGATATATCATTATATATTTGTATCTCATATATATAATATTTTACATATATCTATTTAATAATTCAACACATGCACTTCAATTCAGAATTATCTAATTCATTTTTTTTTATAGAAATCTAAAAAAATATAAACTATTTAAGATTTAGCTTGTAACTAAAACACTAGCGCTATCACCAAACCAGCATATCGAGCATTATTAAACTCAATGGCCAAGTGATTATAAAATCAGTGTTGTCTTTATAAGATAATGACATTTTTCCTATTATGAAGTGACGCATTTTTATCTTGTAGTGACACCATCATACTCAACCATCATTTTTATAAAGCTCAGCGATGCCACTAAAAACTCCATAATTTATTTTATTCACTAGTATTTATGTCTTTGTCCAAATTGATACTATTGAGAATAGTAGTCATTGCAGTTGAGTATAATAGTTACTTGATACTTGAATCAATTCACTGCATGTTTAAAATGGGTCACTGCTACTATTATAGATCATTATTTTTTATATATAATCGTTGCATGTTAAAATTTAAGATAAGAGTGGTTCAAAATATTTATATATTTTAATGGCTCAATATAAAGGATCCCAATAATCACGCTCATCAATACCACTTCATATTTACAATGCAACTCGAGTTATTGGTGCAATTTGATCCAAACCACCATACAAAATATCTAAGGTAAAAATAAAGTTCCACTGAACATTCATTCCTGCACTAAAGAGGAAACATATTTTCTTTCATACAATCATTATTTTATTTGTTATGTAATATAGTTAAATAGTTGCATAATTTTTTATGATTTGTCATTCTCAGACTCTAACTATACAAACAAGCTTTAAAAAGAAATCGATTATCTCTCTAAAAACTTAGCATTATCATTTAAAGGTTCAAAGATTCATTATGTACTCATTAATTTCAATTTAATGACCTGGCATTCAATAAAAGACTTCAATGATTCAATAAATGACATCAACATTTCTCAAATGCCTCAATGTTCAAATTAAGATGCAGTCATATATTATAATTAAAATGTAATTTAATAATATACGACACTATAAGTAAAGTGCAGGTCAAAATATAATAAACACTACCCATATATATATATATAAGCTCAGTTTTAAAATGTTAAAACACTGCCAAGCTCAAAAAAAAATGTGGACTTCAGAAATAAAATGTTGACCCAAATTATTGAGACGTTGACCTCAGTAAAGATGAATGCGGGTTTATAAAAATAAAATGCAATCTAAAAGGATAATACACATGCTAATTTATATATTTTTAAACTTGACTTGATTTAAAAATCTAAATTTGTCTCACATTAAAATACATATACCTACAGATGTATTCAACTCCACTAAAGTAATACGCAGACCAGAAATAATAAGACACTATCCTTTTAAAATAAAACATTGCTCTTAAATAAAGTGAAACATTGATCTTAATAGGTGGGATTTGGTCTTAAATAAGGGAACACTAGCTTGTCAAAACAAAATGTGGGCCATACAAAGTAAAACGCAGAGCTAAGATAAATAACATGGAGACCATGAAATAATACTTAGTCAAATCAAGGTAATACGCTTCATAAAACATATATAAGCTCAGTCTGAAAAAATGTTAAACGTTGATCTATATAATTTAGAACCCAAGTCTAACAATCAGATTTAGATCAAAATATAAATAATACACACATAAATCAAATCATTTGGCACATAAGAAAAACAAATATAAAACCAACCTTCTTGATATTTGTTTAATGAAGAACACGTCTTTCTCTTGTTTCTTTCAATCTCTCTCTTCCAATTCTCCTCCATGTTTCTTCTCCAAATCCCTTTCAAATCTCCTTTTTATTTAATTTATAAAACTAATCCTTTTTCTCTATCTATTGCGCTCTCACTTTGTATGAAATCTTCCATTGATTCCTTCATGTATGTCATTTTACTCTTATTTTTATTTCTATTAACTAGAGTTCTCCTTAACAAAGTTATAGTCCCTGTTTAAATCAACCTTCTTAATTTATATTAAAACATATAACTTGCTCAATATAGATCTTTACGTCTTATTACCCTATGTTATCTCAACATAAGGTTTGGTTGCCTTAATTAAATAAAGATCTCTGTTTTCCTAACTTTCATGTAATTTTATGTATGCATTTCAATACTAAACTTAGATTACCATAACTCATGGTTAATACTCTAAGATAATTCTAATTCTATGAAAGTGATCATTAAAAAGATAATTATTTGTTTAACTAATAGATATTAAGTCATTAATTATTTCTTATTGTAAGAAAACTATATTTATAATAATTCATATCTATATAGCAAATAAATATCTATTTTTAAAATTTATTTTCGAAAATCAAGACAATTAAGTTAAAGAAATCTAATGCATATCAATATTAAATATACATACAAATATAATTATATACAAGATTTCTTTAATTACACACTAATATTTTATGCATATAATATTTAAAATCTAATATGTGTGTGTGTAGGGTCACTAGTAATTCTTTTTTATCCCCCTAATCATCCCATCTAGTTCATTCTCTTCGATGATGTTCTCATTCATCAAGCTCTAAGGGTATGATCAATCTTGCATCCACCTCACATTAAGTAGGTAATTAGTCTTAGTCATCATAAATATCAACCAATGATACAAAATTAATAAATACATATCCACAATATACAATATAATAAAATATAATTATCACATTATATATACTAATTAACAATATCACTGTCCCATTATAATATATGTTAAAAAATTTAAATTAAAACAATAATAATCAGATAATAACCATACTAATCTATAGATCTAAAAATTATAAATCATAAGTTAAAATCAAGATGTAACATTCTTCTCCCCTAAAACTAATCATCATTGTGATGACACTTATTCAATCCATAGTTTTGAATAACAAACAGAGTTTAATAGAATAAATACATAGTATCTAGTATCAAATCATGTTAACAAATATAAATTTTTTTCTGAAAAATTTATACTCGTTCTCCTAATTAGACTATTCTCAAAGTATTGGTCCCATAAGACCCTATTTTATGGCATTTCTTTTTTTGCAAACAAGTTTCATAAATGTCACACTGATTGGTTCCCATTATGACCACCACAGGGTCCAGAATCACAAGACAAGTCTATAAAAATTTAGTAAAAGTTTCACTGACTTCCTAAAAACATATGAGATTATCATAATAGTCAAAATAAATGATCAAGGAGAGTTACACAAAACCTTTCAACTTTTATGCACATCTCTCTAATTTAGAGTGTATTTCTCATTCTCGATAAAAATATTTAGAGAACCTGATAAGAATGATGTGTATAAATTAATATTATCACTACTCTATGTAGCTTCAGATAAGTATAACATGTCAATACTATCACTACTCAACATAACTCCTGACAAGTATGATGATGAATAAGAATTAAAAATATTATATTTTTAATGTATATAAAATCATAGAATACTCATCCATAATATACATGCATATGGTCTTATGACTAAATTTGACAAGTCCATCTGTCCAATCTCAAATTCAACAAGTTCATTTGTTAGATCCAACTCAATAACAATCGAGTCAATATGAGACTAAGTAAGATACCATCCTATCGATTAGAACTCACGTTCCTAATTCACCACTCTTCCCTCAGGTATCCATGACCTGACAATCTTCACAATATGCACAAGGTTCAACGAAACACATATCTATACTAACATATCATAGAAAGCAATACTATATGCTAAATGATTCTAGATGTACCAACATACATACAATAAAAATTATATAATCATTCTATAATTATATTATGTTGTCACTAGCTAAACATAACTAGTATCATAATTTCACATCTTAACATATAGTGTTATATTCATAGTTAAGAGAAAACAATGTCAAAAATTATCATTACATACAAAGGCCAAGAATCATACCGTCCTTACAACCTTTTAAAAGAACAAGCGAGATAATGTCTCCCTACTTTCTTGACTAAAACTTAACAAGTAAAAAAAATTATCTCAATCTTTTTAGACTATTAAGATGTTCTACACATCTTATACTTTACTTGCTCCCAAATAAAGGTACTTATATAAGTCTTAAAAACCACATGCTTTTAAAAGAGAATAATATCAATCTAAACAAAAGTATATAATAGCATAATAATTATGGAAAATTAGAATTAATATAAGTTCAAGGTTTGCAATTCTTTGAGGTCAAGTTAACAAGTTAGATAAAATAGTGACTCTAAAAAGTCACAAGTGGAAAGTAGAGATCTAAAGTCTCAAAAACAAAACTCTTACTTATAACACACCACAATCCACGTTGCCAATCATTATTAACTTACCAAACTTGTAAGTGTAGTATTATAACCTAATTACACAACTGAAAATAAAATAATAATTACAAAGATGTATCAATCCATCCAATCTTACAACTTATCTCAACAAGAAGTAGAAAACACTATCTCACGAACTTAAGGGAATAAGATTAAAATAAAAATTCAAAAACAAGTTTTCACTTAAGAAAACACTAAATCAACATCTTATATATATGAATCTTCTCAATAGCTTAAAATGATGTAAGAGGAGAGTGAGAAAATAACAAATCACCTCTAAGCTAACTAAGAGAAATGACACTGATGTTAGAAGTACATCTACTGAGAGGGAGGGTGGGTTGAATCAGTGGCACTAAAATAGTCCTCCAATTTTATTTAAGATTCATGAAGCATTCATTCACTTACATACATTAATTAATGCATACACAAGCATATATGAAAGTAAACAATATAAATACATGGGATATATGTGGGAAACCTTATAGGAAAAGAAAACCCACTGATGCATAACTTGGATTACTATCCTATAAGTATTAAATAAAAATTTTAGTGAGGCACGAACCCCACAAGGAGCACCAACCCCTTACTAGTCAAGCACTAACTCAACTAGTGTTTTAACAAGCTTTAACGTACAAGGAGGCTCCAACCCCCTAGACAGTCAAGAACCGACTTAGCTACCTTAAATATATGATCGCCCTTTAACACCTATTACTTATTCAACTGATGATGACCTTCTTTGTTTGCTCTTCTCACACAAACAACCTATTAGGCCTTCTCACTTAATTAACCCTTTCCTTGGTATAATTAGGTCAAATGACCTTGATCAAAACCTGTAAAAACATAGTTACATACTCATGGCATATTCATAATATATTTATAATGATCTTCAATCCCTTAACTTGTTCTTCAAAAAATCTATATCCTTCGCTTACTAGCTCAGTTCTCTAACTAGTCAAAATAGGCTTATTAGGCCTTGACTTTATATTTGATTCTTTTTCATACCCATCTTGGTCAGACAAGGACCTAAACACACTTGAATCATACTTAAAATAGATCACTACACATGTTTCACAAGTGAAACAAACATTACATAGGTTGTTCATTACTCTTAAGGGCTAAAAACATCATTAAACCTAATATAGACCTAATGCAATTAGACTTTCTCTAGGCACATGTTTCACTTAGACCTCCTGAGAATACTTTGAACCATAAAAAATAGAAGAAGCACTTCACATGTAACTTTAATATAAATTTTATAATATCCTCTTATGTCCTCAAAATTATTTGGCTCGTTCCACTTTTTGAACCATCTAATTAGGTCTACTCATCATTTGGCCTCCTCACTGCCAAAAAATATGTCTTGCAAATCTAAATCATATACACAAATTTTTCATATAATCCACACATAAAACAATATGGATAATATATTTATGACTTAAAATAATTTATTATAAACTTTAGTTTTCACCACATAGGCCAAAAGGCCTTAGGAACACTCTTGCAAAAGGCTTACTCAAAACCACCAAACACTGTCAACAAACAGTCAAAAAAAATTGATTAACTCTCCATACTTTAAAAAGGATTTAAAATGAATATAAATACATTCACATAATCCTATTATAACTTTATAACACCTCCAATAGCATTTTATCCTTAAACTTAGTGAAAAATGACTCAAATACATCATTTTCACATACATAGAAAATTGTCTGTAACATCAAAAATACAGTCAAAATAATAAAGTAATAGAACACCTATGGGAAAAATTTTGTTATATTTAAATATGTTTTCATGACCCTAAATCATCCTTATATCATGTATGAAAATATATATTTCAAAGTTATATATCAATATTGGTCTTGCAGACCAATCTCACAACTTCACTTTACATAGAGTTCAGTGTTAGACAAATGAGTTTGATGACAATTTTTTGCTTAAGTATAGGCATAATAAAAACTTATAAATAAATGGGATAATAGTAATAGGTCTTTAATAATTACCACATTCAATTGGATCCATCCCTAATCTTCTGCAACTAATCCCTAATCTCATTCTCATTTTCCTCTAGTTTTCTCATTATTTTGTTTATTAAGCTTGTTTAGCAATAGACCAATTTCTATAACTAATTTATAAAATATTTAGTCTGAAACCTAATCAAAAACTTTCATGGGTATAAACTATAATTCTTACACATCATCCTCCATCTATTTGCATGCTTTGACCTAGTCAACCCTGCCAGCTACAACAAAATTATTAGAAATAAGAGGTTTTTTGTAGCTTCTACTCACTATTGTGACAAATCAAAACCACCTAGATAAATTTTTAACATAAATTTACATGTTAAAAACATAAAACTATATCAACAAGACCATTCTAAGCTATAACTGATAATATCTTTTCTATCAAGTCATTATAAGGGTTTTAAGAGGGTTTTGACTAGTTTTCCTTCTTATCAATCATTCATAGAAGATTACCCTTCAACTCCAAAACCAATGCCAAAAAAATAAATCTAATTATCTTCCCTAAATTTCATAAAGTTTTCAATATCTCATGTAACTTTTACACGTGCCAACGAGCATAAGACTTTTCTTCTTGGGTCTGTAATAGTCTATTTTGTGTACACATAGGACCTTATCACTGGTTTTCATGATTTTTTATTTGAATAATGGTCTCAAAATTTATAAACATACTTAAAATAACTTATCACAGCTCTTTAAATTCTCTCAAGAGCTCTAGTACCTTATAAAAATATCTTGACCCCTCATGAGGCCACTATAGGTCACTTTGTATACTAGGCCTTCTACTATCAGTCATACTTAGATTATGATCATGCCTTGAAACCACTTTAAATATCTTTAAAAAATAATTCATACATAAAATTAACTCATACCATGTTCACATGCTGCCAATATTCTCCATACAGGGCATAGACTACTTACCTCATCATGCTACCAAGCCTATGTCTTCTTACTAGGTCCTCATGTAATGATTAAGCCTCAAAACTAGACCTTAAAACTTATTTGTAGGGTTATTTATCTATTATTAATTGTTAACACATCTTAGAACACTTTTTCATGCATGTACTGATGCAAATAATAAAGCTTTACCATGCATGCACCTTCTTTCAGAACTAGACCAAGCTACTCAAGATACCTAGTACTTAGAGTTTGGACACAAACAAGCTAGCTCTCAATGATGTCATTCTTCAAACATGATTCTTTAAAAAAAAATATACTCTCAATAGATTTATGAGCTTTGTCACATCACAACCTTATACCAAGACCTCATATAGAATACAAGGACCTGTTTACCCATGTGTTTACCTTGTATGCTCCTCAGTACTTTGAGCTTAATCAAGATGCTTCCCTTATATCTTGAACATGATTTTGACATGTCATGAATCCTTAAAAAAATACCATGTTACCTTCAAATTTTCACTCAATATAGAGACAAAACTTCTTTGTCACACACCACTTCACCAAGCATGACATCAACTCTGACTTTTGACATGAAGGATATTCAACTCAATTTTGATATCAATGACAACATTATTGCCTTTATACCAACACTATGAACATAAATCAACAAGAGATATGATACTTGTTCTCAAGTTTATATAAATATAAAGGTGTTAATCCACAAAACAAACTCCTAAGACAAGAATTTTCAACCATGACATCTACACTCAACTATAAGAAAATTCCCACTACACTAGGTGGTGCCAAACTAGAATGGTCTTAAATGATTTATCAATCTTAAGATTTGTGTAAGACACAAAAATAATGCATATATACTTAAGTGAGAAACACTTAATGCTTTTAAAACACTCACAACACAAAACACAAATGGTGAAGGTGATTTGATTACCAAGAAAGATGTAATGATACTCAAGGTGTTTAATCTAAAAAATCAAGAATATGGTAGGAAACTCTTGTTCACAACTCAAGAAATAAGCTATACACTTATCTACCCAACACCTTATAAAACTATCACCAACAAGACACTCAATAAACCAATCTTTTAAAAAATCTAAGGGGGTATGAATGCTCTTAGAGTACACACTCAATGTACCATATATATATTCACATTTTTTTCTCTCTGCTAAATAGAAAGGTATAAAAATACTAATAGACTCATTAGGTCCTAGAGTTTGAGCCACAACTCTAAAATCACATGTAACAACCCCTCTAATTTCACTTAGAATAATTTAGTACTTATTTATTTATTTATTTACTTAACATTCATTCCACAGAAACAAACTCAATAATTTACCTAATCATAAACTTTTGATAACATTTTCAAAATTCAAATGTCGATTGTAATATAACTTTTTACAACTACAAGTAAAGTAAATACATTAAGAATCAACTACGACTGGTCCATTAATATAACAACTTTTGTTTCAATATATACCAACAAAATATAACTACATTTTCATTAGGCCTTCAACTTTAATATAATAATAGATACCAAGTCTTTTAGGGCTCGATTTGAACGAACTCGTGTATCATTAATAATATCAAATTTAGTGGGGTGGGAGATCATCATATAAATATTTTTTCATACCAACCACAGACCAATGATCCCTCATATAATCCCCTATCATGGAATGGCCCTCCCATCATGGATAAGTAGATAGAATGGTGCAGAAATCTAGAGAATAAGCAAGTACCTAAGTGTGCATAATTTTAAAAACTAAACATGTAGTATATCATAAAAAATCTATTTCTATTACAAGATATCATGTAAATCATACATACAAAAAGATAATGTCTCACTATACATTATATAATCACAAGATTTATATCACATCACATGCTGAACATAGGAGTAAGCAAAGTGTCCATAAATTTCATCAACATATGAATGAATCTTATATTATTATCTATTCCAAACTAGAAATAATGTCTATAGTTTATACCGTCCGATTAAAGTTCACATTAAACTATAGAATCCCAACTAATACAATAAGATCCAAACTACACCTTATGATAATCTATATTATTATAGTCTAATATTCTAAGACATAACTACTAGTTTTCCCATAATTTGTCATATAAAGTAGTCATAAATACATGGAATCAATTCGTTTAAGGCATATAAAGTAGTCATATAAAGTACTTCAAAACCACCCTATAAGGCATCCACAAATTTCTTATCATGTATTTATTCATTACAAGTCTAAAGGTTTATGCAATTCATATTACAAGCTAGTACAAACACATACTATCTTTTGGAATGATTCCTACACACACACTTTCACATACGTATCATATGTGTGTGTGTGTGTGTGTGTGTACCTCATATATATAATAGTTTATATTATTAGATATATCATTATATATTTGTATCTCATATGTATAATATTTTACATATATATATTTAATTATTCAACACATGCACTTCAATTTAGAATTATTTAATTCATATTGTTTGATAGAAATCTAAAAATAATAGAAATTGTTTAAGATTTAGATTGTAACTAAAACACCAATGCTATCACCAAACTAGGATATCTAGCATTGTTAAAATCAATGGTCAAGTGCTTATAAAATCAATGTTGCCTTTGTAAGACAATGACATTTTTTTAATTATGAAACGATGTCTTTCTATCTTGTAGTGATGCCATATACTCAACCATCATTTTTATAAAGCTCAATGATGCCACTAAAAACTTTGATTTATTTTATTCACTGATATTTCTATCTTTGTCCATGTCGATATTGTTGAGAATAGTAGTCGTTGCAATTGAGTATAATAGTCGTTTGATACTTGAATCAATTTGTTGCATGTTTAAAACAGGTCGCTGCTACTATTATGGATCATTATCTTATACAATCATTGCATGCTAAAATTTAAGATAAGAGTGGTTCAACATATTTATATACTTTAATGATTTAATAAAAAGGACCCAAATAATCACGCTCATCAATACCACTTCAAATTTATGGTGCAACTCGGGTTACTGATGCAATTTGGCCCAAATTGCCATACAGAATATTCGAGGTAAAAATAAAGTTCCATTGAATTTTTGTTCTTGCACTAAAGAGGAAACATATTTTCCTTCATGCAATTATAATTTCATTTGTTGTGTAATATAGTTAAACTGTTGTATAATTTTTAATGAGTTGCCATTCTCCCACTCCAATTATACAGACAAGCTTTAAAAAGAATTTAGTGATCTCTATATAAACTCAGCGTTATCATTTAAAGGCTCAGTGATTCATTATGTACTCAGTAATTTCAACTTAATGACCTGGTATTCAATAAAAGACTTCAATGATTTAATAAATGACATCAACATTTTTTAAATGCCTTAGCATTCAAATGAAGATGCAATCCTATATTATTATTAAAATGCAATTTATTAATAAAATATGCTATAAGTAAAGCGTAGGCCAAAATATAATAAATGTTGCCCAAAATATATATAAGCTCAGTTTAAAAATGTTAAACGCTACCAAGCTCAGAAATAAAATGCTGACCCAAATTAATGAGATGTTGACCTCAATAAAGATGAACACAAGTTTATAAGAATAAAACGTAGTCTAAAAGGATAATATAGAGACTAATTTATATTTTTTAAAACTTAACTTTCAAAATCTGAAGTTGTCTCATATTAAAATATATAGACCTACAAATGTATTCAACTCCACTAAGGTAATATGTAGACCAGAAAATAATAAGACGCTATCCTTTTAAAATAAAGTGTTGGTCTTAAATAAAGTGAAACTTTGACCTTAATAGGTGGGATGTGGTCTTAAATAAGGGAACATAGGATTATGAAAACAAAACATGGTCCATACAAAGTAAAACATAGGTCTAGGATAAATAACATGTAGACCATAGAAATAATACTCAATCAAATCTAGGAAATACGCTTCACAAAACATATATAAACTCAGTCTGAAAAAATATCAAATATTGATCTATAAAATTTGGAACACAGGTCTAACAATCAGATTCAGGTCAAATATAAATAATACACACATAAATCAAACCATTTGACACACAAGAAAACAAATACAGAACCAAACTTCTTGATATTTGTTGAATGAAGAACATGTCTTTCTCTTGTTTCCTTCAATCTCTCTCTTCCAATTCTCATTCCTGCTTCTTCTCTTTATCCCTTTAAAATCTCTTTTTTCATTAATTTATAAAAATGATCCTTTCCCTCTATCTATTGTGCTCTCACTTTGCATGAAATCTCCCTTTGATTTCCTCCATGCATGTTATTTTACTCTTCTTTTTATTTCTATTAACTAGAGTTCTCCTTAACAAAGCCATAGTCCCTACTTAATTTAACTTTTTAAATTTATATAAAAACATATAATTTGCTCAATATAGATTTTTACACCTTATTACCCTATGTTATCTCAACATAAGATTCGATTGACTTAATTAAATAAAGATATCTATTTTTCTAGCTTTCATGTAATTTTATGCATGCATTTCAAGACTAAATTTAGATTGGCATAACTCACGATTAGTACTCTAAGATAATTCTAATTCTATGAAATTAATCATTACAAAGATAATTATTTATTTAACTAATAGATATTAAGTTATTAATTGCTTCTTATTGCAAGATAATCATATATACAATAATTCATATCTATATAACAATTAAATGTCTATTTCATTGATTTTTTTTTCAAAAATCAAAACAATTAAATTAAAGAAATATAATGTATATCAAGACTAAATATACACATAAATATAATCACATACAAGATTTTCTTAAATATGCACTAATATTTTATGCATATAATATTTAAAATCTAATGTGCGTGTGTGTAGGGTCACTAGCAATTCCTCTTCATCCCCCCAATCGTCCCATCTAGTCTATCCTTTTTAATGATGCTCTCCCTCATCAAGCTCTGAAGGTAGGATCAATCTTGCATCTACCTCACAACAAGTAGGTAGTTAGTTTGAGTAATCATAAATATCAATTAATGATACAAAACTAATAAATACATATCCACAATGTATAAAATAATAAAATATAAATGTCACATCATGTATACTAATCAATAATATCATTGTCCCATTATAATGTATGTCAAAAAGCTCAAATCAAAATAATAATAATCAGATAATTACCATACTAATCCATAGATTTAAAGTTTATAAATCATAAGATGAAATCGAGATTTAACACACACACACACACACATATATATATACATCCTTGAAATGTCCAATTGAAAGCAACCTACACTTCAATCATAACATAAAATGTTTTTATAAGACAACCTAAAAAGATATCTGGATTTATTTCCTATCTTATTGTTGTCATACCTAAACTAATGTTAATTTAAGACTGATAAAGAAAAATGGAAGAGATAAACAAGAGCTAAAAATTGTGTGTGTGTGTGTGTGTGTGTGTGTGTGTGTGTGTGGGTTGAAAGGGTCTCTTTCCTAGTAAACCAAATCAAGAAAACATTTTAAAAAATAATTACATGTCAAAACATGAAGAAAAAACAATTTTTTTTAAAGGTGGCACTTAGAAATATCATCAACAAATGATCTAATTCCATAAAAGAGCTCTATATGATAGTCTAATTAGTTATCATCTAACCATCAACCACACCCTCCCAATAGGTTAACTCTTAATTCTTTTCTGGAAAGGAAAGAATCCATTATTGCATTTGAACTGTTATCAATAGCATTCAAAGCTTCCACTTACAATATTTTTACTTCTATTTTTCTTCCTCTATGTTTTGGCACACCATAATTTAGTTTATATAGTAGAGCCTTTGTTGGAGCAATGGTGCAAACTATAGTCACCTCATTACATCCATTTCGGTGTCATCACTATTCACCAAATCACTTTCTCGCACTATCTTGTGAATGCACCCTAATTTATTTTGATCATCCAAATTCGCCAATTTGATCATCATTTTCATCTCGAATCATAACAGCATGCCCCTAATTACATTAATCAACTATATCATATTTATAAGTTTGTCTGACACATCTTCGTTATATTTGTCTACTTTACACATCACCACCTAGCCAATTAATTCCCTCTTCCATAATCATCTCTAATCTTACAAAAATCACATCAGATCACATTAGTTAATTAGTCTTTGTCAATTAGCTAATCTCATAAATAATAGAAAACTCCATGGAATGCACATTTCATATTTTCTATAAATCAAATAATTCTATTTTCCATCTCAAATTCATGATGTCACTCGAAATTTCACTTGTTAGTGTAAAAATCATAAATCTTGCACCTTATCTAAAGTCAAAGTTTATTTTCCAAGGCAAATTCAATACAAGGAGAAAAGTGTGCAAATAAGGTCTATGACATGTTATTAGACACTCTAAATCTTCTTAAATAAATTCTCTTACACTCTCCGAAAATTTTATGAGTGGATTTATTACATGGCATTAAATGAGATATAGGGCCTCTTCCCATCCATTGATATTCAATCTCATCCAATGATCCACATAAGTCAACCAAATCTATAAATTGAGGAGCCCTCTCCTCATTCCACCAAGTTTACTCATGCAATGAAGTGTTTCTAATTTATGAATCCAAGATTCAACTCACATCCTCACTCATCCAATCCAAACATCTATTTTGCAAGGGGAGGTGTTGCCTACTTGTCTACACATTTCGACGAACATTTTCAACTACATTCATCCGAGCACAATCCAATCGAAGTAAGAAGCATAGTTTATCTTGTGTAAGATCAAGGTATACATTTGTTTGATTGTTCCTCTCTTTAATATCTCTTCTAAATCTCATTTGTGAATTTTGCGTAGTAGTTTATATGTGTTTTTGCTTGGGTCTTTCTAATGATTGTATTTTACCAATGAATTACCTCTTGATAAATACATATGGCACACCTAGTGGGACCATTCACACCTCACAAATAACTTTGAAGTCTTCTAGGCTTGATTATCCAATAATTCTAAAATAATTTGAACTAAAATTCCTCCAAATTTTACCAAATTTTGTTGAAACTTTCATTCCTAGACCCCTAGCAGAATCACTCATGCATTGGCATAATCATGAATGAAATCAACGGAATAACCATGTTAATTGATGGAATCATGTTCAGTCTACAAAGACTCTATTTTTAAAATATAGCAAATCAAACTACTTTTAGCATAAAATGTATAATGCTTCAATGGAAACATTTATGCATGTTTTGTTTGTGTTTGTTGAGAATGTGGTAGAATAGAGAATACTTTGGTAAATTGCACACAGTTTGGCATAATCGCCTTCTATTTTTTTATAGTCTATATTTGTAGAATAGTGGAGTTAACCTAATTTTAGTAGAATCACACATAAGTTAACAAAATTGCCTTTTGTTTTTATAACAATCTATATTTACATAATGATAATTAACCAATCTTTCATAAAATAGCCTTGATTTCGACGAAATTATTTTTCTATTTTTCTAACTATGTGGTTTATAGAGTGGCAGAATTGACAAAATTTTGGAAAAATCACACATAATTCAAAGAAATCACCCTGATTTTGGTGAAATTATTTTATGTTTTTTCTAATAGTCTATTTTCCAGAGTGGCAAAATCGTCTATGTTTTGGCCAAATCTCTCTGATTTTAGTGGAATCATTATTTTTTTGTGTCTAATCATTTCTTTATTTTTTAGAATTTTTTGGATTGACCTGTGTATTGGTAGAATCATTATTGTTTAAGAAAAATGGCAAACAATGTGTGATTTGACAAGTTTATGCAGGATTTTATGCTTGTAAAAATAAACAAAATAAAATATTGATCTATTGTTTGCATGTTTTCACTTGTCAAAGTCTTAAATCAACCAAACAATCTCTTACATTTAGTTTTGAACTTAAGCATTGATCACACATATCAATTTGAGTATATAAAACAAAACTTGCTTGTTTTTTGTTTTCATTTGATTTTGTGTGTGTGTGTGTGTTTTTTTTTATACCAAACTCCCCTAAGATTTCATCTCCTAGCATTAAGACTAGTGTGTTTGTTTTCATTTGCTAGTTTTTTTATACCAAACTCCCCTAAAATACTCATAGTGTGTGTCCATGGAGTGAGGGTTGGGAGACCATTCTATTCATGGCTTAATGCAAGTATATGTATGGGTTACTATTTGCATTATATACCTTTTATACTAAGCATAAAGCTTGTCATTTACTTGTTTTTATTTGATTATTGTCAAGACCTATATTGATTGTAAACCTTAAACACTTCAGACAAAGTCAAATTTGTCAAAATTAAAATGTCAAACATTAATTCAAATCAAGTCAACCTTCCAAAATCAAACAAAGTAAAATCAATTCAACATTCCAAATTCAAACAAAGTCAACTTGTTAAAGTTAAATCAAGTCACCATTTCAAAGTCAAACCAAATCACAAGTCAAAGATAATTGAAAGTCAAAGTCAATCTTCTAAGATTAAAAGTCAAAGGTTAAAAGTCAAATTCTAAAGTCAAACATCCAAGTGTACATTGAGCCAAATATCTTAAAAGCAAATTCAAATATTTTCAAAAACCAACTCAAAAATCATATCAAATCTAAGTCAACTATCTCAAAAGTAAAAAATCAAGCAAAATTATTTGAAGACATTCAAAACATTCAAAGTCAAAAGGCAAATCAAAATCAAGATGTCAAAGTGACCCACTTCCAAGAAGCATATAAATTAATATTAAATGAGGCAAGTTAAATAAAATTTAGTTATAATCCAAAAAGTTAACATAAATCTAATTCAAAGGTCAAGAAAAGAGAAGATCACATAACATCAAGAAAAAAATCTAAAATCTGAATTTGATTCAAAAATCAAACATCAAGTTGAAGTCAATTTAAAGTTTAATCTGACTTCAAAATAAAGAAAATAAATTTTAGCGCCATGCCTCATTACACACTAAGTGAAGCTAGCTATAATCCTAACTTTGATGATGATTTTGATGAAAACCTATTTCATTTTGACCAAAACTAAGAAGAGTTCATACTCAACTGCACTCTAATGGGGATGCGGATGCAAGTGTTCACAAAATTTATACAAACACTAATCCACCCAAAATGGATCTGAGAAGTGCCCAATTTGAACAAATTTTTGAACAAAAAGATGAAATCTTTTTATGAGTATTAGAGCTAGATGTTAAATCTTTTGGGCTATTCCCTAGAAAATTTGCATTACCTTATATGCACACAAGAGGAGAATGTGCCAACACAACATTGAGACATGGCTACTTCTAGTCATGACCAAAATCAAGCTCACAATGACGTTGAAAATACGCACCAAATGCTCATTATACAAGTAAAGGGAAACTGACTCATATAGAGCCACCACCTCAAGATTCAAGTCAAATTGTTATTGAACATTTACAAAATGTAAGACAAATACATGTTACTTTGGCCAATACCTTAAATTCCACTCAATCCAACACACAACAAAAGTAAGTCCAATCTAATCAACAAGTCCTATCTAATTATCAAGTCTCATCTAACCAACAAGTCCCATCCAACCAATAAATCCTAACTAATCAGCAAGTCCCATCCAATCAACACGTCTCATCCAATCATCAGTAAATATCACTAACCAACAACATATTCCTACCAATAAGGTGAGTATTCCAACCAATTCCACCAATAGGGTAATTATTCCCACCAATCCAGTTCTAATCCACCAATAAATCCTAATCAACCTTTTTCCACACATCATCATGCATCACACTCATCTCAAAGTGCTCCAAATACTCAGAAGTGGTAAGAGATGAAGGATGTTATTCTAGAACTGAAAATATGGAATCAAAGTAAAAAAATCAAATTTGAGGAAGTATGTCCTCATCCTTTTGACAAGATCATTCTACAAGTCCCTTTCCATCCTCATTTTGAGGTGCCAAAATTCAATAATTATAAATGGAAAGGGGACCCAATGGAACATGTTAAAGAATTCTTCATGGATTTTTAAGAAGTAGCATTTAATGATATCTATCTGCTTAGATTATTTCTACGATGCTTGGGTGGTTAAGCCCCATAATGCTTCCTTCATTTACCCAAAGGATCAATCACTATTTTTGTTGAATTATTGAAACGTTTTTGAATCATTTCTCATACAACATGGAGCATGATTTGACAATGATCAATCTTTGTAGCTCAAAATAATGAAGTGGGGAGAGCTTTTCAGCCTCTTAACAATGATGGAGAAGCTTGGCCAACAGGGTTCCTCATTATTTCCCTTAAAAATAACTAGCTACTACCTTTACTTCAAATCTAAATTTGAAAATGGCTTTCATTTGCACGTACATTGTGAAAATATATTTGATGAAATCATTGAAAAGGGTGTGCATATTTAAAAATACCTTATGGAGAAGGATTGATCATAATATATTTGAAGGACCCTCCAAATTAACCATGAGTTAATGTCAAATCATAAATAAAGAAACCTAAAGTTTTCAATAAGAATAAAAATGTCATGGGTAATGGAATTATAGAGTCCAAGCATGTGCAAACTATTCAACCAAAGCATGTCCAATTTGCACTAGTAGTTACTCTTTAAAGAGCACCACCTAAGACACAATATCAACGAAGGACATTCTCCCCTTTTGGAGAACCACTAATATTTGTCTTTCAAAAGCTAGTCGGTGCAAACATGGTTATATGGTATACCACCAAGCCCTTTTAAGAAGGTCATCCCAAACCAACATGGTACAAAGAAAATAAGTACTATGCTTATCACATAGTCAAAGGCCATGTAACATATAGATGCATGTAATTTAAGCATTATGTTCAAGATCTGCTTGATCATGGGGAAATCAAGATAGATAATAATACATAATCATCTAATCAAAATATGGGCATATTTAAAGACCCATTCCCAAAGCACAATTAGAATAATCAGAACAATTAAGGTAATCAATAGCAATAACATAACAATTAAAATCAAGGTTAAAACTCCTAAACCAATTGCATTGACTATCACAACGCCCAACACAACTATGATAATGTTATGGGAAAGATCACATGTAATCATGTCATCATTATCAAAATAACTCCCATCATCCTTATAACATTGTTCATCACGCAATGACCACTATCTTATGACCACCTTCATCTCACTATATTAATCCTAACCAAGCCAAAAAATGTGTTGTTACTACTCGGCATTCAAAATTTTCCATCCAAGGTCCTTCCACATCAAAATATGATATTCAAATCCAAGGCCCCCTCCTTCCAAATCAAAATTATCCACATCCTTAGTTGAAAATCCATATGACCTTATCGAATAATTACAAAAAACCATGACACATATATCCATCTTAGATCTTCTGCAAACATCCACTGTCTATGAGGATATTTTATATAAACTCCTATAGTAGTCAAAGGTCCCCATAGATATTGACCCCTCATATTTTCAAGTGCTTGTAGGATATTTATCCTCGGGTCAATAAATCACCTTTGACCCAAATGACATTTCACCTATAGGTTCACCTGCATGTCCATCCTATAATGACCCCCTCTATTTTACGGCAATTATTACAAGACATAAAGTTAAAAGGGTACTTATAAATAATGGCTCTACATTGAACATTTGTACGCTCATGTTGGTCAGACAACTAGGGTATTAAGACTCAAACTTGTAAGCTAACATCATTATAATCAAGGCCTATGATAACATAAAGAGAGAATCCATTGACACTATTTATTTGTTCATCATTGTTGGCCTTATGACTCATAAAAGTCTTTGACATGTTATTTAGATAGAATAGCCTTATAAACTCCTCCTTGGATGTCCATAGATTCATGATATGCACGTAATTCCATCCACTTTGCATAAGTGCCTTAAGTTCTCACATGCTAGTATGGAGGTCACAATCTCGAGTGATACTCAACCTTATCAATATTGCAAGATGTTGAAAGTTGAATATCATAACACCCATCATTATCTCATCACAAATTATGCCCTTAAAAGGGATTAAAATGTGCTTCTTGAAAGTCCCAAATCATCTTATATCCATTGACAGCATTGTGTCCACATCTTATAATCCTCCTCCAAATACATCCTCACACTCAATAATCAAAGATAAAGGTTGTGGATAATATGAAGTTAAAGATGTTTTCCACATTACCAAACTTCCCACATCCCCCAAAACCCATGGCAAGCCCAAAATTATTTAGTGCAAGAAGGTTGATTCCTATAAAGTGGGAGCCCTCTCCTTCATTAAAAATAGTATCTTAGACCAAGAACACATCAATAATCCTAGAGAATCTTGTCATATAGTGATGGCTCTGCATCATGTTATCAAAGTAAAAAGTATCTCATTCCCAAAAAAATATTGGATCAACTAGATTACATAGGTAATGGCTTGGGTGAAAATGAAAATGAAATTCTTGAGCCATACCCCTTGCTAAACAAAAAAGAAATCAAGGTATTGGATTCAAACTCCGTGGAGGTGACCCGTCCAATATTGAAAGTGACAACACTATGATATCTAATGAAGAATTTTCACATAGTGATATATATTCCTTCTATAGTATTTACGATGAGATTACTGAAACTAACCTCATTAATAACAATGTTATCCTTATCATCCATCTATACCTTCAATATCCTGAACTCTTAGACTTGAACAAACAAGATTATATACCATTGCATGTATTCCAAAATGATAAGGCCATTACATAATTATTGGGAATTTGAGATAATCTCCCGCTTGGGAACCATAGGAAGGGATTTGAAGTCAATTTGGATTATGTTGCCTACTTTGGGGAGCAAGTGGCATTCCTCAGTCGTAAAAATCAAGAATTAATGTCCTCTAGTGAAAATCTCTATGAGGTGTTATTGGATAGTCAAAAAGGTTAAAACAAGATGTGTTAGTTGGTGAAAAGCTCTTTGAGGCACCAATGGATGGGGAACTCCACTCAGTCCATGAGGAACACATAGTTGTAATAGTCCAAAAATTAACCTTGGAGTATGCCTTAGTCCTATTGAGGAGAAAATATTTCAAGAATTAGTATAAGAATTTCCAAATACATTGCAAAATTGGCCTTTGCCTAAGATGAACGATTAAAATTATTCCTTAATGGGTGAGCTCAATGATCCAATTGAACCCAAATTAGATAAATAGTATCAGCTTCTTTTGATGCCAACATTGTCAGAAGATGATTCCACACTACTTGTGGAAGACACCATTGACATTAACATCAGTACTTAAGACAATCCTCACATCATCAAGTTCAGTGCTTCTCTCACAGAGGAAGAATATGATCTAATCATTACCCACATAAAGGAATTCATTGACATATTTGCATGGCCGTATGCTAACATGTCTAACCTAGACATGTATTTAGTGGTCCATCATCTTGTGGTACATCCTGATCCCAAACCAATCAAATAGAAGCTATGAAAATGTATCCACACAACAATATTGGTCAATAAAGAGCTTGAAAAACTCTTAGAATAAAGATTCATCATAAAATTGATTATTCTAAATGGATTTCCAACATTGTCCCTATTAGCAAAAAGCCCACGAGCATTGGACTGTGTATGCATTAATGAGACATTAATAAGGTTTATCTAAAAGATGATTTTCACTTATCAAACATTGATATGATCATCGATTCTACAACAGGTTAAGAAATGATATCACTCATGGATGGATTTTTTTATTACAGTCAATTTAGAATAACACTTAAAGATTAGCAGAAGACAACATTCACCACTCCATGAAGGATGTTTTGTTACCAGGTCATGCCTTTTGGCCTTAAAAATGTAGGTGCTACTTACCCACGAGCCATGACAGTTATCTTTCATGATATGATGCATGACATTGTGGAAGATTATGTAGATGCCATCTTGGGCAAATCCAAAACAAGAGCCAAACATCCAACAATCTTATGTAAAATATTTGAGTGCTTCAAGGAATATAAAGTTTTCCTTAACCCTAAGAAATATGTTTTTGGGGTTACATCAAGGAACCCCTGGGATTCATAGTATCTCATAGGGGCATTGAATTTGATTTAGCGAAAGTCAAGGCCATAACTAAATGGCATCCTCCATCAAACTTTAAACAACTACACATTTTGTAAGGAAAGATCCAAGTTATTAACAAATTTATTTCATAATTGGTTGATCAATGTCATATATTCACACATCTCATCAAAAAGGGTACCAAATTTCATTGGAATAGTCATTGTCAGAAAGCTTTTAATCAATTACATTAATATTTAAAAAATCCACCCATGTTAGCCCCTCCAACACTAGGAAAGTTATTGTTACTTTATATTTTGGCTAGTCAATGTGCCTTGGGGACACTTTTGGCTCAACATGATGAGAATGGAAAGGAACAGGAAATTTATTAATTGAGTCAAAATTTAATGGCCTGTGAGCATAATTATTCCTCCATTGAAAAATCTTGATTAGTGATAGTATTTTCATCTCATAAATTACAACATTACATGTTGAACAATAAGACTATCCTCATCGCCAAATTGGATCCATTAAAATATATTTTATGAAAATTAGTTATAATAAGCCAAATGGAAAAGTGTATTATGTTATTACGTGAAATTGACATAAAATATACAAATCCAAAGGTTATTAAGGGGTAGGTACTTGCAGATCAATTTTTAAAAGCTCCATTGTCCGACACACAACCACTTCACATGGGATTTCTCTATGAGTCCATCCTGACCCTTGATGAGTCATATCAATGAACTATATTTTTATGGTTCTTTTACATCTTGAGGATTAGGGGAAGGAATTCTATTTATGAAATCGTAGGGGGATCTTGTCCCTAAAGCATTTCATATTATTTTTCCATCCACCAACAACATTTTAGAATCTAAATCTCTCATTACTAGACTTCACCTTACCATCCAATGGAATATCTGACACTTGTCTATCTTCAGTGATTCTTAGCTCACCATTAATCAAGTTAATGATTGGTATCAAACAATAGATGATAAGCTTGTACCATATAAAACAATGGTGGATAATCTCAAGCAATACTTTGAAAATATTTAGTTTGAGCAAGTATCACAGGCTAAAAATAGATCAGTAGATGTCATGACCACTATTGGGTCACTTCTGGAAATGTCCTTCAATGTCCAAGAATATCAATTCTTAATCGAGCAACTTATTGTACCAACATATAATCGTCTAGAGTTTGAGATGGTATATGAAATTTTTGGTCCTAGTTCACTCTCGTATCACAACATGTACATCTACCTTCATGATCATACCCTTCCAAATGAATTATTAGAATCCCAACAAAAATATTTCATCCCTAACACTTCTTGATATACCTTACTAGATAACAAGCTTTATCATAGAGGCTTTGATGGGACATTGCTTCATTGTTTGAATTTAGGATAAGCTAATTTAACTATCAAATATGATCACAAGCGGGTCTATGAGGCCATACTAGTGTTATAATCCTTGTTAAGAAATTCCTTTGCATGTGAAATCACTAGCCAACCATGGAAACTGTTGCATGCACCTATGTCAATAAATGTGTTGTTTTCTAGAAACATGGTAATTTGATTCACGCTCCATCACCAGTATTGCATCCAATCACAACTCTATGGTCATTCTAAATATGGGGACTTGATCTTATAAGGAAGATAAATCCCACCTCATTTGATGGCCAAAACACATCCTAATTTTTACTGAGTATTTTATAAAGTGGATCGAGGCCATTCCTCTCACTTCTGTAATCAGGAAACAAATCTCAAGGTTCATCCTCAATCACGTCATTTATTGTTATGACATTCCTTTCAGAATCATTCCTCATAATGAAAAGTCCTTCAAAAATAAGGATGTAAAAACCCTTTGTTCCCAATTCCATATCAAGCACAGATGGTCTACTCCTTATTTTATCCAAGGCAATGACCAAGCTGAGGTGTCAAATAAAACCATTGTTAAAATCCTCAAAAATATTGTCAATGATGTATGTGACTTGCACTTATAAATTTTTCATGCCTTATGGTCTTATCATACCAAAATTTGTACGCCCGTAGGTGCAACACCATATTCCTTGGTCTTTAAATCATAAGCCATCCTTCTTATCGAGAGTGAGTTGCCTCCTTGTTTCTTTCACTGTACGATCTCACTAATGGTGAGGAGTGTCGAGTAACCAATATACAAGAGTTGGAACTCTTGGATGAAAGATGATTATAACCACAAATCACCTCAAACTATATTATAATTAACTACGCCTCATCTATGATAATGCATCAAATCCTAAGAGTTTGAATTTGGGTGATCTTATACTCAAAGAAAATTAAAAAAACACCAACAAAGACTAAGAAAAAATGAAAGTTTAAGCCCAATTGTCTAGATCCATACATCATAAAAGTAAGTATGGCTCAAATGCTTACCAATTGGATACAAAAGATGGGTAAGAGCTAGATGACCGCATGAACATCATGCAGTTTAAGCATTTTTACACTTGAGACATCAACACATTATCTATGAGTACTTTAGTGTTTGGGGGCAATTTCACATCTCTTTTATGTCCTTCCACCCATTTGTGATCTAATATGTATCATTATCCCAACATCACTTTACCTTTTTTACCTTGATGACAATTTAAAGGTACCAAAGGATACAATAAATTTGGCATGGTCATAATGTGACAACATCCTTATTGTAGGACATTAGTGCGATGGTTTCCCTAAATTATAGTTATTAAAGAGCTTCCTTTAACTCCATCCCATTTCACATCATGTATCCCCCTTTTACACCCTACCTCTTATTGGTTTCCATATCTTTCACATCTCGCATCACTTCTCACATTTGCCACTAGAGTTGGTTTCCCTTTGCTAGTGGCTCATTGTATAGACATCTAGAGGTTCCCTTGTACTTACATCTAGTTTCATTTATACATACAATTGAAGTTATCCTTGTGTATACTTAAAATCCTAAAAATAAAAATAAAAATCCTAAAAATTAGAAGTCTATAAAATTGTAAAAAGAGATATAAAGCTACAAAATCTTTGTCTAGTTTATCAACCTATTTAGCATTGGACCATTCTCTCAGCTCTATTCTAGGCAACACCATTGAGTACGTTAGTTTTCAGTTTACTCCCACATGTTTACACATTTTCTAGGGGTGTCTTTCATCTATTAACTATCATTTACTAATGTCATCCATTTTTTCTTCCCTAAGGAGAGAACTTCATTGGCCTGAGGTCTACACGAACCATGTAATGCTTGAATGCATGGGGTTTTTGAGGTTAGATCAGCCCATATTCCCACGTCCTAATTTTTTTTTGTCTCAGCTTCCACACCTTCAATAAGTTGTTGTAATCCCATTGTCTCATTTATCTATATCAATCAAATCAGTCTGATCACTCATCTAACTTAAGCTTGCAACATTTGTTCCCTGCACATGTCATTGCTTTAGGGAAAATTAAACATGCTCAATGATGTTTTCTTTCATTTTTTTTTGAAATGTGTGTGTTTGTTGTGTTTATTTTCCTACTTTAATTGTTGAATCTTGACTCAGTTCATATGCGCCAATAGTATCATCATTATCCTTTATATCTTGATGTGTCATGCCATGCATTTGTACTTGAATTAGTCCCTATGCAAATGGAAAAAATGTTATCATGGTTTTCCTATAATCCTGGTGCATCTTGTCAAGTGATAAATCAAAAATCAAGTTACAAAGTATATGAGTAAACATGCTAAATAGGCAATGTATTGCCTTGCACAATCTTTCCACGTCATCATAGTCTATCAACCTTATCTATCTACATCATAAAGGCTAAGTGCACTAACATGATAATCAAAACAACAAAACCATCTACATATATCAATATTTAATAATAATAATAATTAGATATATATCACATCAAATCTCAACCCGAATCACATCATTTGTTATACATGGATATCAAATCAAAAGAATGAGTAATAAATACATGAACATTCATGATTATCACATCAATAATAAGTATCCATGAGATAAATAAAAAAATATCCACATCAAAATTCCATATATATATCAAATGTCCATGAGTACATTGAAGGAATACATCTACAAATGAATCATGTCGACATATACATCAAAAAACTATCTATACAATGTCAAAATCACATAGGAGGATCATGCCTCACTTTGTCCATCTAGAGGTATATCTCTCTTAGGAGGAGCCTAGATTGATCTAGTAGATTTCCTTATCCATGAAGATATTATAGTCTATTGGCTTTCTGTATAGGTGGGTGCTCTTTGTCTGACTAACACTTCTTGTTCATATAAAGATGTGTAATATTACATCTCTCTACCTGCTCTAACCAAGTGAGCACCCAATTGTCCCAATCCTCGTGTGGCTAATGCACTATGTGTAGTATCTCTCTCCACCTATAAACCATAAACCTCCCCATCTCTAGAAAATATGCTATGGTCAAATGCATAACCTCAATAGTTAAGATGATGATATGTTGATCTATAGTTATCATTTATGCCTATACATGTGAAAAATAGCCATCTCTGACCACCAACTATCCATCCCTCTCTGTCACTTGTCCCTAGAAACAGGTTATCTACCCATCCCTAGCTAACACATGTGCCTACAAGGTCACGATATCTCTATCCTGACTCGACACAGTAGCTGACAACCTAACTATCTCTATCTCCCTAGCCATTATTTCCTACTATAGGATCATAATCAAAGTCTCATTTATTAAAAGTTGTGATGGTTGGGAAAGTCCAATCCCATCCTGTGTATCTTTGCCTAGTAATATTATCATGGCTAATGTCACTCGTGGGTCCAATATTATTTGTAACTGTGGGTCAACCATTATCATCATCACTATCTACAATGGGGAGTCCACAATCTCAATCTAGGTCCTTCCTCCTCCTCCACTACCTCCTCCTCTGTGTCCTCCTCCACCATCTCCTTGTCCCCCATCTCCTCCTTCATCATTGCCTTTGTCTCCTCTACCTCCACCACTTCCATATCCTCCTCCACTATCTATATTTTCTCCTCTATCTCAATCCCTCTATCCCCCATCTCCTCCCATTAGTCCCTATATGATCAATCCCTTATCCCTAACATCCCTCTACCTATGTCATCGAGGATAGACCTACACAACTGCCTATATCCTCTCATGTAGTGTGTTTGCTATTGGTATCAATGGCCAAGTCAATCATACTAGTATAACCTACGTCCACTAGACTACATTTCAACTATCACCCCAACATCTACAACTCTTCTGCTAAAATATTAATCACTCCCCTAAACCATAACCCAACTAGTCACAACCTCTGCTCTCCGCACTGGGGGAATTCATCGTGTTATCTCCCTGGATACATGTGTAAAGACATGTAAACCATATAGTACATCCTATGGTAATCCAAACTCTCATTATACCTAGTCATGTCTGTATTGCTCTAAAATATACTCTTGACGGCATATGATGTAATAAATTGTGGTCATATATTTAGAATAATATTCATCATCTAACCATCCAAACTATCTTTATAAATAGGGTCATAAAATCAAGTCCTAATATGTCAGCTCATTAATAGCTCGACAGTAATAGGCAATATCACCAAATGTCCACGTCGACCCCCAACTATGATAACCCATCCAAAGCTATTGGCTTATCATGTGCCCTCTATCATAACTTGCCTACTTGTCTCTCAATGCTTATGTGCTCCTAGGATCATGCATGCAACTATGTAGAGGTCTATATGTTTTATCCACCATGGTAAGCTATCATGTGAAAATACTTGTATAATAGATCCAAGACAACATGATCCTGTGAAAAAATAGTTGCATCCTCAAACATGTCCATAATCACTCTGTCTAATCCCATATGGAAAAATTAGTCATTCTTGTCAGGCAGGAAAATGTCACTGGCAATGGCCAATAACACAAGGGGTACCCTATCAATAGTTGGATATGCATCCAATGCATCTATATCCATAAGTCTATGTTGCATCTTTATATTGATGAGACCCACCAATTACTCTAGTAGATCTCATTGACCTTTTACTTGCTAGGAGAGGGACTGTCTATGCATAGGTATTTGTAAAATCCACCAAACATCCTCAAGTGTCACTATCACCTCCCCAGTTGACAAATGAAAAGATTTGGTCTCTGAATGCCAATTCTTTGCAAGTGTAGTCAATAGCACCTGATCCACTCGAATCATTAGCATCCTCAAATGTACAATATTCCCACTACTTTCAATAGCCCCAACAGCTCATCATCCAAAATTTGCATAATTAAAAGGATGCATAATCGTCACTCTCATGTAGTAATCGTATACATGCACTCCTAAAATAAACAAGATTAACATAGTTATTTTATCATCATTCCTAATCATATATACATCATAATTTCATCATCCATAATAAATAAATCAATTAAATCAGGCTTCAAATCAGCTAAACACATATGTCACATTAACCACAATGCAATTTTAGTGATTCTACCACTTTACAGGGTGAATCTGCCAATCCATAGGGTGATTTCACTATTTTACATGTGAATCTACCATTCATCAGATGTTTACCACCTATCAAGCGATTCTACCATTTAGTAGGGTGTTTTTGCTGCTATGTGCCCATTTCTACCATTTTGGTGATCTTAGCACATTTTTTCGTTTCCACCACTTTGTGTGTGATTTCATTACTTTGAGTGTAGTTGCATTACTTTGAGTGCAGTTTCGTTACTTTGAGTGTAGTTTCATTACTTTATGCACATGTCTGCCATTTTGGTGATTTTTGCATATTTTCACACTTTTGTCATTTGTCATGCAATTTTGCTAATCACTTGGTTTTTCAATGATTTCACCAATAATTTTGGCAATTTTTTTGAAGTTTTTACAATTTTACTATTTTTGTGGGTGATTTCACCAAGAAGAATTTTTTCCCTATGATGAAATTGCCAAATTTGGCACTTCTTAAGCTATTAAATGCAATCAAAAGGTATTTTTTCTAAAAATTAATCCTACTTACCAATGATTCGTTTTCCTTTGGTCACTAGTACTCTCAGACCCGCTCTCCAAGTTCCCTATGGACTGGAATGTGCACCATTTTCTCCAAGAGTCTTGAGCATAAAACCAAAGCTCATGATTTCTAAGACTAGAGGGTCATCCCTCCCCAAAGGGTCAATTTATAACCCTAATTTGAATTTTACCATCCCTCATTGTCCCATTATATCCATATTCTATCATGGTTGATCATTTTCACCCCTTTCCTCATTTTTCTTCCCATTTTCACCAATCATGTTCATTTCTTTACCTCTTCTACCTTATTTCATCATGTTTTCTTCCTTTTAAGGGCCCTGTCCGTCCAATTCCTTCTCATTTTGATCCCTCGAAGTAGCATCCCATCCTCATCATTTTCATTTGGGGCATCCCAACATGCCCATTTTTTTGCCTTCTCATTCTTTGAAAATTTGTTACTTTTCCAGTGCCTCACAATTCCCTTTCTAAGAGGGGAAAATGTAGACACTTCATTTCTTCCACTCTGGTGTCATCATTATTCACCAAATAATTTTCTCACATTATTTCAAGGATTCAACCCGATTTATTCCAATCATCCAAATTCATCAATCTGATCATCATTTTCATCTTGAATCAAAACAACACACCACTAATTACATTAATCAACTACATCATATTCCTAAGTTTGTCTGGCAGAGGCCCAGTCTACTAGCCCACTTTACACATCACCAACTAGCCAATTAATTCCCTCTTCCAGAATCATCCCCAATCCCACAAAAATCACATCATATCACATTAGTTAATTAATCTCTGTTAATTATCTAATCTCATCAATAATGGAAAACGCCATGGAATGCACAATTTATATTTTTTATAAATCAAATAATCCTATTTTCCATCTCAAATCCATGATGTCATCCAAAAATCCACTTGCCAATTTAAAAATCATAAATCTTGCACTAAATCCAAAGTCAAAGTTTCTTTTCTAAGGCAAATTCAATGCAAGGAGAAAAGTGTGCAATCAAGATCTATGATATTGTATTACACACTCTAAATCTTCTTAAATGGAGTCTTTTACACTCTCCAAACTTTCATGAGGGGATTTATTACATGGCATTAGGTTTTATGACCTCTTCCCATCCATTGATCTTTAATATCATCCAACGGCCCACATTAGTTATCCAAATATATAAATTAAGGAGCTCTCTCCTCATTCTAAAAATCTTACTCATGCAATGAAGTGTTACTAATTTATGAATCCAAGATTTAACTCACATACTCACTCATCTAATCCAAACGTCTATTCTATAAGGGGAGGTGTTTTTGAATTATCTATGCATCTCGTCACAACTACATCCATCCGAGTATAATCTAATCAAAGTAAGGAACATAGTTTACCTTGGGTAACATCAATGTATACATTTGTTTGTTGTACCTCTCTTTGATATCTCTTATAAGGCATCTCATTTGAGAAGTTTGCTTAGTAACTTATATGTGCTTTTGCTTGGGTCTTTATAACAATTGCATTTTACCAACATATTTCCTCTTGATATATACACAAAGCTCTAGAGAGGCAAGATTAACAGAAGAATGATAAGCCTTATCCACAAACCTCAAAGCTTTGCAATGAAGAATGTTATGATGATTTGGACTAAGTTCTACCCGAATCTCTTCAAAAATTATTTGCCTTGGTTGACTCATTGATTATTCCTTTTTTAATAAGCCTTCTCCTTCATCCATCAAAACTCTGGTCCTACTAAATGACCTCCTATGTTGAGGTTGAAAACTAGTCAATTCATTTTCTTTAGGCTTTCTCAATGTCCCTTCCTTCCCTCGTAGATCAACTCCTTCCACCATTGATGATTTTGACCTTCTTATTAGTTTTTTTTACAATATATTAAGTCATTATATTTTATCATACAAACAAAAAAAGGTGACAAGCTTATGAACATTGAATTTAGATTACATGGAGCAACTATTATGTTCATTGAATTGAAGGGAATGGGAAGCACTCTTCTAAAGTAGTTGATCCGGGCAACAATTCGAGGTGACCATTCGGTGGCAGTTAATGCCTCTAATTTTGTATTGGTTTCATTTTGTATTGTCCTCGAGCGATTATGTCCTCGAGCGTTGCATTGTTTTAATGTTGGGATGTATGTCCTCGAGCGTTGTATTGCTTTAATACGAGCGTTGTATAGTTTTAATGCTAGGACATTAAATCGTCACCCGTTAATTCCTTGAGCCACGCAATCTTCTGAGGTGGTCTTCAAAAATATGTATAAATGCATTGTAACCCAAAAAGGGGAAGGTAGACATCTCTTCTCAGAGATAAGCGCATGTTTTGTATTGCAATTGTTAAGTAATACGACGTCTCTTCTCAGAGAATCCATTGTTATTGTGTTATTTCTGTGCTGTTGAAATACTCGTCAACCAGAAATTCTGAGTTTTGGATCAGTGGTATCAGAGCGGTTTGTCTTGAGAGTGTATGTTCTCGAGGATGAGGTCAGGATACAGAAAACTTGGGTGGGAAGCGACAGAGCTTCCAAACGCTCCACCTGTGCACCCCAAACGACCTCAAATGGTGGACGACACCGAGACATCCGATCCTTTCAAGGAAATGGTGAATGAAGCCCTCCAGTGGCAACAAGCGCAAATGCTCCAACAATTTGCTCAAATTATTCAAACACTTCTGATGGGAAATTCTAGCTCCGCAGCTACATAGCCAGGCTCCTCATCAAGGGAGCTTCCGTTCAGTGCCCCAACACCCTTCAAGGTTCACGTAAATTTTGATATTCCCACATTTGAAGGCAAAATCAATGTTGATGCAGTGGAAAATTGGTTGGATCAACTGTCATCTTACTTCTCTGTAAATAAGTTCCCCGATGGAGAAAAGATCACTTTTGCTCTTTTGAAATCATCATTGCCCGTGAAAAACTGGTGGGAAGTGTACAAAAAGAGGTTCAGTTCAGATATCATTGGCCTTAGGGTGGAACCCATCTGGGATGATTTTATGGAAGAAGTAAAAGAAGAATACTATCCCCTCGGTGTGTATGATGATATGTACATACAGTGGCTGCAACTTCGCCAAGGCAAGGACCAATCTGTGCAAGATTACACAGATACTTTTCATTCTTTGTCTGCAAGATTGGGCATTGAAGAAAGTGAGAAACATAAAACTCTCAAATATCGTGGTGGACTACAATGGTACATCCAGGGGGAAATGGAACTCTTCAATTTGGAAACCCTCGGTGAGGCATATAAATTTGTAGTGAAGATTGAATAGAAGCATGGCAGGAAGAATACGAAGAATCAACCTTCAAAAGGGAAAAGTGACAAGGAAGGTCAAACACGAGGCCAAAATTGGAAGTAGAGGGAGTTTCAGGATAAGAAATCCCAGAAAGGGAGGGCTATAAAATGGTGTGATTACCACAAAACTGGAACTCACTCCAAAGAAGAATGTCGAGCCATCAAGTCACTGCTCTCTGAGTCACAGTACTCGACGTCTACTACTCTACCTCATACACAACCTACAGTCGAAGAGGATGAAGAAGAAATTGTAGATGTTGAGATCGACACCATCATCGCTTTGTCACAGATCCGTGAGGAAAGACCAGATGACAAAGAAAGATTGTTTCACTCCAAATTATGGGTAAAAGGTAAGCCTTTGCATTTCATTCTTGATAGCGGGAGTCAAAAGAATTTAATCTCGGCTAAAGTTGTGAAAAGTCTAGGTCTATCCATGAAGCCTCATCCAAAGCCATATAGTATTGGGTGGTTGAGCCCAGGGAGAGACCTTCGTGTCACCCACCAGTGTCTTCTTTCATATGCTATAAAACCATTCTAGGATAAAGTCTTGTGTGATGTGGCCAATCTAGATGTTTGTGATGTCCTCCTTGGTCAACCGTTCATGTATGAGCGACATGGCATCTATGAATCCCGAACTCAAAGGATCACCCTCACTCTTGGAACATGGCACTATAGGGTACCATAGGTACCACCTCCCACATTGGTTTCCCTGATCAGTGCTAAGCAATGCAAGAGATTGGTGGAGAATACAAAGCAATTTGTTCTCATGATGGTCAAACCATAGAGATCCAAGGAGGCCGATGTTGTGGTCCTAACTACACAATCAACACAACAACGAAAGTAGATAAGACGAATCACAGGTGAATATGATGACTTATTCAAGTCACCCACAGGAGTTCCACTGCATTGCCAGGTAAAACATTCTATCGATTTAATCCCAGGATCACCTTTGCCTAACAGTCCTGTGTATCGCATATCAGTTTTGGAGAATGATGAGATAAAAAGACAAATTCAAGAATTGATCAAAAGGGGTCACATCAGGCCAAGCTCTTCACCTTGTGGTAGCCCAATCATCTTGGCACCGAAGAAAGATGGAACATGGAGGCTTTTCATTGACTAGCGAACCCTGAATAAAATCTCTATGAGGAATCGCTACCCTCTTCCCATAATCGATGACCTGTTGGACCAGCTCCGTGGTGCGAAGTTCTTCACCAAAATTGATCTCAAATTTGGTTATCACCAAATTCCCATCGATCCCACTGATGTCCGAAAAACTGCATTCAAATCTAAGGAGGGGCTCTTTGAATGGTTGGTTATCCCTTTTGGCCTAACTAACGCACCTGCAACCTTCATGCAAATGATGGATGACATCCTACGACCCTTCACCAACTCATTTGTGGTTGTCTACTTAGATGACATTCTCATCTATAGCAAAACATGGGAAGAACATTTTCAACACGTCCGTAAGGTGCTTCAAACTCTTCGAGAGCACAAGTTGTACGCAAATCTTGACAAATACACATTTAGAATGACAACAATTCAGTACCTCGAGTACGTTGTGAATGAGGAAGGGGTCCACGTTGATCCAAAAAAGATTTAGGTTATTTGATAATGGCCCACACCAAGGACCCTCACAGAGCTTCACAGTTTTTTGGGCCTTGCAAACTTCTACCACAGGTTTGTTCTTGGATTTTCACACGTTGCCTGGCCACTAGCCCAAGTGACTAGAGGAGGAGCTAAAGCTACATTTCATTGGTGTGAAATATAGCAAAGGGCATTTGAGAATTTGAAGAACAGACTCTGCTCAGCCCCTGTTCTTGCCTTGCCAGATTTGCATCAACCGTTTGAGTTGATGACAGATGCATCTGAATATGCCATGGGAGTTGTCATCATGCAACTTGGCCATCCTGTTGCATACCACAATGAAACTTTCACTGATATAGTCAAGAAATATCCAACATATGATAAGGAGCTCTATGCCATTATACAAGCCTACAAGCACTAGAAGCACTACATCCTGGGAAAAGAGACGGTCATCCACACTGACCACAGACCATTGGAATTTATCCAGATGCAAAGCAAACTATGAAATGAGAGGCACCAAAAGTGGGCCACGTATATGCAACAATTCCACCTGATAATAAAACACAAAAGGGGGAGCTCAAATACAATTGTAGATTGCCTAAGCCACCCACCAATTATGGCACTCACAACAGTGCTTGACCTGTGCGGACATGAGACTGCCACTTGGGGTGCTCTATATGAAGCAGATCCTACCTTTGCTGACACATATCAAGCACTCCAAAAAGGTGAACATGTTTTTGACTTCTATTTGCAAGATAATGTCCTCTACCATATGGGGCACATTTGTGTTCCTGTTGCAAAGAAATAAAAGATGATATGGAAAGCACACTTCAGTAGGACAGCTGGCCACTTTGGTATCAAAAAAACATTGGCAGTTCTTCAAAAACACTTCTACTGGCCCCATACGCGCAAAGATGTGGAAAGATATCTCAAATATTGCACCCCATGCACAATCGCCAAGCCAACAAATAAAAATCAAGGATTGTACACGCCATTGCCAGAACCAACCAGGCCTTGGGAATCCATCTCAATGGATTTTCTCTCAGGTCTGCCCACTTCCAAACATGGCAAGGACTGTATTTTTGTGGTAGTTGATTATTTTTCAAAAATGGCTATTATGCTTGCTTGTAATAAAAATATGTCTGCTGAGGAAACTGCTCAACTATATTTTAGTCATGTATGGCTCCATTTTGGTCTCCCCAAGTCCATTGTCTCAAATCGAGATAGCAAGTTCCTGAGCATCTTTTGGTCCACTCTATGGAAGATGATGGATACTAAGCTGATGAAGTCCACAGCCTTCCATCCACAGACCGATGGTCAGACCGAGGTGGTAAATCACTTGATTGTTCACATGATTCGGATGTATCACTCCAAACATCCACGCACATGGGACGAGGGACTTTTGTTCATCCAACACGGATACAATCGGCCCTGCATAGCTCGACCAAGCACAGTCCATTCCAAGTATGTTTTGGGTTCCAACCCATGGCACCAATTGATATAGTTGTTCCATTCTCCACCATGGAATACACAGCTCATGGAAGCTCTGAGGCAGCAAAAGCAACCAAGTTTATTGAACACATGCAGCATATCCAGTAATAAGTTCATGACATCCTGGAGAAGATGAATCAGAAGTATAAGCTATGCCATGACAAACATAAGATTGTGCACCATTTTGCTATGGGTGACAAGGTTTGGTTACGGCTTCAGAAGGAATGGCTTGCAGGCCCACACAGAAAGATTCAGCCTCTGCGATATGGTCCATACACCATCACCAGAAAAGTTGCAGAAAATGCTTTTGAGTTGAACCTACCAGCCTACCTTGGTCTGCATCCAATATTCAATGTGGAGCTCCTCAAACCATATCACCCACCTCTATTGGACACTTCAGTTGTGGCAGAACAACTCGACATTGATGAGCTTGATCCATAGAGTTTTGCTCCAGTAGAAGAGGATCAAATTGTGGATACTTGGATGAAGACAACAAGAGGACGCTCGATTCTATTGTATCAAGTGGTCAGAAGAGGCCAGCTTAGCCACCATGGTGAGTGGCTCGCAGCGAATCAAATCAAGACACAGCTACCCCACCTAACGGGGAATCTTGATGCAATGGGGACCATTGCTTTTCAAGGAGGGAGGAATGATCCGGGCAACAATTCGAGGTGACCATTCGGTGGCAGTTAATGCCTCAAATTTTGTATTGATTTCATTTTGTATTGTCCTTGAGTGATTATGTCCTCGAGCGTTGCATTGTTTTAATGTTGGGACGTATGTCCTTGAGCGTTGTATTGCTTTAATACGAGCATTGTATGGTTTTAATGCTGGGACTTTAAATCGTCACCCGTTAATTCCTTGAGCCACGCAATCTTTCGAGGTGGTCTTCAAAAATATGTATAAATGCATTATAACCCAAAAAGGGGAAGGTAGACATCTCTTCTCAGAGATAAGCGCATGTTTTGTATTGCGATTGTTAAGTAATACGACGTCTCTTCTCAGTGAATCCATTGTTATTGTGTTATTTTTGTGCTATTGAAATACTCGTCAACTAGAACTTTTGAGTTTTGGATCAGTAGTTTATTGATGGCTTTACATTGGTACTCAATTAGAATAGTAAGATGTATATTTCCAAAATAAAAGTTGTGATGGCATGGAGCCAACATAATGCTTAGAGGTGGAGTCCACCAAAAGGTGCCCTATTTGGTTGCACTATAAATAATGAAATGACATTCCTTCAAAGTTACATAATTGAGTCCAATATCATTTCAAAGACACTAGTTTGATGGAATGTAGAATGGGTTTGTAAATATCAATCATGGTGCAAACCCTCATGGAATTTATTTCAATCAGAATTGGGTCATCATCAATTTGGATAAAACACCCAATTTTAGAGATCATTTATTGAATTAGAGTAGTGTCATGCATCACTAGTGGCAGATTGTAAAACTGAATCCAAATAGGGATTTATGAAATAACCACCTATGCAAGGTCAAAGAAAGGGATCCAATAACTCATGAAAATGCACCACCTTTTAAAAAACCACGAACCTTTGCTCTACACAACATCCTTGTCTTCTCATGAAGAAAATTGAACCTTTGAAGAATCCATTTCTTAACAAATAGACCATGAGAGCAGACACTGAGCACTAAGAGTATTTTATCCAAGCCATTAATCTTTCAAAAGATGGATGCTTCCCCAAAAATAGACATATCAATGACCTATCACCCAAATTTGCATCTATACCCTGAAGGTAATATTCATTACTATTAATAATTGGTGCTTCATTGGAAAACATCACTTTGACATCCCAAAAAGAGACATAAGTTGGCACCCCCAATTGAGGAATGTCAAAGACTGGAGGAAAATTGTTTTGATCATGATTCGAGCATAAAGGAAATGCCACTCACATCAAGTTGCCCTGGTCGATTTCTCTTAATGTCCCTAGTCAAACCTGCTCTGGCATGTTGATCATTGCACCAACTTCCTCCTCTACTCACCAACTATTGTTCCTTGCCATCCTTAGATCATTTAAGTAATATTTTGACTAATACATTTAATATTGTAATAGCATTTTAAGGACATTTTAGATCATTGACAATTGGTTTGTATATAAATTCATAAGTTTATTTTAATATATTAGATAGTTTGTAATTTAATTTGTAAATATGATAATTAATTATTTAACAAAATTTTAATTACAAGTATTCTAATAATTATATATATACACACACACATATATAGACACACACACACACACATATATATATGTATGTATGTATATATATGTATGTATGTATGTATACACATACGCACACACATATATATATACACACACATACATACATAAATACATACATACATAAATATATATATATATATATATATATATATATATATATATATATACACACACACACACACACACACACACACACACACATATATATACATATATGTGTGTGTGTGTGTGTGTATATATATATATAGACATATACATATACATATACATATACATATGTATATGTATATGTCTATATATATGTATATGTCTATTATACACATGTATAAACATATACATATACATATATATATATATATATATATATATATATATATATATATATATATATATATATATATATATATATATATATGTATGCATATATGTATTATATAACATATAGTTTTATAGATAATAAAAATAATATAATATAATTATTTTTAATGACAAATAATTATATTTATTTTTGTAGCTTTTAGTGTCAAAAAATTACGTCAATTTGATTTGTAAAATTAGGGGATGGGCCTAAAAAGGTAGTGTAGACACTCGAAAACCGTGCAATGCATTTCTAATCGTCAAAGCACCCCATGACCCTTTTTTTTTACCTTGGACCATTTCCTAACTTCTCAACCACCAAACATAAGGGGAAATGACTATTCTTAGACATTTTGACTATGTCTCATGGTCCAAGTTCCCATACTCTTGGGAAGTATGGAAGGTATTTAAGGTCAAGAGGCAATACTTCCTAAGTGAGAGATGTTGGAATGTTGATTCCAAGGGGTCCTTTGTAGGGATTTAGGTAGAAGGGATGAATGAGCTAGTCAGGGCTTGGTTGATGGAAGAGGTGGATTTATTGTTGGTTGGTGAAGACTTGGTTACTGGGAGAAGGAGAACATCATTGGGCTGGTACATCATGTTGCATGATGTGAAAGGACTTGGGTCAAATTGTATGGTAATTACTTAACCTTCATACTCAAACTTGATGCACCGATGTAGGGTAGATGGCACATAACCCCTAGAACAGATCCATGGGCATCCTAGCAAAATGTTATATTAGAACTCGCCTTCTAATATGTAGAATAGCTTAAGAAGCATGTGAGGTCCTAAATGAATGTGGATGATGAAGGTTCCTAAAGTTATTTCCATAGTGTCATTGAAGGAATGAAGCACCATTGTGTTTTTCGACATAATTTTCTCTAGTAATTTTAGCTGGTCATATGCGTGGAAGGAGATAATGTTGATGATAGCCCCTCCATCAATCATAACCCTCTTAATATGGGTTTGGTTGATGTACATGGTAAATGCAAAGGGGAGGATTTGGATCATTAGGATGAATGGAAGGTATCTCTAAATCCTTGAAGGTAACAAGGGTGGAAAGTTGAAGAGCTCCGATAAAGGTTGCTAGAGGTTGTGGATCGTCTAGTTGAACCTCTATGGATTGCAAAGCCTCTATCATCACCTGACGTTGATGGGGTGAGGTATTAATTAGTTCATATAAACTCATCTTCATCGGTGTTTGGTGAAGTTGTTTTAGAACTAATCTTTGGATTGACTTAGAAGGGTTGGATTAGGAGGTACCCAAGATGGACACCTTAGGTTTGGGTGAAGGTGAAGGTGTTTAGGTTTGGTTGGGTGATTGGGTGGTAGAATAAGGGTATGTCCATGGAAAGGACACCTTTGCCTTCCCTTTGTCCTTTTGTTGGGCTTGTGATTGTGTGACCACATGGATGGTATGGGTCTAGGGAAGAGTTGTGCTAGAGGATTGCTTCATTCCTCCTCACTCTTAGATGAGAGTGTGGGAGTAGGTAAGTTTGGGGTGGTGGCTTATGATTTTAGGATTGGTGGTGGGTTCATGGTGGGTTCATTTGATAATAAGTCATCCTCATCACATAATTGATGGACTATAACTTGGAGAGCTTTACAGTTCTTTGTATCATGTCCTGACATTCTATGGTATGAGAAAATCAGATTTTCATTAAACTAGGATGGATTAGGACTATGGGGGTCAAATGGTTTGATAGGAGGCAAATTCAAGCAAGAAGCTTACAATAATCTTTGCAAGATGGTTGAGTAAGACTCAAACAAAGGCAATAAGGGCATTGGGGTTTCGATTTTGATTTTTGGGGTGGAACCCTTCTTAGAATTAGGATTTGCAATGGGAGTTTTGGGTGGTGGAATATTCTTGATAGGTGTTTTTGGGGTAGATTGCTTGGGGGTTAATGGTTTGGAGGTATAAGGTGTAGAGGTAGATGGTTTGGTAGTGGATGGTTTTGAGGTAGAAGGTGTGTAAATAATAGGTATAGGGGTAGTTAAAAGAGGAGGTTGGGTTTGGGTTGTCTTTGGGAGACTCATTTTCTTGATGGAAGGATGAGGTCCTAGGATGGAAGAAGGATGGGGTCCTAAAATGGAAGGCAAAGTAGAAATGGGTGGCAAGGTTTTGGTTTTTGGGATCCTAGGTGGCTCCACTTTCTTAGTTGGCTTAACGTGGGGTTTCTTTGGTGGGCTAAATGGTGTTAATTCCAACTTTAACGAAGGGTGAGTAAAGCTCTAAGTATGAAGCATGCCTAGGTTCTTGATGGGCTTTGCTGAGATGGTAGAAGGTGCATGGTTTACTTTGGGTGGAGTTGGTTTGGTTGGTTCAACTATGGTTTGAGAGGTAGAGGGTTATACTAGTTTGGTTGGGATGATGGTGGGTTCACTAATGGAAGTGGAAGGCTAGGGTGATAATGGTATGGTTGAGGGCTCTTTCTTAGTTGGATAGGGGAGCCCAAGATGGTGCCAAAATGTGGCACAATCCATGTTGGGTTGGGATAGGTACTCCAAGTTTTGAACCAGTCCATAAAAAGGCTTATAGACATGTTTGGTTCCTTCGGTATTGGTCTCAAAGGACAAACCTATGGGTTGAGAGAGAGGAGTGGCTACATTGTCCTTTTCCTCAATCAAAGGCTCCAAGGTTTTGGAAGGTGATTCTTCCATGGGAGGAGTAGGTAAAGTGACCTCTTCTTTATGAATGTTTTCCAAAGGAAGAGTGGGTTGCTCTATGATGGAAGAGGAAGGTATGGTGGTAATGGTTGCCTTCTTTGGTATGTATTCCAAAGGAGAGGTTGGTAGCTCCACTACCTCAATACGTGGAGGAAGGGGAATAATTTCTTCCTTTGTTTTGATTTCTAAAGGAAAAGAAGGTGACTCCACTACCTCAATAAGTGGATGGGGAGAAGAAGTGGTTTGGGCTACAGTTTCCTCAAGAATAAGCTTACCAAGAACCACATTGATAGTATGGACCTCCTGGTTATGAGAGGATTCCACTTTATTGTTTTCATTATTTACCGAAGGGGCATGGTTGGGAAAAGGTTGTCTAAATATGTCAAGTGACTGATTTGGGGGTGCATTGGGATTATCTAACACAAGTTCCCCCTTGTCAATCAACCCTTGGACAATGCTTTGGAAGGTATTACATCTGCTAACATCATGTCCAATTATACGATGGAAGGCACACAATTCGTTCTCCTTATACCAACCAGGTATAGGATGAGAGGAATCAAATTGATGTGGGGGTTTGATTGGAGGAAGTTGTATGATATTTGTTTTCAATATATTTTCCAAAATGGAAGCATGTGACTCCCTTAGTAGAGTATATTGCTTTTGGTTTTTACGGTTTTGGTTCTAGGTATTATGGTTGGAAGAATTAGAAGAGTTGGGTTGGTTAACAACTAGAGAGGGGTGGTTTTAAGGACAACTACATTCATGGTTTCCTTAGTTTTAGTGTTGGTATTTGAGTGATTGGTGGTTTTGGAGGAGGAAGTCTCATTTGACTTGAAACTAGAATTCTTGTTTCTCAATTTTAGCTTCCCCTCATCAATGGCTCTAATCTCTAATTTATGTGCCATGGTGAAAGCCTCATCAAAGGTCTTGAAAGTCTAAACTTGTAGAGTGGAGGTAATATGTTTGGCATAAGCCTGAGAGAAAAGCTCAATCAACTCAGGTTGAGGCAAAGAGAAAGATAGTTGGTTTATCAAACCTCTCTAATGGGCCACGAAATCAACAACTGACTCATCCTCAAATTATGGAATGGGGTAGAGGTTGGTGATGGAAACTTTATTAGATATATTTATAGAAAAATGATCTAAGAAGGTTTGAGTTAATTAGTCAAAAGAAAAGAGGGAGTGCCTGGTAATAACACTGTACCAATCTAATGTCAGACCGAATAGGGACATGGGAAAGGTACAAAAGAGGAGAGCATCATCATAAATAATCAAATAGCAAGAGTGTCTAAATGCTCTAAGATGTTACTAAGGATTTTCCTTGCTCTAAAATTTTTAAAATTTTGAAAGTTCCTATTCAGGTGGATAAGGTTGGATTGGGATAGATGGATGAATCATTTTATTGCAAATTTGATCATATGATAGGAAGTTATGGGCACCAAAATAGATGACTCCAAATTGATCATCTTGTTTATTAACATCTTAACTAGATCGATTAGCGATTGTGCACCCCCATAGTTGTAGGTTAAATTTTGTTGGGGTTGGGTAGGTGCAACATAAGGATAGCTAGTGGAAGGTTTGGAGGTTGCCACATATTGATATATGGACATAATTGGTTGAGAGGATACCATGTATGGGTAAGTGGATATAGGAGGTTGGGTAGAAGGTGGAGCTATATACCCTTGTGGGTTAGTAATATAGCTTGGGTTGGGTATAATGGGCACTTGATGAATTGACATGGGTTGGGTTGGAGGTATAGTTGGGTTGATAGGCTGAGGATGGGTGGTAACCTTGGTACTAATGGGTTGAAGGGTAGAAGGTATGGAAATCACCAAGCTTTGGAATGGAGTGGAGGTTGGTGGGTTGGAGATAACAAGAGGAAATGGTAAGTGGATTATAGGTGCCTGAAGGTTGGGTTACTCCTAAACTATAAGAGTTATTGGTTAGGGTGGAAGGTGTTTGTGTGTTGGTTATTTGGATGGGTTGGTTTTGGATGGTGGTATTGGAGGGATTGTTGGTAGAAGAAGATGCTTGAGTGACTAAGGGTTGGGTAGAAATCGTGGCAATAGAGGTGTTTCCCATAAGATGGGATGGCATAACATAGGGTGGATCAATAGGTGGAATTAAAGCAGGGGTATGGTGAGATATGGTGTTAAGGTAATGTTGGAGGGCTATGGGTTGTTATCCAAAAAGGTGGCGAAATTTGTATCACATTGGGCAACTGTTCAAGGGATATTAGGACTTCTATAAGGATGGGGATAACCCTCTATATCTAAGACGTACTTTATGGATGAAGAAGAAGAGGAAGATGGGTGGTTGGGAGGTAGATCCTGATTTACTTGGTTTCTTAGTTGTTGTCTAGTGAGAACCATGCAAGGAAGGGAAAAGAAAGATATAAACGATCTCACAACTCAAAAGAGAAGCAATAAAAATAAAAGATCTCAAGGAAAACAATGCATACACTAAAGTGTGTTAAAATACTAAGATACTTTATTATCTCTCTTTTGGCTTATGCCTCAATTTTAAAGAAGTTATGTAGACCAACTCGAGCTTGTAGAGTGGGTACTAGAAGAAGATATCTAAATATGGTTTTAGGTAGTTATAGGCTCTCAAGATCTATATTATAACTTGGTATGTGGATTGATATTGGGGCCTACCCCCTCACTTCACACACTGCAGTGATAAGGGTGTCAGGTGCTTAGCAGAACATATTGAGTTGCTAGAGATTAAACTCAACCAACGTACTGAGTTGGTTCTCCCTTTGGTGGTGAAATCCAAGCAGGATAGTCAAAGAAAGGTGATCGCTAGATGATGAAATCCCAGTCGGACCTTATGTCAATGTTCTGATGTTCAATTGAGTATGTGATTTGGTATTGTGTGTGTGGAGATAAGTGAGACTACGATTAATTTATGCTACGTGAGCTAATCAACACAAGAAAACTATGGATGCAAAGTTAATTTTAATCCAAAATGAAAAGTTTGGTGTCTTTTCAAATGAATACAAAATAACTATGATGCACCTAGATATGATGATGATAATGCAAATCCTAAGCCTAGGATGAATACTTTTGATTATCAGAATTGAAAGCAAAACAAGACAATTTTTACTTTTTTTTCTAAGAACGCAAAAGAAACTAGAACTTACGTTTTGGAAGGGAAGAAAGGAAATAATGAATGTTTAATATTTCAGAAATGAATGCAATAATGAATCTTCTCTAATGGAACTAAATGTCCTATAACTACAAACCCAAGAGAAAGCTCAAGGGTCCCACCAGGCGTGCCAGAATGTTTCACTAAAATTTTGCTTTATTTTCTTTTGAAAAAAAGTTGTAAAACTTAAAAGAAGGGTGAGATTAGTAGAACTTGATGTGTTGTGTGTACGTGAATCCAGATGATTGTGGATATTCCTCTTTATATGGGGAAGATGACTTGCAGATAAGAAAACACTAGAAGAGAATGGTTGATTAGTGAGATAGTAGGGTGGATTGCCTAGCGTGAGCTAGATCCAAGAAGCATAAGCTTCCTTCGAGGCATCAATCCACACTTTTAAAACACTTAAGTTATGATGTGTTGAAAATAGGTGCTTGCATGAAATAACAAAAGGTACTGAAATCGAATACAATAAATGTTTGGAAAGAAACAAGTGATTTTGACTAAAAATAGCGATAAATGATTGAATACTAATACTACATTACTCAAACTTGATTCAAACATAAGTTGAAGTTATATGATAAAACAAAAACTCAAAAAGTGAAATTTGGGTATGGTCAAATCAGCTTGTTGTTGTGAAAATGGACACACAGTGACTGTCAAAAGTCAAGGTCTAACCGTCAACTGTTAGGTGACCGTTGGCAGTTGTTAATCATCGACGGTTAAAGAAGTCCATTGGTGATCAAGTAAGACCATCAGTGGTCAAGTAAGACCATCGATGGTTACTGTGGGATCTAGTTTGGAAAAATAAATCTATTGAGGAGAGTTACAGAGAGGTTCTGGGTGTGGTGTTTGGGTTGAATGTTGGTCGTGAGATACGAGGTGATACTCAAAGGTATCTAGTTCAGGGATTAGGTGTTCAGGTAAGAGAGAATGATTTGTGGGTGGTTTTGGGTAGGAAGTGAAATGTCTAGAGTTGTAAAACTCCAACACATAAAGGTGAGGTGATAGAGAAATTCAAGGGGAAAGATACAAGCAATGAAACAAATAGAGCTAATTACTAAATCTTAATAAAAAATATATATATTTAATTTTTGGATTCGCTTGGGAATCAAAACCTCTTACACCTGCTTGATTGATCTTGATGATGATTTCAACCTTCTCTTCATCTCTTACTATAAAGGAAAGGGAGGTTTAAATCAAATAGTTTAACAAACGGTTTATCAAACAGTCTAATCATGTATTGAGTATGCGAACAATAGACTAAAACTAGATAGCTGGTAATCAATGAGTGAGTTGTAGTCGAATTGCAGTTGACTCCTTTGATCATGTAAGAATTCAAGTAACCATCGATGGTCTAGGTGAACTGTCGACTGTCAAGGGTCGTACCATATCTCTAAGATTAGTCAAGGGTTGACAGTCGATAGTTAGGGAGACATAGTTAAAATGGCTAAGATTAGTCATTTTCCCTTATGTTTGGTGGTTGAGAAGTTAGGAAATGGTCCAAGGTAAAAAAAGGGGTCATGGGGTGCTTTAACGACTAGAAACACATTGCACAGTTTTTGAGTGTCTATAGGTAGACCGAATTAAATCATCATAAATATGGTGCCAACCTAATGTAAACTTGGAAAAAAAAAGCTAGTCATGTCAACCATGCATCAATTTTACGTCGTCAAAATTGAAATTTTCGGAGCAAAAACTACTCAAAACCATTGATTTTTAGTATGACTCCAACCTAATTTGTGGCATAAATTGCGCTTAGTATAGTAGTGGTTGGAGATTAGTTTGGGAAAAAAAGGGCCCTGATTCAAGTTCAAATTATTTATACATATATACATGCATTCTAGTTATTTTAGGCATTAATCAATCAAGACATGCAAATAAATATAGAGAATTCATAAATCTATTGACCAATTACAAGCATTTTATAGAAAAACAAACATTAATTTAAGCATTCAAGTTTATATTAGAGATATGGTACGACACTCGTATGTATGCTTGAATTAAATTGTAATTATTGAAATACGTTGTTTTTTATACTGTTATCATTAAGGGGCCTAAAAATTATCATTGCAATTTGACTATTCTCTAATTTATTGCATGCCCTGAGACACATTTTCCTTTCCTTATGATTTTTGAGTATAGTTGCCCAATTTTGGTAAGAATACTTTTTTGTCTTGTAAGTGATTGAAGTGAAGGCACAAGAATGTGAGAGGTTTTTGAAGGCTAAAATCAAGTGAATACAATCATCAAGAAATTTTTGGTATATCTACAATTTCTTCAAGGGTGTTTGTATGATTGAGACATTAGCTATAAAGTATAACATGTTCTAAATAAAGTTCTTAATCCGACATAAAATTTCTAAGTCAACTTTATCTCACATTTGTATGTGCATTTTCATGGTCATATCCTATCATGACTATCACCAAATCTCATGATATTTAGCATACATTTGTAAATCTTACATATCACCTCCTTTCTCTATTTCTAAAATTAATTAATTAAACTAATTACCATATTATGTATGTATTTTACTTGATTAATTGTAATATAAATGCATTTATCTCTAATACATAAATAAATAAACTCATTTAAAAAATTTAAGATGAAAACTAAGAATTTCGAAATCTTATATTAAGATCTCAAGAGGATAAAAAATACAATAAGAGATATAGTAGTTGATGGTTGGGGAGGGGTTGGTGATATGGGTGGAGATGGAACTATAATTAATATCAAAAGACTTTGCCAAAGCAAAAAAGCTTACTCTTCTTTAAAAAGTATTGAACTCGGGTTTAGAAAGAGGAAAGACTTACAAATATCCTTACATGCATTTAATAATTTGTCTTTTCATGTTTCAATCAAACAAAGGATAATGATACAAGACAAAAGAGTGCACTACGGATAAATGATGCAAAACTATAGCTTTTATTTTTGCTAACGTTCTTGTAGTTAGAATATGTTTAGAGCTAATGAAGGGAGATTTTGTTGTAGATGGAAAATTAGATGCTTAAATTTGAAAATTCATGTTATATATATATATATATATTTTTCAAACTAGTTCATATTATAACATTTTAAGTAAAAGTTTTTTTTTAAGTTTATAATTTTTTAAAATTAAATATCTTTAGAAAAAAATAGTAAAGAAGTTTCATAGAAAGATATTCTTAAATTTTTTAATAGATTTATTTTAAGAATAATTTGTAGTTAAAAAGATTTCATGATATTAAAATGTTGAAGGCATGTTTCATTTTTTGGAGACAAATTTTTAAACTTTCACATTTTTATTTATATACAAAATCTTTAACAATATTCATTAATTAATTAATTACTATTTAGTAAAATATTCTCCCATAAAATAAGAGTTGGTGCAGGGAACTTTGAAACTCTCTATTTTTCCTATTCAAATTTTTTTCTTTAAAATTTAACCATTTTTTATTTTCACAAAATAATTGTTAAATTTCTTATTTTTCATAATTTTCATTTTTATGAAACCATTTCATTGAAAAGAAAAGAAGAAACAAACCATCAAAGATGATACCCTAGTAGAAACGAGTGAGATGAAATTTAAGGAGAACATACAAGAATTGTCCTCCTTGAACCTACTAAAAAGGATAACACCATGGAGAAGGAATCTTACCTTCATCATTGCATTATGAAATGGTTCATATTAGAAAACGAGAGTATAAAAATAAAACTAGAGTTATCACTACAATATATTAATGGAGACCAACCTCAACCTTAAATTAAGATCCCCTTCAACTATGGTCTATGGTCTACGACAGACAATCTTAACGAACTGACGAACGAAGAGTCACAATGAAAAAAGAAATTACGCTGGATGAAGGATGAACACAAGTCTTTAAATGAGACCTTAAGAAAGATGTTGCACTTAAATAAGATGACTTTCAAAAATAATGTTCCAAGTATTATTATGCTTCAAAAAGGGATAAAAAAAGATGACAGAGAACCATAATGAGCCCAGATCAAACAAGAGTATAAGTATACAAGATAAAGAAAAGCACACAGAAGATAAAGTCTTAGACCTTGAAATTGTTGAAGACTACCTCAAATTTTTGTCTAAAGAATGTGAGGTAACTAAAACTCTTAGTGACTTAAATTCACCTTAGTTTTTTTCTTTTCTCTATTATATTTTTGCTATTTGTTTTTTTCTCTGTTGTATCTTTGTTATTTGTTTACAGTTGCTTCTTTTTTTGGTGCAAGTTATCGACGTTTTTCAACCAAAAAAAACTACCTAATTACAAATTTAAGTCAATAAACAAAATAAATAAATAAAAAACAAACAAAAACGTAGTAGGGAAGAGAGGGAAATACCCGTCATTTAGAGCGAGTCAAAAGCAGTAGCGGGTCCGAGGGAGGGGTAGTTCGTTTGACGCCCACCCAGTGTCACATCCCACCGGTATACGTAAAAATAATTAGACCGTGTCTTTTGATTTAAAAGCCGTCTGTTTTAACTACGATTCCAAAGTCGCCTTTTTTGACGCTCAAGCAATCTTTGCATTGAAGCGATTCGTTTTAAATTAATTTTTTGTCATCATAACACCATGCATATTATTGTTTTAGATTGTAAAAATTGGAAAAAAAAAATGGACCATTAATTTATATATAATTCTTAAAAAAATTATCTAATTTTTTCTTTGCATAAAACTATTAAATTGAAAAAAGGTTGTAACTTTTTTTTTAAATTAGTAAAAAGAGGGTTTAAAAGGGGCCCTCCCTTTATACAATAATAATTAGGATATAACAATGAAGGCTCAGGGCGCACCAACCAATAATAAATTGAAAATGCAATCAAATTTCAACAAAGTCAACAATCAACTATAACAAAAGGTCCACCTCCGAGCAATATAGAGACCAAGATCTAATCACTAAGGCTCGTAGCATAACAAAAAGAAATAAAAAATAAGGTTACAAATAGAACTAAATGCCGATCAAAGAGCAAACATGGGTGAGAAATGAGAAATGAGAAATGAAAAGTTCTGGAATAAGAGTTAATCGTGAGTAGAGACTAATCTTCTACTACACTAGGAAAGGGGACTCTCTATCATCCATTGAATGTCTATCTTTCACCATTTTCTCCACTTCAAATCTCAGCGTTTCCGCCGCCATGTACTGAGAAAATTTAATAAGCTTATCCATAAAATTATAGCCTAAAATATTTTTCATGAAATGTGAAGTGATCAAGGAAGTAATTTTTTTAAGGACTATTTTTTTATATGTATTTAGGTTTTTTTTTTTTTGGCGAGGGGTGGAGAGGGGTGGTGCGGACGGGGGAGCGTGGCACGCATTTTTTAATATATATTTAGTTTTACATCTTGTATGCAATATATGTGAATTCAATTTTTTTGGTTGACCACTCTTTTATGTGGTGATTTTAAGTTAAGAGCCAAGCTCTGAGAGGTATTTATTCTATCAAAGTGGGCACGATCCTAATTTTATCCATTTTATTGTGTTAAGGTTTTGCTGGCAATACTATTTGATCTATGGTAGGTTTTTTTGTGAGCCAAACAATTTTACAAATTAAACCAACAAATGTTCATTGACTTTGATTTTTAGAACACACATCTACTCCACGATGAGCTTTAATGTCTTCTATTTAACTTCAAATAACTTTTTCTTTTTTTTACTATTACAAACTTTGGATCCAAATCTTAAACACAAAAGTATTTACAATTATTAATAATACCAGTAAAAATATCTTAAATACATATAATTGAAATAAGTCAAGAAATACCAATTTCAAAATTTTAATCTTAAATTTTTTCACATATTACATTGATTAATAATTCCACATACTCAATGTAACAAATTCAATGAATCTAACAATATTATTATGTTGAGATTAAAAAAATATTTTTTGAGAAAAGAATATAGTGTACTCTATGATCAAGATATTGCAATTTTTTGATTGGCTTCTAGAAACCGGAGAGAAAAAACTTATAAGTGGCAAATTTAAAGTTGATATTCTCTTTTGACAATCAAATAAATGTTCAAATTCTCCTTTACGTTCAAATAAACATTCAATTTAAAATCAAACATAATTATGAAAAACTCACTCCATTACACTTACGTAACCGTATTATTGAACATCGAGACACGAAACTCCATAAAACCACTTCCATACCCTACCTAAAACATGCCCCTAAAAAGCAAAGGCATTTACAACTCCTTAAGAATATTCCTCAAAGATCCGTGTCCCCAACCTTTCCACCCACAGATTTGATGACATTTATTTGGAATGTTCTTAACCCTTCTGTCCACCAACAAATCTAACAGCATTTATTGGGGAACGTATTTGATGGCCAGCACACCCAACATTGAAAATTTCCAACGATCACAAACTCATACTCAAGACAAGAAAAGGCATCCGAAACGGAATCTACCTGCAAATTCGCTCTCCGACGTGGCAAGCCCGACGTCCCACGTTCGAAACGCATCGCCCTCACAAACGTGTTTCCCAACCTAGCCGCAAAAGATCCCAGGGTTTTGTTCTCTTTCGCCAGCAAGAAATAAATCAAAGCCTTCCAGTCTTCGAAAACATCGTCAAGCCATGCAACGAGAAACCAATCGATTGTAGTCAAGTTCAGGCCTTTTCCCTCTTCACGCTCCTCTAGCTTTACCCGTCTCCCCGAGAGCTTCAAGTCGACATAAAAAGTTCCGAATTTGGCTCAGAATTGGGGAAATGCCGAGGATTTCAGCCACCTTGTAGCAGCTGAACCTGGCGATTACTCCCACGCAATTTTTATCAACAAAACGAGCTTCGATTCACGTTTGCTAAGCGCAAACTGCACTCAATCTGCTTTTTTCCGGGCTTTCTGAGCAATATTTACGAGCCTCTGTCGCTCAGCCATAGGTGTACGCAAATCCGCAATTTTTTTAAGGTCAAGTTTACCTATCTTTGTGATTTTGCCAAAGTTGCACTCAAATCCGCTTTTATTTAAACCAAAGTTTATTCAATCTAAGTCCTTCAGCCAAAGGCTGCTCTCAAATCCTTTTTTTCAGGCCAAGAAAGAGCTAAATTCATAACTTTTGTTTCTCGGTCAAAGTTGTACTCAAATCCTCTTTTTCAGGTCAAGAAAGAGCTAAATTTATAATCACTGTTCCTCAACCAAAGTTTCAATTCAAATCCGCTGTTTTCAGGCCAAAACGAGTCAAATTTATTTGTCAATTTTGTGCTGAAATCCGCTTTTTCTAGGCCGAAAAAGATCTAAACTTACCAATCCTTTTGTTAGCAATGGCGCAGCTGATGCAGAACTCGCTATCTGCTTACAAATTCCCGGTGAAAAATGCGGTCACTTCCTTTTCCTCCATCAGAGGCGCCTCCCTGCCATTTCAGCTCAAGCTCAATAAATTTAACAAATTTAACGGACCGAATCCACGCTTTGCTGCGCTGAAGAAAAACAAGGTCTACGTGATACTAGAAATGGATAAATCTGCGGTTATTTCAGAGCCAGAAAACACCACGGGTACAAATAACCTTATTTTGACAAATAATTCTGTGTTGCCCTCTTCTGTTATCGAGGTGGACAGTGTTACCGAGCTCGATTTGAAAGAAAATGGGTTCCGCAGCACGAGAAGGACGAAACTAGTGTGCACCATAGGACCGGCTTGTTGTGGTTTTGAGCAGCTGGAAGCTTTGGCCATGGGGGGCATGAACGTTGCAAGGATTAATATGTGCCATGGGACTAGAGATTGGCACCGGGATGTTATCAGGAATGTCAGGAAACTTAATCGAGAGAAAGGTTATGCGGTGGCTATTATGATGGATACGGAAGGAAGTGAGATTCATATGGGAGATCTTGGTGGTGCTGTTTCAGTCAAAGCTGAGGTATTTTTTTTAAGACTTTTGTATTGAATTCTTAAACCCAAAATCTGCAGTGCTTGATATTTTGTTCATTTATCTGATTTTTTTTTTAATTCATTGTGATTCGTGTATTCAATTGTATTTGTTTTTGCCTAAATTGTTGTTTTAAATGTTATTGTTGTTTTAAATGTTAACCAAGCCCTGGTTTATTCCCGAGCTTGGTCACAAGGTTGAAACCCAAGGTGTGCAAAAATTAGACAATATTAATATGGTGAAGTGAGAAAGTCCCCTTACTCTGGCAGGGGATCTCATATGCCCAGGAGGCATGCTGGCTGGAATGTGACCTAAAAAAATGACCTTTATGATTTTTATTATTTTCCATGTTCTTCTCTGCTTCGAGAGAGATACGGAGAGATGAACATGATTTGACCTGGTAAAACCTCATAACAAGGTCTGTAATAACTTTGGATATTAAAAAATACATAAATGATAGTTTTTAGAGTATTTTGTCAAATTTTCAAGCTTTTGGCTTGTTCAGTTGAATCTTTCGTATCTTTTTTCTCAGTCACAAACTTTTTGAGAAGAAAATAAATGTGTGGAATTCTGGGTATAATTATTCCATGCATTACTGTGCTGAGATCATGCCTTTTGAGTTTACCTTTTCTGAGCTTAGTGACTGAAATTTCCATACATGTGTGATACTTCTCCATTAAAAAACACCTCCTCTTATATGAAAAAGTGTATTAGAGCCTAAATGACTAACTGACCTCCTCTCTTTCCTCAATCTCACCAGTTGAAGACGAAAATAAACAAAGTTTTTAATATTCAGAACCAATGGAACACCTAGCATACAAGCATATAAATTCTGTTATGACCTACAGTTATATGTGCTACTTTTAATGTGTGTTTTGCATCTACATCAATGGCTTTTGTTGGGCCTTTCAGACCCATAAGTAGTGATTTGACATTTTTCGAGCTTTTTCTTTGACATTATTGTTTACAAATTTGTTACTCTTCGTTGTTGGA